>JANAVB010042020.1:3991183-4547277 GCA_029216955.1 Iris pallida | reverse complement strand
CCTAACTTAATGGCAGTCTTTTTTTTTTCCCTGTGATCAAAACCGACCAAGTCGAACCGAACCAAGTCGGTCGGTTTCAAAACCGAACCGTCTAGTTGGTTGGTTTGGTTCGATTGTGATTATTTTCAAACCGATTAACTTCAATTCGACTTCGGTTGTGACCAAATAAGTCGACCACCGACCGATGCACACCCCTAATTTAAAGGACAAATTATCCTAAAAAACGTAACTAATGGGACTGTTAGGTCTGACTAGTTTGATGGGAAAAAAAAACTTTAGAAGGCTTCTTTTTTATATCGAGCAAAACTCAGAGAGGGTGTTTCCAGAAATTTACCCCCTTTTTTCATCTATAATATTAAGAACGATGTTTTCTCCTAACATTTTTCAGCATATAAAACTAGTTCAAAATCCATTACCAGCTCCAGAAGGTTGTAACTAGATCCAAACCATTGTCTGAAAATGTTACCAAGAAAATGATCGTATGATCTGGGTACAAAGTTTAAATTCTAAGATGGTATCTGGGTACAAAGTTTAAATTCTAAGATGGCTTCTGCTACCAAATTCGAGTGGCTCTTGTAGTTACCGAGAAGAGGTATAAGACCCCAACTGGATGGCGGAAGATTAGTGGATCGAACCACGAGGACATTATTCCTTCCATTTATTTGGTTGGAGTTGGAGACAGTGGACCAATATGCATACAATGCAACGTGCAAAAAGTCCCGTGCGTATCGTCGGACATCTAAAAAAAAAAAAGCTTCTGCCAATTGAGATAAAAAGAGTACTACTACATGACCACTTAATACAGAATAGCAGCATCTTAAATACAAGAAATGTAATTCTAAACACTAACTGCACACTTTCAACAGTACAAAATTTCCCCTTCAGATTCTCAGTTTCTTCCCAGGCAGGGTTTCCCCATCATCGCCGTCGTAATGCCTGCTACCACCCCCGTCGTCATCGCCACCTCCCTTCTCTCCCTTCTTCCTGGCAAGGATCTTGTTGATCTTGTGTAGCTCATTCGTAAGCTTCTGATCCCTGTTCTGCTTCCTAGTCTTACGCCCGTCTTGCATCTTAACCCCAAACTGGAACGCGGCCTTCGGCATCGCTTCCTTCTGCTCGTTGTATGTAGCCCACTCCTCTTCGGTCTCAAAGTCCCATCGGTGGAGTTGACCTTTGGCCTGTCCCACCATATCAATTCCATCAGCAAAATAAATTGAAACCAAAATCTCAGAACTGAAAACTATTTGACAATTTGTTTGCCTAAGATTTCCCTCAAACCCAAAACTAAATTTATCTTTATAGGCAAGCTAAACGACGTAAATTGTGAGGTTACATGGAACAAAATGAAATTAAAAATTGACATATTATTCGCAATCATGAATGGACATATAATAAAAACCATATTATTCGCAATCCTGAAAGCATAATAATTGTTACCCGTCCACCCATGTCCATCTTTGACAAATCAGCTTCATCATCACTGTCCACGACCTCGCGATTATATTCCTGATAACCAGGATAACACTCAGAGTAGCTTTCAGAAATAAAATTTGGGTCTTTCTCCCGAGCATCCTTTTCCCTCATTTGCTGAAGCCTCTGGTCATCCCGCTTGAAAACAGATCCTAAGCCTTTGTCTTTGTCCGCTTGAGTCATGAAATTTGGGTCCTGCAGTACATTTGTCCCTGATAGAGCATCATAGTCTTGAACGTTTTGTTGAAGGTACTGTTCAGGATAAGCCATTTGCTCCGTGTACTGATATTCCTGCCACTCTCCCTGGTAGCCAGCAGCCACCATTTGCGCTTGGATGGAATCGTAACCGTTCTGCAAAATTAAACAATGTCATTATTTAGTATAAGCATATAATTACCTGATGACAACCATGGGGAACTTTGGATATGTTTGTATAGTTTGGCAATATGTAAAACATGACAGAATCGACAGGACTCGTCGATGGTTACAGTTTGTCCCAACAGGATTTGAGCTCAAGTCCTCCAAGTAGGTTCTCATGATAAGCATGTACTTATGTATGCTTTTATTCTACCTTTCCTGAAATGTTTACTTATGTACAAAGTTTCACCTAATGCCTACACAATGTTGCAGATGCACCAGTAATCTAAGGCATTCTCTTAAGAGATTAAAATCAACTAACCAATTGTTCCCAAGCCTGAGCAGGTTCAGAAGGCAGCACAGGACCATAAACGGGTTCATTGAAATAAGATTGCTTATCTCGGTTCCGTGGAGACTCTTCCATGTCGTCTGAAACAGGAAGGCTCTGGCTCATGTCTTTACTAGGAATGGAATAGTCAACACCCACCCCGACAAATATGTCCTCCTCTGCAACTCGAGCAGCAGGAGGGGGCTGCTTTTCCTTTGCCTCAAGTGTGCTCCTGCGTGGAGGCGGTGGTGGCAGAATCTCTCTTTCTGGATGATGATGCTTTGAGATGCTACCATTAGGTTTTGCAGGCTTCTCATCCTCATCGTAGTCATTACTGACTGCAGATAATTTTACTGAAACAGAAGACCATATTGGTGTTCAAGAAAGCCATAAGTTCGTAACCATAAAAGCTTCCCTCTTGTCAGGTAAAGTGGAAGAGAAAAAAAAAGAGAAAAAGAAAAGGGGCAGGGGCAGCCCTGGCCCAGGGCCAGGCTGGGCGACGGCCCAGGGCCCAAATATTATAGGGGCACCAACATAAAAATATCTAGAATAGAAAAAGAACAGAACAAGGAGGTACTATGGGCCACTTTCAACTTAAAAGAGTTGTGTATTGGTTATTATCTTAGCCTTACATACTAGAGGTCCTTAGTTCAAATCCTGATGGCAACAATTTTTTTTTGTTATATTTACTTTTATTTTAGTTACTTTTTTTTTTCCCCTTCACATTATATATAGGGGGCCAATTTCGAAAATTCGCCTCGGGCCCCCAATGAGCTCAGGGCCGGCCCTGAGGGTTAAGATAATTCTGCTAATTCATTCATATAGCTCTAGAATGTTTAGATGCATGTTAACCCTACATTTTCTTATTCATAAGTTTATTTTGCAAATCTAAAGTGAGACTTCACCTCAACCATAATATCTTCCTGGGTAATAATTTGTTCAACGGATACATGATACATGGTTACACAGGGAGCATTTGTCAGAGAATTCCAGAATCTTGATATAAGGCTCACCCTTGATTCCATGTGTTCCCAAACGTCTGCAAGTGACAGTAAAATAGGTGGTTTCAACCGTTGAGTAGGTTAAGGTGATAGCTTGTACACATGTAAACATGACATAATTATCTATAGAATTACACTAGACAAGCCTAAGAATAAAAACAAAGCCAGTCAGCATCCTTTCAATCAATTGAAGGGAGCCCTTTCGAGCCTAAATATTTAAAGGAGAGATCCTGATCAAGATAGATCTCATGAAATATTTATGAGCTTGATTCACCCCATAGACAGGTCTCATACTGTCTCATTGGATTGCAATTACAAATAGGGCTAATTAGCGTTTAGACCCTGGATTTTATACCAGCTTAGAGTTTAAGCCCTCATATGTCCAATTGGAAAGTTTGGACCCTGAATTTTTATCTTTGGTTTCCTTTTTCCCATTATACGCTTAACATGAGTACATGGGCAACAACCAACACATGTTGGAAATGAGGTATAATGGGAAAATTGAAACCAAAAATAAAAATCCAGAGTCGAAACTTTCTAATTGGACATGTTAGGGCTTAAACTCTAAGCTGGTATAAAATTCTGGGTCTAAACGCTAATTAGCCCTTAAAAATAATTCCCCAAAGGTCAGCATGAAGTGGCAAAAACCGATACCACCTCAAATAGAGAACATTCGTCCCCTCCAAATCATAATGAAGAACTTTAAGAAGGGGGACCAAAGAAAGAGGGTTTACTCATTCAACTTCCATTTGGAAGGTTTAGTCTACCCATGACATACAAGCTATGTGCATGTTATGCGATATTCTATTTTACCTTGACTATGGAACAGTTATCAAAACTACATGGAATCCAATTTTAGGATTGGCAGGGCTTCTGGTTTGGTTTATATTGTTGATTTCCAAATACAATGAACGAGATAAAGGCTTGTCCGTAGATATAAATTTAAAATGCAACTGATTTCAGATTGGAATACTAGAAAAGTAGAGTTCTACTTGTGTCTAAAAAACCAAAACTTCTTAATCTTACTTCTTATATAGGTTAAAGCGAATTTAAAATTGAAAGTAAGGTATATTTCAGGTCTTATTTGCTAAAGCCATGCATTTAGTGGCTTGATGGTCATAAATATTCTTACACACAGGCATTAGATATCCTAATTGCATCTTTATACGAACCTTTTGAATCCTTATCCTTTTTCTTTTTCTTCAGAACTTTCCCAGATGATCCAAGCCGAAGATAAGACATAATCTTAGAAATTATCTCTAGGACAGAACCGTCAACACCAACTGTAACCATTTCCTGAAACCACATGAATGTAATGATCTCATAGATTAACTTAGGCAGAAACAAAGGAATGATTTCAGTCATAATCAAATATGAATTACAAACCTCTGGTACTGGGCAATCGGCTTTACTTCTATGCAGAACGGTAGGGATATCATGAGAAAAATTGTCCTCCTGTAGAAAAAGATAATTAAAAGAATTATGCTCATATTAGATATTGCACAGGAATGAGATAATAAGCACAGACAAACCAAATGTTCATCACACCCACAGCATCAGAATAGTAACTGTTGAATTAACTAAGATCGTGATACTATTTCAGTAAAGCAACTATTTCTCATTCCTGGATACAAAATGCTTGCAATTAACTCAATAAATGCATTAGCCAAACTACCCATTTGCACATTCCCCCAAATAAGAAAACACGATTATACAAAGAACCTTGTCAGTTTGCAACAAGTATATCTTCTACATTTCTATGATCATTTTTCCGTCTGGAACATTAGTCATATCATCTATTGATTTGTGAGGTTCATCGCTATTACATCTTCAAACTTAATATGATGTCCTTCCTAAGATCTCTCCAAACAAGGGTTTTAAAATGGTACCAGACTTTTAGATATAAATATAGGACTCTGACTCCTTACTGGATCGGGTTTGGACCGTCAGTTTTTAAAACGGCTGGCGTATTACGTTGAGTACAAATTTCAACTATGCTTTGAGGTGACGAAAAACACATTTTAACACTGACAGGAGATCTCTGACACAGCACAACATTTCAAAACCCCTATACTCTTTGTAGTTAAACATATAGGTAATATTAATATCTATACATGGTTGAGTATGTTTCTTCTAAGACATCGATAGAAAAATAACAATACGAACTGAGATTTTGGCATTTTGCTAAAAAAAAATGTTCTGCTCAATCATATCTAACATGACCAAGAGAAAACAATAAATAGAGAGTTTTAGAACAACAGAGAAGATAAAGATGAATCTTACCATGTTAAACATAAAAGACATCCGACCAGGAAGAAACATTTCATTCCCCTTTATAACACTTTGTGGTTTGACGATCCATTGATACACCGACTGCAAGAGAACAAAATGAACCAACTCAGGATCTCGAAAAGATTTTCTATTATCATAATAAGAACTGTAAAAGGAAAAACTGCACAGCAAGATATTTGGAGAATTTTGTACCTTGGAAGTCGCAGTACGAAAAGAGATTGGTTGATCTTCCTTCGATACTCTGGCGAAAAAGATATGGTATGAGGCTGTCAGGTAAATGTTATATATAGAAAGCCAATGAAAAGATGATGCACTTCCAAAAATATCGAGGTAATATGCTACACTCCCATTATTTGAGAATTGATATGTATGTCTTGTTAGAAGTTATACACCAGCACCTTCCGCACCGAGAGATCAGTTTATGAGGTTGATCACTGGTTACAAAGTTGAATGACAAAACACCTATTAACATGCTAAATAAGTAATTAGGAATATCTCTAATTTGGCTCCTTGGCTTATCCTGTCTTAGAAACGGATGCAAGTTATAATAAATGTTTATCATTCTTCCACCTTATCATTCTTTCCCCTAATCCTAAGCTTTTTTAATTATTAGGAGCAAGTAGAGGGCTTGTGCCCAAGTCAAATGAAAAGATGAGCAAATGAACTGCTCTAGACATTCAAAAGGTGATCACAAGATGGACTATGTCAACCAAAACATGTCCTACTTGGTCATGTAAAATACGTTGTAATCTATCAATATTTTATGACGTGATCGTGAAACATTATCTGGATTCTTCAATTTACTTGACTGTCATGAAACCATTACCGTTTGATCTAAGTCAAGTAATAAAAAAATATTGGATCACTGTGCTGGTAGAGTTTGACTTCAAAATTTACTAGCAGGCAGTAGCATAGTAGCTAGTATATCAAGGGAGAAGAAAAGACATCAGCTGCATCTTACTTCTTTTCCACCAAATTTCAGAAAGAGGCTACTATGTTGCTGAACTACAAAAATCCAGCAACATACAACTATGCGATACTAAAAATTTGGCCCCTAAATCTTAGTATTTAAAAAAATGACCTTGCATCTCTCAAACTACCACTTAGAGGTTTATTAAACATTTAATTTTCTCTTTCTTTTCGCTAATACACCCAAGAATATGGACAACTGCATGTAAGTCCTCGTCTTTTAATACCTTAACTATGATATCAACCCATCCTAATTCCATAAAACATGGGACACTATTAGTTACATTTTCTACAAAAGAAATGAAAAAAAAGCAAATTAAGTTAAAGTAATAGCATGTTTCATGTCAAAGCAAGAGAACTTACCAAGATGTATAACACTGGTAGGATAATAAAGGAAACCATAGGTTGAAATATTAGAAAGATAGTGTCAAATGAATTGCTAAGTTATTTTGTGGGATTCACACTAAAATGTGGTATACACAAGATCAAGTACCTTGGTGTCCCATCCTTCTCATCTTCAGCATCTGGCTTCTTGTCAATTTCACTCCTAACCTTGTGAAGCAGAGCATAGTCCAACCCTTTGACCAAGTGTGTATGTTCCACATCCCCTGTAAAAAAAAGGTTAGGCCAAGAATATGGTATAACTAGGTTAGGTAACTGCTAGAAGTAGACAAAGCTATTGAAATATACAATCAAGAGGCATCACATCCGTACGCTCGATGTATGGGCATATCTTAATACAGATAGTTGTTGTGAGAACCAGAACTAATTATGCTAGTTGGCTTATAAACCAACAATACAACCTAGTCAAGCAAGTTTTATAACCTCAAACCCAATGCAATTCAATGTTGTAGAAAATGGTTGAGTTGATGATTTACAAGCCCAGGAAGATTGGACAGGTTATTAAGTCATCAAAGTATTCAACACATCTGTATTCATCAACTAACTGAACGTAAAGATGCAATAAGTTTGCCAGGTCGTTTAAGTTACCATATTGTCGAAAACATATAAAAGCCTAAAAGTGAGTAATTGAAGTTTATTCTATGGAACCCAACCAGAAAAGGAGCTTACCAGCATATTAAAAAAAAGGTTTGCAAGAAAAGTCCCTCTTTGACATAAAACATGAAATTATGTTATAGGAATTGTTCTCAGTAAACTAAATGACAAGAAAAAAGACCCTTGAGATGACTCATTGCAATCAAAGAGAAAACGGCCTGTGACCACCGTCCAAAATACTAAAGATGCAATTTTAGAAGAAGCAACTAAAACAAAATGCTAAGAGTAATCAATGGGCAAATTTATGCAAACAATGCATATCAAACATAGAATTTGAAAACAGTTACTCAATTATATGCATTTTTGTGTTAATTGTTCGAACTTTGAACTCTAGCAACAAAGGGAGGAGACGGGGTAATCAGATATAAAGATTCAACGAAGTCACTTAATTTTTTTTTCCTTTTTTTTGTTCTTTTTGTGTGTAAATTGTTAATCTCTACTTTCTTGTCATTTAGTTTCCTTAAAATAAATTGGAAGCAGATAAAATTGTTCGAATTTGAGACGGCCGTCAGTTTCCAGCAATTTCTAGGAAATGTCTACGGATCCTACTAATCAACACGGCCAAGTCTAAATGTAAAGCCAAAGATACCTATGAGTAATTCATGTAATTTTTATGTTGATGAAATTATTGCCAAAATGGTCATTTTCACATTTGGCCTATACTTCCATCACTCTTTGTTTCGCTTCCATTTCACTAAAAAGTATAGGTCTAGCAAGCAACCAACAAGTTAAATGCTCGGAGGAATTTGTTATGTTACGAAAAGGCAGGAGTCAAATTCCCACCTGGATTTTTCAGAACAGAGTAAGCAGACTAACCTCCAAGATACTTGCTATTCTCAATGGAAATTTTGTATGCGTCAGCTATCCTGCAGAGGTAAACAATAATCATTATATTACTTGTACACCTCTCACTAAGAAGCACAAAAGTAAGATTTGTATAATAAAAACATCACAGTTTGTGCACCAGAGGCATTACCTTAAATCAGCAGTTCCAGGAGGAGCTACTGCATGGAATTGTCCTAGCTCATAATCAGGATTCTGATCTTCTCTTCGTTCCTTAGCACGATCTCGGTACTTGGGGCCTTCTGGGTCTTCTTGTTTCTCCTCCCTGTTAAATTAACAGCATTTCGACATAGGTTCTTGTACTGGGACAGGAGAAAACATACCAACAATATTTCAAATCTAGAGAAGTATAATATTTATTCAGAAGAAGGGTCATATTTACCTCTAGCATATTGCAGTTGTCCGTTTGCATTTTATAATTGATCAAACAAATAATAGTGTTATGGTAATTATCTCAACAATAGTAAGTAAAAGAAAAGGCAAGTTTCCTTGTGGCTCCATAAACTCTATATGTGAAGATTTAAAAAAGCCAATTTGAGGCATAGCAAGGAAATATATTAGGACAAAAACTAAAATATTCCAACGGTTAACAGAAATTACAAGGCACCTGCAAAGAGAAGAGTGATTGACATTGGTGCTGCTTTTTTTAGGTAAAAGCTGATTTTAAGACAGTTGCATAGACAAAATCAATCAAAAAAGTGACTATTTTAAAGTTGAACTAATATTACAGTCAAGAAAATCTAGAACCGGTAGACACGGAGGACTAGTACATTGATATACCAATCGGATGCTGCTAAAAATCCGGAACTATATATATTGACGCTAGCTACTCTATGTTGCACGGACACTGATACGACACGGTAAGGACACAGCAACACGGACTCTGCACCTATTGTGGTGTGTCCTGCCTAGTGCATTTTGGAGTATCCGGATTGTGTCCAATACGTGTCGGATACATTACGACACGACACGGCCCACATTTTTCTGTGCTTGCATGTACAGATGTACATATAATCAAGAGAATGGCCGAGCAATTCATGAGAAAACATATTCATCAATTCGCTCGGAAAAAAAAAGAGAGAGGCTAAATTACAACTTGATACCCTCAACTATTCCAAATGTTTAACTTAATACCCTCAACTTTGATAGGTACTAACTTAATATACTCTTTCAACTCATATTTTCAATTTTGTACCGTCCGTCACCCAAACCGTTACTTCCAACGTTAAATAATAATAATAAAAATAATATATAAAAATAATTCCTAAACTACCCCTCCCTTCACCCTCACCCCACCTCCACCCCCTACAAGCCATACTGCTGCCTACCTCCCTCCCCCCACCGGCCACCCCCCCCCCCCCCCCCTCTCCCCACACCGGCCACCGAACCCCCCCTCTCCACACCGCCGAGCCACCCCGACCCCCCCCCTCCCCCACCGCGTCGCAACACCCCCCCCCCCCCAACCGCCGCTGCCGCCCCACCGCCGTGCTGTAGAACCCCCCTACCCCCCGCGCTGGTGCAGCCGCCGCTGCTACCCCCCCCCCCCCCACGCCACCCCGCGCGCACAGCCGCCCTGCGCGCTCGCGCCTCCGCCGCGCCCTGCAGGCGGCGGCAGCTGCTCGCCGCATGCTCGCAGCTCCGCCGTACGTCGCCCTCGTGCGCAGCCCTGCCAGCGGTCGCTGCTGCTGCGGCTGTGCAACCCCCTCTCCGGCGCCGGCCGGAGAAAGAGGGGAGGGTTGCGGCTGTGCAGCCCCCTCTCTGGCGACGGCCGGAGAAAGGGGGGGGGGGGGAGGATTTTGTAAAGATATTTTTGTCATGTTCTAACTCGATTAACACCGTTTGGGAAGAGGGTATCAAGTTGATGCGTATCAAAGGTGAGGGTATTAAGTTGAACATTTGGAATAGTTGAGGGTATCAAGTTGTAATTTAGCCCCAAAAAAAAAATTCTAAACTAGTGGTCAAAATTTGTGCTTTTTGATGGAACAACAAATTTGTCATCAGGAACTCGAATAAACGAGGGTTTCCCACTCGAACCCGTATAAAAACTGAATCGCTATTTTCTTTTTCATGGGGAACGAAAGAGGAGGGCTTACTTCCGCCGCATCATCTTCTCCTTCTGGTACTTCCGCGCGGGCGTCGCCATGGCCGGAGCTCTGTCTCAGCTTCTTTTTTCTTTTTTCTTTCTTCTCCGGATTGAGGAGGATGGGGAAGGAGACGGATTGCCGAATTGGAGATAGAGTTGAGAAATTAGGGTTTAGGAAGAATTGCGGGTGGTTGTGGAGAAGATGACAAGAAAATCTCCAGTATCAGAGGAAGAGAAAAATAATAATATGAGGGGGGAAAAAGGAGAAATAATTATTAGAAGAAGAAAAAAAAAATGAGAGAAAAACCCACAAATTATGGGTAAAATAAAAGGGGAGTAAATTTTTTAAATAGGGGTTAGTCAAACATGATTCCAAAAACATAGCACGAGTGGTTTCAAAATCACAGTCACCATAGTTTATGAAAGAAAACATAATAGTTTCATAATTGTTATACGATTATAAAAGTGATTTTAAAATTATATAGTACCACGATTTTAAAATTATATTTAGATAAACTATTCTTATAGCCACGTTAAACCAAGTTATTTCTTTCTCTATTTTTTGTAGGGCCATGTCCCCATAAAAAAGAAATACATGTTTAAAATGTGTATTCCATAACGTTGTACTATTTTTAGGTATTTTGTATAACAAATTCCAACTTTTGTATAACAATCGATAAAAAGTTTTATCTGTGAGTTACACTAGATATGCATATTTTTGGCATTCCATCCAAAACAACTCATGAACAAAAAAAAAAAAGGGGGGGGGGGGGGGGGGGGGGGGGGGGGGGGGGGGGGGGGGGGAAGGGGGGGGGGGACGGCTGGCACATAATCCTTATTTTAAAATCTAAGAAATTGTGTACCCATTAGAAGAAGTAAAATCAATCCAAACGAACAGCAAGACGATTACTAAAATATACTTTTAACTACTACTTGAAAGAAAAGAAAAAAATTATATGATTGTTCATATTTGTCTTCATGTATTGACGTCGCTCACATCACTTGATTACATTGCCGCACCCATATATGTTTGCTACCTGCGTCGGTTTATTGTATTGTCACATACATAGTCGCTTGATTGTATTCTCGTCACAATTGTCACTTGGTTGTGTTGTTGTCGCGAGTACTATTAAACGATTGTGATGTCGTCCCACCACAAAGGTCTATACTGCGTCCACAATTTCTCGTGTCATGTTTCTACCCCCACCTACAACCTTGCCACCACCATTGAAATTTAAAAAAGAATGTATAGGCGAAGTAGTTTGGAGCCACCTTTAAGATCTCGATTGGAGGAATAATAGGAAGGTCGAGAGGAGATCATGCTTCACTTGAACGGTAAAGGTTTGAGAATGAGATGGAAAATATGGATCCATTTAGAAGAGAAGAGTTTGAGTATAAATATACCAATAAGACGTATTTGATAATTCCATGTGCAATTTTAATAAGAAAAAAATTCAAATCCGAATTGACAACCGCGTTGAATCACAAACGACTAACACTAGATTTTAGAATCATGGCATGCAATTTTCAAATCCGAATTGACTTGCAAGAGTGAAAGTCTAGTTTGGAATATACACGCTCTAACTAAAAAAAAACTAACATATTTCAATTCATTAGCGAAACTCCTCATAAATTTTAATTTAAGTATTTTTTACCTTTCTCGGAAAAAAAATTATTGCATTTATTACTCGATATGTGTGAACCCTATATTTTTGCATCAAAATTCATTGGAATTAAATTTTATATTGTTGTGTTTGGTGAGTATATTCTCCTAAAAGATAATATGTATGAAAACATTGTTATGGAAGTAAGAAAGAATATTTTGGAGCTGAAAAATCGATCAGGGGCTTCTCTTATTAACATATATATATAAAGAAGGACATGATTAGGGTTTGTGTGTATTTGAATAAGGGTAGCTACTTATTTGCAAATATATGATTTACAACACCGTCCCTTACGCCCCGATTCCGTAGAATCGATATTCGTCCCCTGGGCATGATGTTGTGCGAACCTAAGTTACGATCGCACAAGGCATAGTCATAAGGTTATCCGAAACACAACAACAAGAGAATATGCAGAGTAAATTAAACACATTATATAGAAGAAAACTTAAGCTTTATTGATAATGAACATCATATTACAGACTCGATACAAGGTGCCGCACGGGCTGCAAACTGACTCCATTACAAAATGAACATTGATGAGATAGTCGTTCCATACATAGCACCCCTTTACAATCAAATGTAGACACCTGGGATAGGGAAGAGTCTAGACATCTCATCTTGGACAGTTGCGGAGTCTTCAAAAGAGATTGAGTCAAGGTTTCGCACGCACGGACGAAGCTTCAAAACACACGAGCGCTGCCTTCAGTCACGCGGCACACTCCTCCTGATGTATAGCACCTGTGGAGAGCGAGGATCAGTACAATCAACGTGTACTGGCGAGTGGCTAATTATTTTCCATGCTCTCATTTGGTTCAAGAATTTAGATAAAACATACAACTTGTTTTAGTAATCTTTCTAGCCATCCTAGTCAGTTTCATGCAAGCAGTTTGATAGAACATAAATAAGATGAATTTACGCTAGAATTTAGCCACGGCATAGCGTGTCGTACAACATAAAACTTACCATGTTCTTCCCTGTCATATTGTATAACATAAGTTTAACTAGTACATAATTTCAGAGGTCACTGGCATGAAAACCATTCTGGACATAGCTTGGTTTAGACGGTGCGCGTTCAACGCGGGTAGCGAGCCCCGTTGAAGGAGCACCGAATACCCGTGGTACAATCCAGCATAGCTATCGTGTTTCTTCCTAGTCCGGATCGGTCCCGTGGTCCCGGAATACCGTCCGAAGAAACAATCGCCCTTGTATACAAGTTGTCCATGACCGTGCTACATTAACGAGTGATTTAAGGCACATTTTTATGGTATCATTGTGATAACTTTATAATTGATTCATTTCTTGATTTTGAGATATAGGGTTGAGGTGAAGGAGGTCAGCCACTCACCTTAGTATTACTTGAGGCGAGGAACCGGTTGGTCGCGCTAGACGTCGCCTATGCGATTACCTGAAATCCTACAAGCAACTGATTAGAACATTGTATTATTCAAGGAGTTCGATATGTAAATGCGAGTTCAAAACGCAAGCCACGAAAACATTCACGAAAACGCATTCAGAAAACTAAAGCCAAAACCAACGCAAGTGCGGCGTGAAAAATAAAGCAACGGAAGGTCTCTCCCGACTCAGCCGCAGAGTCTATCCTTGAGGCGCAACCCGCTGAATATGGGACTTGATTCCGAAGAAGCCTTTCCATAACGAGAAAATGATCTTAATTCAATCGTTCCCGTTCGACCGATTCGATCGATCCCGACCTATCGGTCCCGACCAAATCGATAACGACAGTGTTCCTTTCTCGCGCACTCCATAGACGGAGAACGGGGTACGATGTAGGGACGGGGTACTACACCATAACCAACTAAGAAAAAGTTTCGTCCTCGAAACTTAAAAAAGAACCTACCGCTAGGAAAATAGAGAAGAAAACTTTTCCCTCATCTCAGACTCCAGTTCCTAGGTCGACTCTTCGACCGCATGGTTCTTCCAGAGCACGCGAACGAGAGAGATGGCACAATTTTGAAGCAGTTTATCCTTGCGCTCCATGATTTGCACAGGCTCTTCAACATACGATAAGTATGCCTGCAGATTCAGCTGACCAAAGTCTACCACATGTCTCGGATCGTGCACGTACTTTCGCAACTGAGAGACGTGGAAGACATTGTGTACATCCGACAGTGTTGGCGGTAATGCAATCTGGCAAGCTACTGGGGCGACTCGCTTCAATATCTCGAAAGGACCGACAAATCTTGGACTCAACTTTCCTTTAGCTCCAAATCTTGTGACTCCTCGCATAGGCGTGACTTTCAGAAACATGTGATCGCCCTCCAGGAATTTAAGGGCCCGTTGGTGTGTGTCGGCATAGCTCTTCTGCTGACTTTGTGCTATCTTCAATCTCTCCCGTATCAATTTAACTTTTTGTACGGTCTGCTCCACCAGTTTTTGGCCGAGTATCTGCCGTTCTCTGACTTCATCCCAACAAATGGGCGATCTGCACATTCAGCCGTATAAGGCTTCATACGGCGCCATTTGGATGCTAGAATGATAGCTATTATTATATGCAAATTCGGCCAACGGTAGATAAACGTCCCAGCTTGACTTTAAGTCGATTGTACAGAGACGTAACATGTCTTCGAGAATCTGATCCACCCGTTCTGTTTGGCCATCGGTCTGAGAATGATATGCTGAGCTAAAGTTCAACTTGGTCCCCATTGTTGACTGAAGATGCACCAAAAGCGTGACACGAATCGCCCATCCCGATCTGAGACAATTGATACTGAAATCCCGTGCAGCCGAACTATTTCATAAAGATAGATCTGAGCAAGATGATCGACGCTCCAAGTAACTTTAATGGCAATAAAGTGCGCTGACTTGGTTAGTCGATCGACGATGATCCAGACGACATCGTTCCTCCGCGGTGTCTTCGGCAGGCCAATAACAAAGTCCATAGTGATGTGATCTCATTTCTATTCTAGAATGGCAAGGTTCTGCATCTTTCCGCCCGGTCGTTGGTGCTTAGCTTTCACCTGTTGACAGGTCATGCATTGTGACACGAAGAGCGCCATATCTCTCTTCATCCTGTGCCACCAGAAGGTCGTACGGAGGTCCTTATACATCTTGGTACTGCCTGGATACAAGGTATATTTCGCATAATACGCCTCCAACAATATCTCCTTTTGTAGTTCTGAATCATCCGGAACACATAGTCGGCCAATCAATCTTAGCATGCCGGTCTCATCTTCCGTAAAGTCGGTCGCACTACATGTTGAAATTCGCTCGCACATTTTCTTCAGGTACGGATCATCCTTCTGAGCGATCTTGAGATTTTCCAGCAAACTCGGCTCTAATTGTAGTGGCGCCAACCGTACCACCCTGAATCGAACTCGAAGGTCGATACCTATTTTCTCTAGATCCCGTAGTAGTCTGCGGTTGATGGATAGCAAGGCAAGATATTTTCGACTCAGAGCGTCCGCCACAACATTCTCCCTGCCCGGAGTGTAGTCGATCGACGAGTCATAGTCTTTGATCAGTTCGAGCCAACACCTCTGTCGTAAGTTCAGTTCCTTCTGGATAAAAAGATACTTGAGGCTCTTGTGGTCGGTATAGATCGTGCACGCCATGCCATACAGATAGTGATGCCACAATTTTAATACGAACACAATCGCCGCTAACTCCAAGTCGTGCGTAGGATAGTTCTTTTTGTGCAACTTCAACTGTCTGGAGGCGAAAGAGAACACCTTGTCTCGCTGTATGAGCACATATCCCAAGCCCTTGCCTGAAGCATCGCTAAATATTTGAAAACCCTCTAGCCCATCCGGAAGTGCGAGTACGGGGCCGAAATGAGTCGATGCTTCAGCTCCTGGAAGGAAGCTTCACAGCCGTCCGACCACTCATACACGACTCCCTTTTGAGTGAGGTGAGTCAATGGCGATGCGATCTTCGTGAAGTCCTTCACGAAGCATCGGTAGTATCCCGCCAAACCAAGAAAGCTTTGAATCTCACTAGCAGACGTAGGCCGCTTCCAATCAGCAACAGCTTCCACTTTCTTCGGGTCGACTGCAATACCTTCGGACGAAATGATGTGACCAAGAAATGATATGCTGCTCAGCCAAAATTTGCACTTACTCTGCTTCGCATACAACTGATTCTCTCGAAGCGTCTGGAGCACGGTCCGCAGAAGTTCTGCATGTTGTGCCCTGTTCTTTGAGTAGACGAGAATATCGTCAATAAATACTATTATAAATTTATCAAGAAAAGGTCAAAATACCCGATTCATTAGATCAATAAAGGTGGTGGGGGCATTTGTCAGGCCGAATGGCATCACCAGGAACTCGTAGTGGCCGTATCGAGTGTAAAAGGCTGACTTTTGTACGTCGTCTGGCTTGATCTTGAGTTGATGATAGCCCGAGCGAAGATCAATCTTCGAAAATACCGAGGCACCTTGTAGCTGATCGAATAAGTCGTCTATGCGAGACAGTGGATACTTGTTCCGGATGGGGGCTTTATTCAGCTCTCGATAATCGACGCACAAACTCATTGACCAATCCTTTTTCTTCATAAATAATACAGGTGCTCCCCACGGTGAAACACTAGGCCGAATAAATTCCTTGTCGAGAAACTCTTGTAACTGGACTTTGAGTTCCTTCAGCTCGACGGGGGCCATTCTATATGGGGCCTTAGAAATTGGTCGGGTATCGGGGAATGTATTGATGCTGAACTCAATTTTTTGGTCGGGGGGCATGCCGGGTAGCTCGTCTGAAAACACATCGGAGAATTCTGCCACAACGTCGGTCTGATCCGCATTTGCACCATCCTGTCGCATGTCCCGAATGGACGCCAAATAGCCTTCGCATCCAGAATGCAACATCCTTCGAACAGAAATTGCCGAGATCACCATGCAGGACGGCGACGTCTCACCACACGAAAAGCATAATTCAGGCACTCCAGGTATACGAAAGGTGGCCATCTTTCTGGCACAGTTAATGGTTGCATTGCACGGCCCGAGCTAATCCATTCCCAGAATGATATCATAGTCCTTAATGTCTAGAACTATTGTATCAAGACCGACCTTTTGACCACCTATACAGATGATTTCGTCTCTACAGGCTAAATTCGTAAGTAGTGGCGCTCCCGATGGTACGTTAACACTAAGATTGAGACCTAACGGTGTCAACAAAAATTTGTGTTCGGCGATGAAGTCTGCCGATATAAAACTATGTGTGGCACCTGAATCGAACAGTATACGAGCAGGCTTATTATTGAAAAGTAATATACCTGTTACGACTGTATCAGAGGCAAACGCCTCATCTCGAGTCATAGCGTAGACGCACCCTTGGGCATTGGGGCGACGATCTTGGCCATTTTGCGGCACGGGTTGTTGGGCTCGAGGCACTAGTCCTTGGTTTCCTGGACGATGTTGCTGCTGCTGAGGCATCATTGGGTTCGGTCTCTTGGCCGAACAATTTGAACTGAAGTGTCCCCTTTTACCACAGTTCCAGGAGCTTCACAATCGATGGCTAGGTGTCCAAATCGGCGACATCTGTTATAGCGAGGTCCCATGTTCCTCCCTTAGTATCCGCCTTGGTGCCCATTGTTTGGACGCTTGGTCACGTTGTTTCCTCCTGCATGGCTAGGGCGCTTATAATTGTATGTATGCATAGTGTCGACAGCAGCTGGAGGATATTGGCGCTCAAGACGGAGAGTGTGGTTCAGGGACTCGCCATTGTCTTGTATTCCATAATTGACACATGTGCAGAGATAGAGGGCCGCAGACCCACTTCAAACCGTCGAGCACGACTCTCCATTATAGGCAAGAACGATCCAGCAAATTTGGCCAATTTATTGAACTCTGCTGCGTACTGTCGCACCATCTTATTCTCTTGTTTTAACTGCATAAATTTATTCTCCTTTTCTTGTCGAACGGCTGCAGGTAGGTACTCGATCTCGAACGCCCATCGAAAGGTGGCCCAAGAGATTGTCGTTGTCTTGTCATCCATGCACATTCTGTTCCAATATACCATGCCATCACCCACGGTCGATTGCTGCATAACAATCGATTTCAACGAATCCCATGCATAAGACATCCAGCATACATCACAAACTTATTATCATGTCGCATCATTGTTATTCTTTTTGGTATCTTTTAGAAATTCAACAAAGCACACATATCACAGCCCACATATTTAGACTTATTGTATAGAACACCCAGTGAGCAACTAGAAGGATCAACGGACTTTCAGTCAAGGGAACAACTTAGGATAGTTTAAAAGCAACACGGAATAATCGCAGAAGCACTATGATTCATCACAGAGGCAACTTTGATTTCATCACGGAAGCATCTTTGAGTATTCGTGGAAGCAACTTTGATTCACCACGGAAGCAACTTTTGAATAATCGCGGAAGCAATCTTAGAATCATCTTAGTAGCAACATTGATTTGAAATAAATCGAATAAGAATCCAAGGACGTAAAGCCGTGCTCTTATACCATTATGTCACGCCCCGATCCCGGAGGATCGAAAACTAGCCACTGGACATGATGCCGTACAAGTCTAGATTGCACTTGTACAAGGCAAAACCATTACAGTTCCTGGTAATTCTGAGAAAACATCGATAACGCAGCAAAACCAAGCAGATAAATTGAAGTCACACAAGATATGAAAAAATATATCTTTTTATTGATAATCATAATGGATTACATGACTTGTAGCGGAATACAGAGTTTACAACTGATTACAAGACTCTTGAATAGCCAACTGAATGTATACACTTGCCTTTTGGGCTACAACTGAATATACCGACTTCTTTACAATAAACTTGCCAATTTGGCTACAATCTCACTGGTATACTGAATTATACTGTTCCATACATTATGTCATGTATATAAGAAGGCTTCATCTTGCAAGAAGAGCTTCTGCACACCCATCCGATTCATCGATGCCAAGCACTGATTCACAGGATTTCTCCCAAGCAAACACCTGTAATATTGCCCACAACATGGGTCAGTACATCATCAATGTACTGGCGAGCGGTGCTGGCCCAACTCACCTAAGAAGACAACACTAAGTAATCATATTACAGAACATTATTAACAATGGTCTTTCTCGTTGCCTTAGGATCAATTTCATGTTATAGCCGACAAGAAGTAAAGCATGCAAATCTCATAGCCAACATAATTTAAAGCATACTGTTATCACCCTTTGGTGATTCTTACCCACGGTCGTGTAGCCATCCATGTACATTTATAATACTTACTCTGCCTGCACAAGACATTGTTAGGAACAATATCATGATTCAATATAAACATCACCATTCAGGTGATTCTTACCAACAGCCGACATCCTTCCCTGTATTTGAGTAATAACTTACTCTGCCTGCATAAGACATCATTAGCACCGGACCTATCTATATGAAGGTCACTGGCGACACGCAATCTTGGATCATCTTGGCGAATGGCTAACTCTGAAATGGGGTGCGAATCCATGGGAGGTTTTCAAAATACCGTGCTACTACTTCAGCACCAAGGGATTTCAGCGTCCTTTCAGTGGGCGGTAGCAAGCCCCCACTGCAAGTCCTGCAATCTCGATGTCAGTACGTCGACACCATCCTTATTCCCCCTAGGACGAACCGGGTTCCATGGCCCAGGATTACCATTCGAGGAACCACACCTTGTCGACAAGTTATCCATGACCATGCAACTATATGCAACTTATCTATGAAGAAACATATAATGCATGCTAAGAAAAACTAAGTAATAATCCATCTTTCTCATCTGCATTGCCATCTTGCCTTGAGTCAATGCTCACATTATCATCTGCCCAATCCAGGATCTTAGTCAAATCAACATTCTACATCGGCACAGGATAATAGAATATTGTTACCCAATCTCTTTGCCACATCTTTGACACCATACATCTTTCTAACCAACTTAATGTACTTATCGCCCAATTATTTGGGACTTAGCATCTATTTAGCATACATTCATTCGGACGTAATCAAGCATACTCACTGCCCAGTTCTTGGGTCTTAATATATGTGTTACCAACTATTCATCGTAAGGCATCTTGCGGGTCGGGGCACTACAATATATACCACTCAGAAAAAGTTTCGTCCTCGAAACTTAAAATAAAATTCATCCCCAAAACTTCAACCGACTTTTCATGAAACTTCTCAATGATTGACTTGCACTATTTAATATTTCTTCGCAATCTCTCGATTGATTTCAAGTAATATACTATCTCGTTACAGCATCCTAATTAATTCAAAATAGTTTACCATCTTTGATCTTTCCTCCAACACTCGTACAATTCTTTTGCACACGATAATCCTTTCCGTGGCTTCGTTTGAATTCTGCATATCACTTAGTTGGAATCATACACATATTTTAGGCGTCTCCGAAATACATGCACTTCAGCCAAGTTCAGTGATAGAGAAAACGAACGAGCTACGGTGTACCTTCCTTTTCCGAACATCAGTAATTCTCTTCGAGCATCTCGTATAATTCCACTTGTTTATTCAATATTCCAACCAACTAATAAGACAATAGATGTTGCCAATTCTAACTCGATAAATTTTTCACAATCGATCCCAACGTTTTCCAAAGTATTCAGACTTAGCTGTATCAAGTATTCATTTCAAGTTCATTGTCATCCATGCCACCAAAGTTGATAAATCATATTGCCACATTTTATTTCGATACCCCGATTCTCGTCGATCAAATCTTATACTCGTCATCGTTCGTATCCATACACTTTGTTTGCACTCGTAACTTTCTCGATCATGATTTATCCATCAAATTGTACCATCATTGCACTATAGTAACATTTTCCTGTATAGATCGAGCCAACATATTATCCTCTCGCATAAGCAACTCTCATATCCCAGCAACATCAATCCCGAGGGTCATTCCTATTCACCTTCGCTCTCGTCGATCTCGGCTACATGTACCATCCCATTCTGTCGTTACACTTATCCTCAATTTTGATCCGATCAATGAAATTATCCCAACTGTCTCAAGGCAATACCATCAATTTACACAGCTCAATATTAATCAACCAATCCAACCAGCTTTAATAATTCCTAACATTTCAACAAAGGCAACCAAATTTCGAAACCAACATGATCCGTCATCCCATCCAATATTATAACATCAAGATTTCCAATCTTTATTCTATTCCGAAGTCTACCTTCCGACACATCTTACTCATTCCAACTACACTCACGCAACATCAATAGGGACATCCTACGGTTTTCCAACAGTCAACTTAGCATTCAGTCAAGTCTCTACGGCCAGCTATTCTAAGCTAAACCAAACATTCAGCTAGCTTATATGAGATGAGTAGCTATCAGGGACATACTTATCTCTTATCTTAGAGGCAACCAATTCTCATCATAGGGGCAACTCTATGGTCTGACCAACTTAGGGACATGGACACCACCCCAAACTTATGAACTTATTCCCAACACGAACAACTGAAGAACATAGCTAATGAATCTGAAACTTAAGCAACCAACCAACATTCTAGGCAACCAACCGACACTCTAGGCAACCAATCGACATTCTAGGCAACCAACCAACACTCTAGGCAACCAACCGACATTCTAGGTTCAAGTCTTTCTATCCGTACTCATACTCGGGCCATACCCATCATTCTAGACTTACCCGCAACCGACAAAATCTATCCGATAATTCTGTCCAACAATCCATATGGTCACTCCCGAAGCTATCATATAAAACTTATCAATCGGATATCCGAACTTTCAATTTCCACTTGCATAGACATAGCATCACTTGTTCAATCCGACTTGCATCCTCATATCATACTCAAATTGTCTATTCAATCGGGGCAACTATTTCGAGTCATCATCCGATATTGCTATCTCAATAGTTTATCACTTATGATCTCTTTCCTTCGGTCTCTTTGCGACACATTCGTTTCCTATATTTTTAGATCATCGATACGGTCCGTACTCTCTTAACCAATAAAACAAGGCAACTACACAATCATATTTCTTCCGAGGCATAATTTATAAATTTTCTAGCACCAACATGGTCATCTCTTAGTAATTCACTTTAACCATCAGTATTCATTTTGCATCATCTCCTTGTGATTTCATAAGAAGATTTACTATTCATGCACCGATCCAATCTCTATAGCACCAATCATCTAGCATTCGTATATTGGTCATCTTAATGGATATAACATAACTCATTAGCTAAGTCATAATCCAACAATTCTATATTCCACCCAACTTGTTATTCATGCGACAACATCATCTACCGACATGGCCTATTACATATCGCTACACCTCGATACTTATTTGTATTCCAGCCCTTCAACTCTCATAAGGAACATCTACTCTTTCATGCATTAAGGGACAAGTACCCATCCTCTATGCCTCAAAATAGTCAAGGGTCATAACTTGTTAATTTGGGACATCAATTTCTCTCAAGCACACTGCACCACGTGCTAAGATCATCTATTCCTCAATTCCATTCTCAATCTTTTCAGCCATTGATGCAACTCCCTCTGCATCGTCTAAATCATTCGTAACATCCCGAAAAGCGTCTAACATCACCATCAATTCTGTCGATATCCAACATACAATTTCCTTATACTCAATTCCAACATCGTTCAATATTCGGTCTCTAGTTATTCTTGTAAAATCTTTCGATGGCAACACCACACTATTGTTACCAAGCCTACAATCCTTTTACCCAACTGATCCAAGTCTTCGCCTGAATCTGAAATTCGTTTCCTTCCCAACCAAGGCATTCATTTCATATTCTCAATTCTCTTTTTACCCAACATAATACTAACTGACAAGGTCTAGCGATGGTTCACCCGAACACATCAACATCTTGCAACGGGTCATTCGAACTTAATCATCAGGGGACACACCTAGCCGTCATGTATCAATCGTAAGTTCAGCTACGATTTGATACCACCCAATACCTTATAGGTAAAGCAATCATAAAATCATAAACACATCAAGGGTCAAGGGACATCTTATCACGACGAGGGTATATGTAATATACCACTCAGAGCTCAAGCCATTCCCGACACAATACTCCCTCACACCAAACCAACGTCCAACATGGACTATCCATCATGCAGTGGTTATGCTGACCACAAATACCGACTCAAGATTCTATCGATTTCCATTCACTGAAATCCATGCACATTCTGTTCCAACATACCATGCCATCACCCACGGTCGATTGCTGCATAACAATTGACTTCAATGAATCCCACACATAAGACATCCAGCATACATCACAAACTTATTATCACATCGCATCATTGTTATTCTTTTTGGTATCTTTTAGAAATTCAACAAAGCACACATATCACAGCCCACATATTTAGACTTATTGTATGTGTCACGACCCGCTACCCAAATTGTTGGGCCGGGCCGAGTCATGTCCAGCCTACGCTTGAGATAAAGCATAGTAAGCTGTTCTAGAAATAACAAGATAAGACTAAATGTGCTAACAGTTCTATAAGTGAATAAAAGTCATAAATGCTCCAAACACAAAAGTCGTCTCATATAGTAATAAGTCCAAGTACAAGTCAGAAATATAAAACTGGATACATGTCCAGTTACAAAATATGTAGTCTAATACATGACTACACTAAGTATTCCAAGCAACTACGCAAACTAGACGAGTTTTCCCGCAGGTACATCCTCGTAAGGCAAAGCCTGGTCCTCGGCAGTATCTCCATAATATGAGTCACAGAGCAACTCCTCCTCAGTAAGAATACCTACAACGTTATCCTGTCAGGACGGGAACAAGTACTGATTCTAGCAAACTAAATATATGAAGCATGAACAAGAATATAATTGTCACGACCCGCACCCTGTATAGGGGCACGAGAAGTGGGTACGTCCAGCCTACGCCGTAGTGTCGGCGGTAGTAAGCTGTCCTAGATTGCTAACTAATCTCATAGAGTGAATATAAAGTACTTGTCCAGATATCAGTTCCGAATGGAGGACAAGTAAAGGATAGGATATACTCAATCAAGTCTAAAACACGATAAGAAAACACAGAAGTTATACCTAAGGAATTAAAGACAACAACAACTAACTACTAAAATAATACATCATCTCAAACAAACTTAATACAAACTCAATATCTTAACTTTAATACAACAAGTCAAAACAAGAAAGCTAAAGTAGTCTACTAGCTAATTTCCTGAATCACTCCTGTGAGTCGAGACCAAAGATAGCTAATCCCTCGCCAGGTCCATGGTAAGTAGAGCATGTGTCCTCAGGATTATCATCTGTAATATTTTTAACAGGTCCAATCAGGACGGGAACGAGTACAACTCATCTAGAAAAACCCAAGTAAATGACAAAGAACTATAAAGCAGTTATAGACAGTTTTATTGATGAGCATGGCAGTTTTATACAGGTAATGATGGCATAGAGAAACAGTAAGATACAAGAAAAGAAAGGTAACTAAAACAAGAGAAGAATCATGGCAATGAAGACTGTAATAAAAGCTAACTGAACTAGAATAACATGTATGAGTCCAGACAGTACAATATAAGTCTAATGTAATCCCAGTGTGAGTCCAGTCCATATAATCTGATACCAGATAATTTCCGGTACAAGATGAGTCCAACAGTGATCAATGAATCCAGGGTGAGTCCAACTATGATCTAACAGTGTGTTTTAAAATACCGAGGTCGACATGTAAACGGCTGTAGGTATCAGGCACATCTCTCACTGATCGGGCAAGAGATGGCTATGCTTTCGGTAGATTCCAGTGGAAGATTTCGGATTTGGGGTATGGCTACATGTCTTACTCAATATTTCCCCGTCCAGCAAGTGAATCCAAAATCGACAAAAGAATCGAGATGAGTCCGGCCAATACATGATGATTCCAGAAATGATTCCGGAATGATACCAATGACTCCAATAATAGAGGCCAACAAGTAAGGTATGTGTCGATACATGAATCCAGAAATATTCATACGTGTTGATACAGAGAATCACATAGAACTAACTAGAACTGAAATACAGTAATTGACAAATAAATGAGAGAACTATCAGAGAATGTACTCGCCTGATACTCTGAAAAGAGTAGTGTAATATCAGATGTCTGTACCAGGGTCACAATGTCCTAAAATAGAGCAATATAGTTATGACATGTCTAAAATAAAGATAAATGTAAGATACAATACAATCTACATGATTTCCAAGCCAATCTAGGTCAAAGTCAAACTTGGTCAACTCTATAGTCAAACTAAGTCAAATCAAGTCATACTAGGTCACAAGAAGTTAAACTAAGTCATACAAGATCAAACAAGGTTAAACAAGTCTAATCTAGGTTAAAGTCAACTCTTGGTCAAACATTCTAGCCAAACTAGTCAAGTTATCTAGGGTTTAGTCAATAATAGTCAGATTAGTCAATATGGTCAAACTAGGTCAAAGTCTAGGTCAATCTTAGACTAACTAAGGTTTTGGTCAAACATAGACTAGTCAACAAGGTAATTAGGTCAATCTTGACTAATGGTCAACTTCTAGTCAATTTCTAAGGCTAACACAAATCATGACACAACTCCTAAGTATTCCACTTAACCCTATACATATCTTAAATTACCTAGGACTATCCTCATAACCATATGGTCAAACATAAATCAACTAGTTTAATAGTCTAGGGTTTAGTCAAACCTTAGTCAACTAGTCCTTTTAAGTCTATCCAAGTCAATTCTAGGTCAATTTGGTCAAGGTTTGACCTATAGTTGACTTTAGTCAACCATGGTCAACAAGGCTACCTAGGTCAACCATTCAAGAGCCAATTAGGCCAAGTATAGTGCAACCCCCTATTAGCCATAGGCTAGTATATCTAGGACACTACCACATATATATAGGTATCTTAGATAAATACTCATATCTATACAATATATATATACATAGGCTATCTCATATATATATATACATATCTACAATGTATACACCATATACCCAACTTATATAATACCATATATATACTCATAACATACATATATATTATCAATATATATAGCCAATTATATATAATATACCATATCTATATATATAACCCTCAAATATATATATAAACTATATATACATATCTAATATATATTCCATATATATACATATACATATATAATCATATATATATAATATTACATATAGACTTATATAGAGAGAGAATAATAGAGAGAGAGATGTGAGAGTGTCACTGTGACAGTGGGGGGGGGTTTATCTCAGAAATCTGAGAAATGGGACACACACACACATATATATATACCTATTTATATACACACACATATCTACATATATACATATCCATATACTCTAAGACACATACCTACACATTCATATACATATACACTCACATATACAATGTATAAATACAAAAATACATATATATATATACTCAAAAATCGAATTCAAATTCAAATATAAAACCTGGAAAATACACTGAAATGGGAACACTGAACACAGTGAGGATATTTGGGGGAAACCCGATTTCAAAGCCCAAAACCTAACTAAGATGCCCATACAGTGGTTGGTAATCGTGCCCCTAGGTGTGTACGTGTCGTAGGTGTCCCCAGGTGTGCACCACGACACGACACGGCGTGTCCAGGTATTAAAATACCAAATCGGGTAAACAGTTCAGTCACCGCGTCGTGCACGAGTTCATGTGTCTCGTGGACACGACACAAGGGTCTAGAAGTCTCATGATCACGTGGGTAGATTCGCCTAGGGTTACTCTAAGTGTCCAGCACCCTGAATCGAGTCGGGGTCGTGTCGTGTCCGAGTAAGAGAGGCGTATCAGAGCCTCGAGTTCGTGTTTACAGTGTCAGTGAGTGACCAGTACAGAGGCGATTTCGTATCCGATACGACACGTGGTCACATGAAACTTCGTGGGTAGGTTGTCAGAGGGTGCCCCTACCCTCGTGCCAAGTGGCACGTGTCCACGTGTTGGGTCGTATCCATAATCAGTGTCGAGTAGCAGGACAGCGTGCACAGTCTCGTGCGCGCGTGTCGGCCAGTCTAGGGCCACGTGTGTGCAACCTATGGTGTCGTGGTCGTGTCCTAGGATAGGTGGGGTGTCAGGACACGTGTCCAAGTTCCTGTATCGTGTCCACGACACGTGTGGATACGACACGAAGTGTCAAACAGTGGGGTTTAATAGTGTACACAGTGTGGTGTTTAACAGTGTGTTCGTGTCCAATTTGGACACGGACATGATACAATTTCGTGCTCAGTCAACTAGGGTTGTGTCCTACAAGCCTAGGGCTACCCAAAAATGTAATTTGTTTTGGAAAACAACAACTTTTATTCCTAAGTGGTATTTCACCAAATACTGCAATTTAAACATAGATACGTGTCCGATACGGACACCAAACTAAACCTATTTTCTACCAAACTTGACCCACAGTTAGGGTTTACCTATATGCATGCAATTATGAAGAGAAAACACAATATTAACTAGGTTTAGGGATATTTACCTATGAGTGCAAAATCCTCAATAATAGGCCTATTTGAATGAAATCCTCCTTCAACTCCTAATGTCCAAAGCTCCACAATTCCTTGCTAGCAAGCCACAATTGGTATCTTCTAGTGTAGGAGGTTCCAATGCAAGAAACTAGGCTCAATTTGGAGTCAAATTGGTTAAGTGGTGAGGGTGTGAAGTTGTAGGAAAAATTAGGTTTTTAAGTGTAATGAAAATGAGGTGTGAATGAAGGGGGTGTGTTTATATGGAAGGGGGTAGGGTTGGGCTGCCATGGGTAGGGTAGGGGTAGATATTTAGGGTTCATCCACCTTGCTAACTTAGCTCCTAAGTCTTTGACTAAGGGGATAGATATTTCTAGGTTTCTAAAATATCTAAAAGTAAAATATCTAGATATTATCAAACCTAGATATTTCTACATAAAGCTAACATCCTCTACTTAGTCTTCTAGGTTAGTTGCTAACCTCTAGATTAGGGCTAAACTAGGTTAGGAGCTAACATGACACTAATCAACTAATTAAATAATAATAATTTACATAAATCCAAATAAATTCTAATAAATTACCAAAATACCCTTTTGACTAAAAAGTGGTAATTTGATATCCTAATCACATGGTTAGGCTTACATGGTCATGGTTAGTCTCTAGGTTATAAAATCTCTAGGGTTTACACTAGGGTTATACTAGTAAAATCACAAAGTCATAAGCCATGACTTAGAAAATAGTTTTAATCTAACTAAAATTCACAAAAATCATATCATGACTAAAATACCATTAATAAATAATAAAAATAATAAATTTTCAAAATATCCGAATTTCAAAAAACTGGGTGTTATAGTAATAAACTGGAATCATGGCATATCATGGTTTAATTGGTTCTTTTAGAAATGACAGCATATAGTTTAAAAGTTTAAAACCGTAGCAGGTACGTGAATCGGTCAATAGGTGAATATGATGTACAGCGGCACATATCAAGTTTTTCTGGCATGCACATACGTGCACGAACGGCATCGGTGTATATCCATACACAAACGCGGGATCAGAACATACGGCAAGGTCACATATAGAATGTCACCGAGCGCGGTAAATACATACGGAGAAGGGGGTCATGTTCACGTACACTACTAGTAGTTTCCCCTTAACCCGTTATTTAAACATGTGAGAGATATGAGATACTATCCTAAACATGGCAGAGACTGAAAGTAATACAATATATAAAGTTTTAACTTGCTACCGCAAGGATCAGCATTTAACATGGTTGGTAAATCGCAGTTTATTGTTATAGCAGTATGTAAAGTTCGTAGAAAGTACTTGCCTCTAGCAAAGCAAGCTACGATAAAAATGCTATAGATGCATGGTAACTCGTCACTGTAAAAATAAATGCATAAACTTAGTTTTTACACTAAGCTAAAACACTAAGACACTAATTGGTGCAACACGACTTGTGACTGGGCACCTAGCCAAAATGATGACTTTAGCATAAGAGGCCAATCTGGGGTGACACAATACTATAACTAACATACTAGGATCTTTACACTAGTGTGGGGTGAGGTTCAATACGGCCATAACTCAAAATAACACAAAAAGTTGCAAGTCGTAATTATTCAATAAATAAATCAATTGTACATTGTGTTTCAACAATTTTGAAATAGACAAAAAGCTCAATTTTACATAAAATAAAGTACCAAAATGATCCTTGTTATTTATAGAAATTTATTATAATTTTTTCTGAAATTTATTAACCAGTACATGTATTTTATAAAAATCAGTTTTCCTAAGTACACAGAAAGTGAGTTCTGGTTTCATATGCCAAAACAGTGGCAAAACTGTAAATTAAATACTGTAAAAATTATGATAAATTAGCTAAATTAACATAGTATCTAAATACTATTTTTCCAGAATTTTAACAGTAATTAAAGTATTTTTAGAAATTCAAAAACAGCATGGTACATAAAAATATATATAAAAACAAAATAAAACAAAAGAAACAAAAAGAAAAAGAAAAAAGAAACAGACAGTAAAGGGGGGGGGGGGGAATCGAACTCGGCCCACAGGGTCGGGTTCTCGAGTTGGGTCGGACTGGCCATGGGGTCAGCCCGAGCTTTGTGTTAGGGGTTAGGGTTTAGGACGGGGGGGTTCGTTTTATAGGGGCTTAGGTCGGTTGGGGGCGTTGAGCTGGCCAGAGTCGGCCGGAAATGGCGGGGTCGGTCGTCGGCGTGGCAGTCGTCGGGGGTGGGTAAAATTAGGATTTACATTAGGGTCCTTAAGAATTAGGATTTTACAACTAGGTCCCTATCCTAACCAAACGTAAATAAAAATTTGCAACCCGACATTTAAAACAAATTGTTAATTGCAAACTGCTATTATAACAATTCCACAAATCGCAGATTGATATAAAAACAATTCTAAATATTACAGAATGATATTTAACTAATTGTAAAATAGTATTTTTGTATTTAAAACTCATTTAAAAATCATTTAAAAATTCTAGAAAAATTTCTAAAAATCATAATAAATTATTTTAATGCTAAACAGGCCATTAGCAACTAATTAATTCTAATTTAATTAATTTTGAAAAATAGGGGCTGACAGTATGGAACACCCAGTGAGCAACTAGAAGGATCAACGGACTTTCAGTCAAGGAAATAACTTAGGATAGTTTGAAAGCAACACAGAATAATCGCAGAAGCACTATGAGTCATCACAGAGGCAACTTTGATTTCATCGAGGAAGCATCTTTGAGTATTCGCGGAAGCAACTTTGATTCACCACGGAAGCAACTTTTGAATAATTACGGAAGCAATCTTAGAATCATCTTAGTAGCAACATTGATTTGAAACAAATCGAATAAGAATCCAAGGACGTAAAGCCGTGCTCTGATACCATTATGTCACGTCCCGATCCTGGAGGATCGAAAACTAGCCACTGAATGTGAGGTCGTACAAGTCTAGATTGTACTTGTACAAGGCAAAACTATTACAGTTCCTGGTAATTCTGAAAAAACATCGATAACGCAGCAAAACCAAGCAGATAAATTAACGTCACACAAGATATGAAGAAATGTATCTCTTTACTGATGATCATAATGGATTACATGACTTGAAGCAGAATACAGAGTTTACAACTGATTACAAGACTCTTGAATAGCCACCTGAATGTATACACTTGTCTTTTGGGCTACAACTGAATATACTGACTTCTTTACAATGAACTTATCAATTTGGCTACAATCTCACTGGTATATGAATTATACTGTTCCATACATTATGTCCTGTATATAAGAAGGCATCGTCTTGCAAGAAGAGCTTCTGCACACCCATCCGATTCATCGATGCCAAGCACTGATTCACAGGATTTCCCCCAAGCAAACACATGTAATATTGCCCACAACGTGGGTCAGTACATCATCAATATACTGGCGAGCGGTGCTGGCCCAACTCACCTAAGAAGACAACACTAAGTAATCATGTTACAGAACATTATTAACAGTTGTCTTTCTCGTTGCCTTAGGGTCAATTTCATGTTATAGCCGACAAGAAGTAAAGCATACAAATCTCATAGCCAACATAATTTAAAGCATACTGTTATCACTCTTTGGTGATTCTTACCCACGGTCGTGTAGCCATCCATGTACATTTATAATACTTACTCTGCCTGCACAAGACATTGTTAGGAACAATATCATGATTCAATATAAACATCACCGTTCAGGTGATTCTTACCAACAGCCGACATCCTTCCATGTATTTGAGTAATAACTTACTCTGCCTGCATAAGACATCATTAGCACCGGACCTATCTATATGAAGGTCAATGGTGACACGCCATCTTAGATCATCTTGGCGAACGGCTAACTCCGAAATGGGGTACGAATCCATGGGAGGTTTTCGAAACACCGTGCTACTACTTCAGCACCAAGGGATTTCAGCGTCCTTTCAGTGGACGGTAGCAAGCCCCCACTGCAAGTCCTACAATCTCGATGTCAGTACGTCGACACCATCCTTGTTCTTCCTAGGACGAACTGGGTTCCATGGCCCAGGAATACCATTCGAGGAACCACACCTTGTCGACAAGTTATCCATGACCATGCAACTATATGCAACTTATCTATGAAGAAACATATAATGCATGCTAAGGAAAACTAAGTAATAATCCATCTTTCTCATCTGTATTGCCATCTTGCCTTGAGTCAATGCTCACATTATCATCTGCCCAATCTAGGATCTTAGTCAAATCAACATTTTACATCGACACAGGATAATAGAATGTTGTTACCCAATCTCTTTGCCACATCTTTGACACCATACATCTTTCCAACCAACTTAATGTACTTATCGCCCAATTATTTGGGACTTAGCATCTATTTAGCATACATTCAATCGGACGTAATTCAAGCATACTCACTGCCCTGTTCTTGGGTCTTAATATATGTGTTACCAACTATTCATCGTAAGACATCTTGCGGGTCGGGGCACTACAGCCTCGACCTTAAGGCACGATCAAGTCTATTGGCACGACCAGCATGAGTCGTCCCCTTGACGTCATTGGCACGAGAATGGTCTAGAGGCACATAAAAATAAGTAAAAGTCTTGGCACGGTCGAGTTTGCATAAGTTTCTATGCATCTTCTCGAATATGGATTGAAGTCACGAATAGAGTATAGCACGACCTTGTCGTTGCGTTGCCAAGTATAGGCCAAGACGTCTCTATCCTAAAATTAATCCTAAGGCAAGACTAGAAAGACAATCAAAAGGGATTAAGCTGCACAAAGTAAATAAACGTGTCGGTTTTGTATGGATGGGCGAGGAGCTCACTCCACCAGTACAGTTGAGTACTGACACCCACACAGTTTTCATGTACAAGCACAGGTAGAAGCCCGACCGCGCGGAGCTCGCTTGGATGCGTCGAGACACGGAGTTCCTTGGCGTTTCGAGACGTGCGGATGCATGGAGTCAGAACTCATATGGGACATAATGTGTGGACATCGCCATCCCAAAGAATCTGTCACTCGTCATCTTGAAGCTTGTATTGAGAAATGAGAGAGAGCGGAGTGACTTGCAATATGAGATAAAAGTGAGCTTGAGAGACTTGTAATTTGGCCTCGTGCCCACATTGTAATCTTTGTTCAATATCAATAAAAGAGTATTAATTTGTATGACTTGTGTTTTGCTTCAAATTTTTGCTGCTGACTATTCTATGTTTCTGCTTGGGACTTCTGTGCGACGACCCCTGTCATTTAGCCTGTAATCGGCCGTTATGGACCTGCCTTGCGTGAGTGCAATCTAGGCTCACGCGGCATCACGCCTTAGCGAGGACGATCTCTTCTACGGGAGCGCGGTGTGACATAGTGGTATTAGAGTACAGCTTTACGTCCTTGGACTCCCGATTGAATTCTTTAACTATGTGTTGCTTTCGCAAATTGATATCGTTGGTGCGCTCTCTCTCAAATGTCCCACGGCATGTCCATACAATAAGTCTAAATATTTTGCAAAATTGCACGAAAAAAATTTGGTTGAACAAAAGTTCAAGTAAAGAATGGTTGGCTAAGTCGGGCTGGACATATACATCAAGAATCGTGTCGACTTTAGCAAAGTCGAGTGTGTCACGCCCCGATCCGGGAAATCGCTCGTTCTCGCTAGATTTCACCCGAATCATCGTTCTCGCTGGAGCGTGATGCCGCACGAGCCTGGAGTTGCGCTCGTGCAAGGCAAGATAACAGGTTCACATAGAACTATCTCAATTTGATAACATAAGCAGCGGAAAAAAATAAAGTATAACACAAGAATCTCTTTTATTCATAATGAACTGAAGGTTACAAAGGCTCTGAATAGCCCAACATAAAATGCCAATTGGCTACAACACTCATGATCTCTCTAGCTCACAAAGGATTACATTGTTCCATACATTATGCCTCTGTATAGCCACCAAGTAGTCTTCGGCCGAACATCTCCATGTCGCAAGTCCGAACGCATATGCGGTAGCTCCTCTTGAACGCCAAGGACTCCATGCCTCGGCACGTCCAAGCCAAGCTCCGCCCCGAGCCGATCATAACCTGAGCCTGCACATAAACTAGTGGAGGATTAGTGCTTTCGTCCTCGCTTCGCACTGATCAAGACCCGCTCGCACCCAAACCAAATACTAAATCATTTAGTGAAACATGCAACATTATTGGTGATCTTTCTATTTAGCCTTAGGATCAGTTTCATGGCAATGTTCAATGCATACATCTTATCATAACTGTGTCTAATATCGTGTTCCTACAGCAGATACAGTTAGACATATTATGAACATAAACATAGTGTTCGTGCTCATCTCGGTCCCATATTCTCTAGCCTACAATGATTAGCACTTAACATAAGCCAACATACGATTCACGCAACCAACCAATCATAAACTTAAACATATGCATAAGGGTCGCAGGCCCTGCGCCTGCACCCAACTCTCATCTCAGCCCACCGGCCCTATCTATATGAAGGTTACGGTGTTTTGCACCGTAATGGACTTGGCATCTCTTATGTGTAAGCCTATAATCACTTCGATACGGGTTGCTAGCCCAGTATCTGAAGGATCCCAAACCTACGGATATCATAGCTTATCACAGCACTGGACGGTCGCAATCCGTTCGAATGTTGTGCACCATAAATACCACACATAATTCCCTCCTAGGCCGAACGGTTCCGACGCCCCGGCGTAACCGTTCGAGGGAAGCCGTACCCGTGCACGGGCCATCCGAGTCCATTGACCATGCAATACGCGCCATAGCAAACACACATAACAATCCAACTAAATCCTTCGTTGCATAAACATAGTCTCGTTCCATAAACGGTTTCCCGTGCCATAAACGGTTTCCCGTGCCATAAACATAATCCACCATTCATATGGGGAGCTCCGTCGGTGTTATGCCCCAACACATCCATATTGATGCACAACCCCCAACGGCTTAGACTTATCGTGCTTATATTCACGCGTCTCGTTCATAAGGTTATTCGCATAGCCTACTTCCGTATTTACTTAGTCATTTCATAGCATAAGTGCCCGAGGGCACGCTCAGCACCGTAATCAATGTTCTACGCCTAGTGTTCAATATTCTCGGAGCCGTGCACATAATGCACATCTCAATATCATCTTTCAATGTTCTACCATCATTGCCCTACCGCGACTCGTACACTTGATGCACGTCGCCTCAATTGTTCGATTGTTCAATGTTCTATCTTAGTGTTCAATGCATATTTAGACACTTACTCACCGAGCCACGCTCGCTAACTCGATAACATCTTACGCATACAATGATATCTTTTATTAGACGTGAAGGAATAGGGAGAGAGAGTCAAGAACCCGCCCACCTTAAGCCGATACGCCTTATCGTTTTGCCGATTGAAGCGTCCCGCTTCCATAACTCGATCGCATAGCTAACTCTCGGACTTAGCCATTCCTTTGAACTACTCGGTTGATTTGGCCTATCGCGCCCATGCCACAATCCGTTGCAAGGCCTCGATTTGGTTTTGCGGACACTTCATTGCATAAGGCAAAATGCCGACCTCTTATCGTCTAGCGTAAAAGCATAGCCTGCACACCAGATCAACTAAAATTAGCACTTGCTCGATGGGACTTATCCTTTGCATCGATTCGATTCATAGATTCCAACCGACTTAAAGCTTACCTTTGGCCAACGCAACACTCGCATCGATTCGCATCGATACCTCATCGGGTCAACACAACTCTTCGAGTCAACGACTCATCGTAATGTACCGATGCGGAGCGGGGCATTAAATAATATACCACTCAAAATCAGGTTCGTCCTCGAACCGAAACCAACACTTAATCCAAGTGCCTCGCATAGATCGTTTCACGATCTCGTGCTACTATCGTTGAATCATACAACTTAGTCTGGATCATACACATATTTTAGGCGTCCCACCAATATATGCATTTCAGCCAAGCTCAGTTGTAGGATATCGGGACAAAGCTAACATGCTCAACTTAACTTCTCAAACACCAATCATGCCGTATATCTTAGCACATATTCCTAGAGTCCTCCTCGCAAGCATCTTCATATATAACTTATTCAAAACCATAACTTCGATCTCATAAGTTTCTCGACGGCCATCTAACGCATGCATTGCATTAAGCCATTGCGCATCCGATCGCAACATTTCTCTGCAATGTCTACTCGCCCAACCGTTTCCTATCTCTCGCATAACCTAATCTTTCATCCAATCATTCATAACATTTAGCCTTAACAACATGGACTATATCAACATGTCACAAATTCCTTTGTCTATAATCCATACTAAGTCTCGCCCGCAACTATCCATACGTGATTCACATTCTCTCGCTCTATCCATACATTACGTCTGGGGATACCCCCGCTAGGTAACTTATCCAGACATCATGCTCGCGCTCTTCCGGCACACAAGAGGTCAACTTGAGTCTACGATGCTCAAAGGCAACAATCTTTCTGACCCAAGGTCTCTTACGATACGTTCGTCTCCTATTCTCGATTGAGTACGAATCCCTTACTCAATTTCGAATCATTCCCGACTAGTTCGTTCCATAACATGGATCGTGCGCCCAACACATACATAGCCTAACCGTTACTCAACCGATCTACGACACAACTCTTAGGGTCGTTCTACTATCCGTCGCTCTCGCACATTGCAGAATTCTTGCAATCGCCTTACCGCGTCACTACGCTAAGCACGTTCCTCCACATTTATTCGACCATCGACCAATCAAGTCTACTTACGTACTCATTCGGTCGATCGAAATTTTCTAACCATATCGATCTAGTACTCGCTAACTTTTGAGACACGATACTCACTCGCTTAGACTTATCCTTAACATGCACTACCTCATTCCTTATCCTTCTTACGCGACTTCTTTAGGGTCATCCTATGGGACTTCAACATTCACTTGATTTGGCGGTCAAGTCTTCTAGGGTCATCTGCCCCGAAACTACGCTCGATAATTGAAGATCATCAACGAGGGACAGTTACAACGACCATGCTATATCCTATCGCGGAGCCAAATCAATTCTCGACAATTTCTACGAGACTTTATCCAACCCGACGTAACTTACAAATCCACAATTGTCTACCCCCGTGCAACTGATGCGCCATTACTACTCGAATCACTCATTCATTTCCGTCGACTATCTTTGCTAGTCGTATGACATATACTCGCCTCTAACCGAGTTCACCTATTCGTAATCATAGTCCGATGCATTTCTTGCTCATCAAACCATCCTCGAACAATTTTTGCATCAAACCACAAGTCCATATCAAATTTTCAACGCCTCGCAAGTTCGATCATCCCCGCTGGATGAATCACCATACCAACGCTCACGCAGAATGATCGTTCTAATTTGACGTGACGCATGTGCGAGGCTGGTGTTGCGCTCGCTCAAGACAAGAATGTCAACATAGTGGTGATCCGCGAAGCAATCAATCACTTCCATTTTCTTCCGAGTAACATCCATCGACTCTTTAACTTCTCCGAAGCACTCCTATCGTTATCATCTTATTCTCATAACTTAACTTGCATCTTATTCATCCAACAACAATGCTCAACACAATTTTCGTTCATTCGATCAGAGTATCCCCGAGTTATTGCATATCGTCTTTGATACGCCTCAATACCATCGTCGATATGCATAACTTGAACATCTTCCTTTCTCATAAGCTCCAACTCGTTGCAATCATCGCCGTTATCCGAACTCGAATACGAATCAAGTCTTTCACACATCAAGATTCATTCCGTTATAACTACCATAATCGCAACATAATTTCCAATTCATATATTCATTCTCATGTCCCTAACTTGCACTTCCAAATCGTGCTACCGATTCATCGTACTAACCCAATTTCGTTCGTACGATTTCTTCGTACCTACTCAACGTAAATTCGACCGGGTCGACCGTTTCCTCAACGTAACATTCCTTCGCATATGCTCCATCTATCGTTCGACTTATACTTAACGAATCTTCGTTCGACATATCATCTATGCATATGACTCGCGCATAATCGTTCAACTCAATTCATCAAGGCATACTCGCATCGACTTCTATCAAATCATTCCCACTCGAGTCTTGGTACTACTCCGTCCGTTGAGGACAAACATATCATAACAACATAATCGTCTCAACATAACCTATCATAAGTCACCAACCGGCTTAACATAGCTATCGCTAAGTGGTATTCCATATACCACTCAGGATCGAGCCTATCGTTATCGATATAATACCTCGTTATACTTGCTCGCATAATTGGTATTGCATATACCACTCAAAATTAAGTCATTACTCGACATCACATTCCGCATAGGTCCGACTTCTATCTCAACTTAACCATCCCGTATGGCGATCCTTCCGATCCCAGCTCTAACGTTAGCTCAAGTTTGACACACATTCAATCTAATCGTGTCATGACGATCATATCGATCACACCCGCAACATTCGCTTATTCAAAGCTCAACGCGACATATGGCCAACATAAACGTTCGCCTACTCAACTCGACTTAGCGACCAACTCGACTCGTTATTATCGCATCTGCGATCTTTCTGAATCTCGCTTGTTGCAACTCGTGCAACAACTCATTCTCGATACTCAAGCTCTTTATTCAATCTCGTACAACATATCGCTATCCATCTGCATAGCCATACAACACGCATCATACCATATCGACTCGTTGCACCGATGCAACGAACGATCCACGACTTGCTGCACTCCGTGCAACCAACAACACATAACCATTCTCATAGCCACATAACACACATCGCCTCACATATCGACCCGTTGCACTTCGTGCAACCAATAACACATATCTCATTGCACTTCCTGCAACCAACATCACCATATTCGTTGCACTTCGTGCGACCAGCATTCACAACTTTCTTGCACTTCGGAAAACCATAATCTCATAATCCGTTGCACTTCGGAAAACCATAATCTCATAACCCGTTGCACTTCGTGCAACCAACACTCTCCGATGGCACCCGGAGATAGCGTAATAGTCACGACATACTTGTGGCAGACGTACGCGCTTAATATAGACTTATTGTATGGAACATCGAATGTAGCGTCGAGCAGATCCATGAGCCATGCGGTTGCGGAAACAACTTAGAGTCAACTGAATTCGATAGCGAAGCAACTGAGGGTCAAAGAGATTCATGCACGATCCAAAGGATGGAACCGCTCTGATACCAACTTGTTACGCCCCGATCCGGGAAATCGCTCGTCCTCGCTAGATTTCACCCGAATCATCGTCCTCGTTGGGGCGTGATGCCGCACGAGCCTGGAGTTGCGCTCGTACAAGGCAAGATAACAGGTTCACATAGAACTATCTCAATTTGATAACATAAGCAGCGAAAGGAAACAAATTATAACACAAGAATCTCTTTTATTCATAATGAACTGAAGGTTACAAAGGCTCTGAATAGCCCAACATAAAATGCCAATTGGCTACAACACTCATGATCTCTCTAGCTCACAAAGGATTACATTGTTCCATACATTATGCCTCTGTATAGCCACCAAGTAGTCTTCGGCCGAACATCTCTATGTCGCAAGTCCGAACGCATATGCAGTAGCTCCTCTTGAACGCCAAGGACTCCATGCCTCGGCATGTCCAAGCCAAGCTCTGCCCCGAGCTGATCATAACCTGAGCCTGCACATAAACTAGTGGGGGATTAGTGCTTTCGTCCTCGCTTCGCACTGATCAAGACCCGCTCGCACCCAAACCAAACACTAAATCATTTAGTGAAACATGCAACATTATTGGTGATCTTTCTATTTAGCCTTAGGATCAGTTTCATGGCAATGTTCAATGCATACATCTTATCATAACTGTGTTCAATACCGTGTTCCTACAGCAGATACAGTTAGACATATTATGAACATAAACATAGTATTCGTGCTTATCTCGGTCCCATATTCCCTAGCCTGCAATGATTAGCACTTAACATAAGCCAACATACGATTCACGCAACCAACCAATCATAAACTTAAACATATGCATAAGGGTCGCAGGCCCTGCGCCTGCACCCAACTCTCATCTCAGCCCACCGGCCCTATCTATATGAAGGTCACGGTGTTTCGCACCGTAATAGACTTGGCATCTCTTATGTGTAAGCCTACAATCACTTCGATACGGGTTGCTAGCCCAGTATCCGAATGATCCCAAACTTACGGATATCATAGCTTATCACAGCACTGGACGGTCACAATCCGTCCGAATATTGTGCACCATAAATACCACACATAATTCCCTCCTAAGTCGAACGGTCCCGGCGCCCCAGCGTAACCGTTCGAGGGAAGCCGTACCCGTGCACGGGCCATCCGAGTCCATTGACCATGCAATACGCGCCATAGCAAACACACATAACAATCCAACCAAATCCTTCGTTGCATAAACATAGTCTCGTTCCATAAACGATTTCCCGTGCCATAAACATAATCCACCATTCATATGGGGAGCTCCGTCGGCGTTATGCCCCAACACATCCATATTGATGTACGACGCCCAACGGCTTAGACTTATCGTGCTTATATTCACGCGTCCCGTTCATAAGGTTATTCGCATAGCCTACTTCCGTATTTACTTAGTCATTTCATAGCATAAGTGCCCGAGGGCACGCTCAGCGCCGTAATCAATGTTCTACGTCTAGTGTTCAATATTTTCGGAGCCGTGCACATGATGCACATCTCAATATCGTCTTTCAATGTTCTACCATCATTGCCCTACCGCGACTCGTACACTTGATGCACGTTGCCTCAATTGTTCGATTGTTCAATGTTCTATCTTAGTGTTCAACGCACATTTAGACACTTACTCGCCGAGCCACGCTCGCTAACTCGATAACATCTTACGCATACAATGATATCTTTTATTAGACGTGAAGGAATAGGGAGAGAGAGTCAAGAACCCGCCCACCTTAAGCCGATACGCCTTGTCGTTTCGCCGATTGAAGCGTCCCGCTTCCATAACTCGATCGCATAGCTAACTCTCGGACTTAGCCATTCCTTTGAACTACTCGGTTGATTTGGCCTATCGCGCCCATGCCATAATCCGTTGCAAGGCCTCGATTTGGTTTTGCGGACACTTCATTGCATAAGGCAAAATGCCGACCTCTTATCGTCCAGCATAAAAGCATAGCCTGCATACCAGATCAATTAAAATCAGCACTTGCTCGACGGGACTTATCCTTTGCATCGATTCGATTCATAGATTCCAACCGACTTAAAGCTTACCTTTGGCCAACGCAACACTCGCATCGATTTGCATCGATACCTCATCGGGTCAACGCAACTCTTCGAGTCAACGACTCATCGTAATGCACCGATGCGGAGCGGGGCATTACAGAGTGCGGGAACAAATTGTGTCGAACAAGAATGAGTTAGACTTGATTTATAGAATGTGGGATGCCTATAGAAGTGCTATCGAACGATATTTTCATCGATGCGACATGGAAAAATCGTGCTTGGATTTTTGAGGAATGGCTCGAACGAGAATTCGAAATAATCGGTTGTGGTTCATAACTTGTTTTGAGGATATGTCAAACAACTTCGTCCCTGAGTGGTGTTTAGGATAGCCTCGGGGATGTAGATCGATTGAGGATGCGGGGTGCCAATGAGTAGCATGTATGCAAAGCCTTAGAACAAGTATCATAGAGTGACTTCTAATCTTGAAGATGTCGATGAGTTGATTCGAACGAAATTAGAATCGACACACACGGGATTGGAATTTGCATTGAGCACAAAATGCAAGTAATAAGGAAAAAGATATAGATTGAATTGAGAAAAAATTAAGGTGTACGAACGGATGACTGTTGATCGATAAAATTGATAAGAATCGTACACAAAAAATTAGCATGATTGGACGATAACGTGCATAGAAGTGATTCAAATATTTGAGAATGACTCTAAGGATTGGAATTGATGTTGCTCGATGGTTTGAGTTAGCAAGGATTGAGGAAAATTGATGAAATATGTTGCTCGATGACTTAAGATAGTCGGATGAATATACGTGAATTTGGTTTGGACGAATTGAACATGTAACGGGTTTGGGAGATAGTGATCGAACTTGAACTTGATCTTGATCTCGAGTTCTTCGAGGCGTTAATGGCTGTTTTGACTTGGTTGAATGCGAAGAGGCAGATTCATCGTCATTAAGCAAATTTATTGCACAGAATATGAGGAGACTGCTACTTGGCGCATGGACGAGGGTTTGCCCGGCCTATAAATAGCTTTGTGAAGAGTTTTGTTTCTCATTTCGCTTAGCTTTCCTTCATGGAAACAAACTCGATCGGTCCCCTGCCTCGGCGAGTTGACGATGAACTCCTTTCGAAGACGAAGATGTGTCGAGTTGGTTTATTTCACCATCGGCCCTATTTTCGTACAAGCCTGTGAAAGTGCCTGTTGCATCCAAATATCGGGATTATCGTGTCCCGACACAGGCTGAAGGTGCCTGTTGCATCCAAAGATCGGGGTGGTCGTGCCCCGACCTTTGTTATGCTGGAAGAGCCGCAGGTCGGGGCTATCGTGCCCCAATTTTGTTAGGCTAGAAGAGCCACTCCTCTGCTAGGGTGCCCGCACGCTGACATGAAAGTGATTTGCTCTGACTATACACGGGGATACGCCTACGTCGAGATGCTGGAATGATGCGCCTGGCTGTAGCACTTAAGTGATACTGTAACGCCCCAGTCCCAAAAAACGTAGGATTAGGAACGTAGACATGTCAGCTGTATTCATACGAAGTACACTCCAGTATATGGAAAACCTCGTATGAATACATAAGCTGTAAAATGTAGTAGAACCATAACTAATCTCATCCACACAAAATAAAAGAATAGAAGATATCATATAATCAACTGTAAAATTGTCATTTGGTACATGTAGTTGGGCGGAGACAAATCCACTACCAACTATGAAAAGAAGTACATAACAAAAGAAAGATTTTGGCGAGTGAAGCGAAGACGATCCAAGCGCAATCATCCTCAAGAAAATGGAGATGGTCACGGTTAGAGCTGTATTCATACGAAGTACACTCAAATATATGGAAAACCTCGTATGAATACATAAGCTGTAAAATGCAGTAGAACCATAACTAATCTCATCCACACAAAATAAAAGAATAGAAGATATCATATAATCAACTATGTGTCACGACCCGATCCCAATAATCTGGGTCTAGTCGGATCATGCCCAGCCTGCACCGTTGATGAGACGACGACAGTAAGCTGTTCAGTAGCAGGTAACCATACAACAACACAACTATTTGTCACAACTCAACTTCGAAAATAAACTTTATTAAACTGAATTTAAATACAAAATGAAACTGTTCTAAAAGGAAATACAGATTTTGAAATAAAAGAACGATGCAGAAAGAAAATCTATCTAGTAGCCGGATCATCGGCCTCAGTCCCATCGTCCTCCTGTGGGGACTCTGGCAGCACAACTGGGTACAACACGGGGTCGTAATAGCTGTTGTAAAACCGATATGTATCCTCAATATCCCCTAAAAATGTATCTCCAGTCAGGAGGGAGCAAAGTACAATTCATGCTAATTTTAAACAGTTAAGTAAGTAATAGAATCATACAGTTCTAAACAGTTTTAAAACATGAACAGTTTGTTACAGTAAAAATAATGATTTGAACAGGTAATGAAATATGACCGGCTTAGGTTTGTTACAGGAATGATAAGGGATTTTTGTTACAGTAGTGGTCATAATCATTACGCTATTCCCCAGTCCCCAGTAGTTACAGTACAGTACTCTCGGAGAGAGTTTCGTGTTTGCATCGTGGTTTAGACATACAGTAAAGCGATTAAATAAATAACTGTAAACTAACATAAACTATACTTGCCTCAGGAAAAATGACTAGAGAGGTGGACGTCTTCGAGACGGGGAGTTAGAGTTGTCCTCGAATTCCTACATTCGAGAGATAGACTCAGAGATTAGGTTTACCAGCCTTAGCTACGCTAGTTGAAATCTCTATTAGCGTCCTAGTCCAATTTTAGTTGTTTAATTAACCAACACAGAAAAACACGGTTATTAAGTGCGTTGATTTAATACGAGGGAAAATATCATTTTTAACTTTGAATTCGGAGAACTCGTTGTTGCCAGATTATTTATGAAAACTTGGTAATTTTTATAAATATAAATATAAAGCTAATTTTTCTTATTTGAGTGAGAAAACACGTGACTTTTAATTATTAACAAACTTGTCAATTTTTAGGTGAGAAAAATAATTAATTTTATACAAAATACTTTTTAATCATTTTAATCGTTAAATACTAAAAACTCGCAAAACCACAAAAGACAAGAAATCTAAGCTATTACAGTCACAGACCAGCCAGCTGGGCTTATGCCCATTACAATTTATTTACATAAATTGAAATAAGATAAACCGTCGTTAGTCCTAAACTGAGATATTAAATAAAATGTAAAAGAAATAAATAATAAAAATAAAGATAAATTATAAGTCTCAGATATGGTCCGATCCTCATTTTGGCTAATTGCCTCAACGTCCGGGCGGGGCCGGTTTCGTTTGCACTTAGCCGGGTCCATTGACCGATACGGTCGTCACCCAAAAATCAAATATCGAATAAATTCCGAAAATCATTTTAAATTTATTTTTAAATTAATTCAGGATTTACGGAAAAATCGGGCAGCATCTCCTCTGTTTTTGGTCAACCCAAAAACTGGGAAAATCGATAATTCCTGCAAATCCCAAACCAGGAAAAAACCCAAATTATATATATATAAAATATCCACAACCAATCCACAGCATAATCGGGACGACCCGAAATAATTTCGGAAGTCCGATTCCAAATCCACAAATCACAGAACGTTCCCGGAAAATTTCGGAAAACTAAAACACACAAAAACCATTCCCGAAATATTCCGGGAATCCCAAAATAATTTGCAAGACCTTTCCGAAAGTCCCGAAAAATTACGACGTCGCTAAAACCGAATTCCCAGAGGGAATCGGGGACCATTTCATCATCGACAATAATAATAAAATGAGCGGGACAGGGGGTTATACCTCGGATTGCTCGGCTAGAGCTCTCAGATGAAAAATAGAAAGAAAATAAGCTCCGAAACAGCGACGTATTCCCGAAACAGTGCTGTAATAGCAGCGACGTCGAAGAATGTCGAAGAACGTCGAAGCCAGGGCACGGTGGGGTGCTGGCCAAAGAGCAGTGAACTAGGGCTGAACCGCGGGTGGTTGTCGAAAAGAGCTTGACAGGGAGGAGGCCGCACGGGGCGCGGCACGGGAGAAAAGCCGACGGGGGCGGAGGCGCGCTCGCGGGGAGCGCTGGAGTGAGTCGCCGGAGTACATAAGCAGTAAAATGCAGTAGAACCATAACTAATCTCATCCACACAAAATAAAAGAATAGAAGGTATCATATAATCAACTATGAAATTGTCATTTGGTACATGTAGTTGGGCGGAGACAAATCCACTACCAACTATGAAAAGAAGTACATAACAAAAGAAAGATTTTGGCGAGCGAAGCGAAGACGATCCAAGCGCAATCATCCTCGAGGAAATGGAGATGGTCACGGTTAGAGCTAAAGCACCTGCGAAAGACAATAGCACACACCTGGAGAGATAACCAGGTCCTCAGAGGGACGTAACAAGACACATAATATCATGCCATATAAACTGAATAAATACTGCTCAAATAAATAAGTCAATTGAATTATAACATGGCCCAATACACACCTATTGAACGAGCGTACCATCCCCCCAACCAAACAAGGACAGGAGATGGTAAACTAATTCACGGTGACGTATCTTTCCATGCTATGAACCCAATATGGTATCCGGACACTAACAAGGTTCAATACCTTCTCATCGAAGTAGTAAGTCACACCTACAACCAAACAAGGACAAGATGTGACGAACTAATCCGCGATAAGTTTTTGTTCCAAGCCACGGTCAGATACAAGTACCCAAACCAAAAGTACTCGTACCTAACGGATAAAGGTAGCCTAACCAGTCTAAGTGAATGCAGTTTTAAGAACAGTTCATGGTCGCATGACTACCGGGTTAAGTCAAGAAAATACCAATGCAGTACCTCAGTAGCGAGTCACAATACCATATACTATTCCTCAGTATCGAGCGAGTCTATAGCATATAGTCTACCTATCGTTCCTCAGTAGCGAGCGAGTCTACGATAGATAGGGTGGTAGTCAACTTCCAATCATGTTCTTCCCGCCCAATGCCAACTCATAACTGCTAAGTCTTCTAGCATGCAACTCTATTAGCAGTGATTTCCTAACGCACGGCTTATACGTACTGGTGGCCAGCCAATCACGCATGTCCGAGTCCTATATGTGACTCACAACAACGTGGTATAAATGTGTCAAGGCCTATGAATACAACACACAAGGTGGTCCCTTAAATCTAGGTTTAATGTGTAAGAAAAATAATACATAGCAGGAAATATAACTGAACAATAAGTTCTAACAGGTTATGCCATGTATCACAGTTTATTTTGCATAAAGAAAATAATGAATAATGCATGAAATATGAGCTAAAATAAATAAACAGCAAATGGCAAGGTGTCTTGCCTGGTAGAGCGCCTGGTGTGCTACGATAATCAATGTGGCACGAACTTCGACTTCGGTACAACAACTATGCAAGGTGACCACGGATGGCGACACGGTCGGTTCCATTGGGTCCAGAATGGTCAATTTAGTTAGGGTCCATAGGAAGATGTACAAATTTTGGCAAGGGAATAGGAAAATGAGATTAGTCGTGTACATGAGAAAAATCAAAGGAAAAAGAATTTGGATAAATAATGTATATATTCTTTTTAGAAAAATACTTATAATTTGAAAACGATAATTTATTAGTTAAAATAGTTTTTAGATAATTACTGCAAAAAATGTTCTAAGGCAAACTTTTTGTCAAAATACACTTTTTAAGTCACAAGCTATATATATACATGTATTTAAATAGTTAGAAATAACAATATAATATATTTAGGGTAAATTCCCCAAAATACTCATAATAATTTGAAGTTATAAAAGTGGTCAAGTAAAATACAATATTTAGTTATAAGTACAATTTTTAGAAACATATTCATTTAAATATTACTACTACTAATAATAATAATGATAATAATAGTAAATTATAACTGATACTGAAAAGAAGATAACAATAAATAATAATAATAATAATAAAACAACAATATCAAAACAAAGCAACAAGATTAAAAGAAATAAATAAATAAATGAAATAATAAAAATAAAAAAACTCACTTTTCCAGCAAACACAGCTGGTTGCTGCCTCTCTTTAGAAAAAAAGGGGAGAAGAGAGAAAAGTCAACACAAACAAAAAAAAGGAAATGGAAGGAGGGATCAGCGAAAGAGAAGAGTGGAGAGCGGGGCGCTCGGCGGGAATTAACGGCGGTGAGGGCTGTGTCGATGGCGGACGCGGGGGAACAGGGACGGGGGTTTCGAACGGGGCGGACGCGCTCGCGGGGCGGAGGCGCGGACGCTGGCTGGACGGATTCGCGGGTGGCGCGGGAGTCCACCGGCGGCGGTGCGGCACGGCGCGGGCTTCCCGTGCGCGCGGAGGAGTGGGGCGTCACGGTGGCGGATCGGAGGGGGTTTTGACTCGGGAAGCCGGGGGAAGACGGAGACTTGCCGCGGGCGGCCGGGACGAGAGCTGGAAATGGGGTCGCTGTTGTGGCGGAGGAAGGTCGGCGCCCGACTCGTCGCGGCGACGGTGGAGGGTTTTAGTCGGCGGCCGGGCGGTTCTCGGTGGATGTGTGGGCGGCTCGCCCTGGAGTCGGCAAGACGCGGCGGAGGTCGCGGTGGTGAAGGCTGTGCAGCGGACGCGATGACTCACCGACGAGGAATACGGTAGGAGTGCGGCGTCGATGGGCTGGGTCGAGGTCATCGGGCACGGGGTGTGGTCACCGGGGACGCCGCTCGCGGTGGATGACGGGCCGGAGAGTGGTCCGACGGCGAGGTTAGGGTTTTATATATTCTTTATTTTTTTTTTCTATTTCTTTTTGTGTTCCTGTGGTGGCGATGGGTGGCTGGGACTGGCGGTTCTGGTGATGGCCGAGAGGCTGGGTGGTCGGACAAAGGGCAGCGGGTGGTTGCGCCGGTGTTTGGGTTGGTGTCGGTTGTGGTGGTCGGGTTTTCGGCCAGTGGCCGTGGTCGGGGGTTGACGATGATGTTCCAGTGGGTGGTTCGGTTGGGGTTTAGTGCTGGCGGTTGGCAATCAGGGTCGGTACGCCGGGATGGCGAGATGGGACGGTGGCTGTGGAGGGTTTGGCTGGGGCAATGGTGAAGAGGGGTTGGTTGTATGGGATGGGGCTAAGGTTGGGTTGTGTCGGGATGGACGGAGCGAGGACGGCGGTGGTGATTGGTGAAGGGTGTTGGGTTGGCCGAGGACAGGTGGCCGGGGACGGGGCTGTCAACAGAAGGCTAGAGTTAGGATTTAGAATAGTATTGGATTTGCTGTGTCAAAATCGTGTCCGACATGTGGACACGTAGAAGGTGAAATGTACATGTAAAATATGGAATAAGAATCTGGACGGACATAGACACGATGCATGCACTATTGTGGTAGAATTTGTGGAAGAATAAATTGTGGAGAATTATGGATGAGTACCTTCCTATTTATAGGATGTGGGAATTCCTAATTGGATAGGATTAGGATTTATTTAAAACCCAAAGTAGATAATTTGCTACTAATTTAAAAATCAATCAAATCCAAACCCAAATCTAATTCAAATCAAATTTAAATTCATCTTTTATTTTAAAATCAAATAAGATAACTCAACTTTCAAACATAGATATTAATTTAATTATTTAAATAGATCCATAAAATCAAATCAAAATTTAAATTGCCACAATAATTTAAAAATATGTTTTCCAAATATACTATAATAATTAATTTCAAAAATACATTATTATTTACAATATAAACTTAATAAATCTTTATGAAATATATATGTATACGGGAATAATATTATTTATTATTAATAACTGTTTTCACGAAGACTTTTTATAAATAATAAATAAAATAATAATTTGAAAACTTGGGTACGATAACAAAATAATTATTATGTATATTATTTTGAAACTATAAAAAGATAGAAAATATTTTTCTAAAATATGTACGCTCGCACATATTCGCACTCATCGAGCAAATTCGAAAAACGAACTTTCGCGTACGACGTACAATACGACTATGTGACGTATAATACGAAATTTTAAACCAGTACCAAATTTAATAAAATAAAATAGTAGAAATTTAGGGGTTTACAGATACGCCTGATAAGTGATGCGCCTGGCTGTAGCTTTTAGGATTTTCTTTCTCTTTGTAAAAGAATTCTTCTTTGTAAAAGTGTTTTAGACATGTAATAGACTTTGATATAAAATAAAAGTTCCATTTTTATGTCTCTACTTCTTTGTTGTTTTCTGCTGTGCCAAGTGTTATGCTGAATTTCTTGGCACGTGTCAATTTGGGCACATGAGAGTTAGGGGGCATAGGTTTTGGCCTAAGATGCGCCTGAAATTCTATGCTTCTACAAGACCCCCTTCAAAGTTTTCAAAACTTTCTACTAAGTTTTGGAATACTTTGAACAAGAAGCATGGGTAGTCGTTGTTCTGGGCGCATGTCCTCGTCTGGGCGCATGGCACTTCTGGGCACATGACCACTCCATGCACTGCTATGGGGGCGCATGCTTTTCTCGCTTTTAATGCAAGAAGATAACGCCTCAAATTTTGGAAGATTAATGATAATCTTTTGGAATATATACAGCCGTCAGTTTCACGAGACCCCCATTTTGGTCAATTTTGTCTTTTTCGACATTCAATGATTATTCATGCTTCAGTGTTATCATCATTTTCATCACCCTTTTTATTTTTATTTATTACTATATATGAGAAAATGTTATCCATGACAAAAAAAATATTCCAAGTTTCTCATAAGTATGTGCTAAACACCGATTTTTTATTGTTTTTGGTTACCGGTACCTTTTTCTTAGTCTCTTCTAGGATTTCATGTGTATCCCCGACCGCAACAATATGCTTGTGTTGGAGAAATTGGATCTTTGGTTCACAACATTTTTCAGACTGTCATTAACTTTCTCTACATGAGATGCTACTTTAAGAGCTGCTTCTTCATGAGCATTATGGTGTGTTATTAGAACCTTTAGGTCTCTACGCTCTTGCTGTGTAACTGGTTTATTTGATGTCTTATTTGGTTCTTTTGCTACTTTTATTGTAGCATGTAAATTCATAATTGGTATATGTTATTTAGTTATTTTTACAACATTATTAAATACAGAGAACAATTCACGAGGTTCTTCTGTAACAACTTATTTATCTACCTTTTATCTTCCCATAATGGATGATTAGCCCTATATTGGACCACTATGCATACATTAATAGCACTCCATTCACTTAATTAGAATACAAGGAATTAACTTGGGATATATTGCAGTTAAACCCCCTTCCCCCCTAAAAGAAGAACATTTTTTGACATTGTAAGAGCATCATTAGTAAGGCCCATCCCATTTTCTAGATTCTAGATTTAGAATGTAGGAGCTCATTTTGTAGAATAATAAGTCTCATTCCTAGTCCCAATTTCTACAATTTCGGTCCTAACCCATCCATGGGTGCTAAGGGTTGGGCCTCCCAATTTCTAGATTCTAGATTGTAGAAACTCGTTTTGTAGAATAGTAAGTTCCAATTTGGAGCCCAACTTTCTAGATTCTAAACTTTATATTATTTTTTTCCTACATTAATTTTTGACCACACAATTTTTGGGACCGGAGCTCACTTTATCATTTCCTACTATTCTCATACAAACTCAACCCATTCTACATTTACCTTTTTTTTTGAAATTTTGGGCTCCAAATTGCATTGGAGAGTCCCAACTACTAATGATGCTCTAAGGACCCTATCAATGATATTGAAAGGACCATGTTATTAAAATTTCTAAAAAAAGAGATGTTTAAATTTAAAAGTAAAGATTTCATATCAGTAGTATACATGGAGCAAACAGGAAGAATACCTCACATCTTAATCACATGAGTTAGAAAAAATATTTGACTATAATTAAATAATATTATTATTATATATTAATATACGTGCAAAGTACGTACATTTACTAGCGGAGGTTAAAAATTTTGTGATCTTTTGAATTTTTGGGATCCTGTATAATCTTATAACTTTTACATGCTCATATACGGTTTGATGTGATAGTTGCCTAGAAATTAAATTTGACGTACATAATAAAATTTTCGCCATGATTTCAAATCCCTACTAGTAGTCCTTACTCCAAGTCCTAAAATTATCTTTATCCATGATAAATTCTAGAATAAAGCATGCATCTAGTTTTACAATAGAAACAAATCATACAACCTACCAAGAGGGAAAATGGATAAACCAATTGTGCACTACATATGCGTTGCCAAAAAAATTATTATAAACAAAAGAAAGCATCAAAATCACACAATGAAAGCAAAATTGACCTAATAATAAGATTCCAACAATTTCTGAACATCCAAAATAACAAATACATCACATAGCTTTACCATATATAAGATTTTTCAACAAAGACATCATGGAAAAAAATTCATCAAAAAGTTAAAGAATAAAGCTATAACACTATATCCCTACTTTTAAACTAATTACATTAACCACCTCCATGTTTTATATTTATTATACGAAATACTCCTACTTTAAAATAAAAATTAAAAATTACAACACTAACTATCTATATTTTTATTTTTATTTTCTAAATGGAGGGTATAATTAGTTTAAAAAGTAGAAATATTCGTGTTATAAACTCAAAACTTGGATATTTAGTATAAATAACTTCTTTATTTATGTATTACTCTTGCAAAGCCCCACCTAAACAACATTTTACAATAATAGGGGTTGCATCCGAAAGCATCTTAGTTACATCATTTTATTTTCAGAACAATATATATTTGCAATGCCACTTGTAACGGCAAATGAGGTACGATATTTCCATGTACGTGCAAACAAAAGATAATCATCACACCTATACCTTACATTAATTAATTCAATTTTATACGTTCAAATCTAAGTAATATTAAGAGAAATGAAATATATAGTCTTAATCAAATCAAAAAAATATAGTACTCTCCAAAGTACAATCTAATCTAATTTACAATTTAAGTACTAGCTCAAACTAAAAATAGAAAAAGCTCAAGTTAAATGTAATCAAATTTAGATTAGCTTGTGTGAAACCCAGTTTTTGTATGTGTAATATTATTATAATTAGTAGTATTATAATATTATTATAATTATTAGTATCATTTTGGGTTTTAAAATCAATTTCAAAAAAATAATAAACATGGATTTTTGGATGCTGACCCAGACCCAAGCCCGGACCCGATTCCCGAACTCAGACCCAACCTGAACCATTTTCTTCTTTCAATTAATTCTGATTTGTTTAAAAAAAAAAATATTTCTTTGAGCTGGTCCAAATTGGACCAGCAACCCACGTACTCTCTAGGGGTGAGCATATAACGGTTGAAAACCGAAAACCGAACCGAACCGAACCGAAATATGACAAACGGTTCGGTTTTTCGGTTATCGGTTCGGTTATCGGTTTGGAAATATGAAATTTTAAAATAACGGTTCGGTTTTCGGTTCTTGATCCGGATAACCGAACCGAACCGAAAACCGATTTAGATTTAATAATTTATCAAACTATCCTCAATTTACACATACTAATATTTTGTAACCCCTAACTGAGTGCACTCTCCTCTCATATTCTTTGTGGTACTTCTTTGAACACTCTCTTTCTCTCTCTATCCTCAATCTATATATATACTAATATTATTCACACGATGTAATATAATAATTCTTAAATACAATAATGCCATATTTTTAAAATAAATTATTATTTAAATAGATTTATTTTGCTAAAAATTTGAAGGTCCGGTATATTGGTCCATTAAACCGAACCGACCGAAAACTGAACCGAATTAATTCGGTTCGGTTTTGTTCGGTTTTTACAAAAACGGTTCGGTTTTCGGTTTTGAGAAATACGGTTTACGGTTATTTCGGTTTTCATATATACGGTTCGGTTTGAACCGAACCGAACCGTTGCTCACCCCTAGTACTCTCCCCTCCTCACTTTGCTCTTGTAGCTCCCTTCCCCGAATTTTTAAGATATTTTATTCATTATTTATTTTATTTAAAATAGTAAATATTTTTCCTTAACAAATAAGTTGGGCTTTCTGGGAATTGCCTAGGTTATATATGTATATAGAAGTGTTTATGTAATATGAAATAATTAAGCTTTTATTCACATATATATTATCATTGTATTTCGTTTAGGTAAATTTTGGTATATAAAGATTAAGGATTAGATTTGTAATATTGATTATACTTAATATTTATTACGCGAGTTTGAATTTATAGCATATATGCGTGTGTCATTATATGTATAAATATATATATATGCATAAATATAATTACTTTGTTAGCTCGTATTAACAATTATGTGGTATATATGTCATGTATATTTACGTATATAAATATGTATAAATATAAATAGATATTGTATATGTGTGTGTGTGTACATATATATATAAATATTTCATGTGTGTAAGTGTGTATATACGAATATTTTATGTGTGTATGTGTATACAAATATATTATATATTAATATTGATTTGTTATATGTATATATATTAATATTGGTAGTAAATATATACATATATGTATATAATGAAGTTTATAAAAGAAATAGAAAAAAAAAAGAGAAAGAGATAGAGAAAAAGAATAAGGAGCAACAGCAATACCGAGCCTAATAGAATAAGATGAAGCAGTAGCGGCCCCAACACCCAGGCCCCACACAGCCAAAACCCAGAACCCCTGCGAAGGGAAAACCCGAGCTCCCCTGGGTTCGAACCCTTCATTTTCCCCAGCCCATTCGGAATAGCACCCGAGCCCAGTGGCCCAAGCCCCGGCCAGTGGGACTCCCCCAACCCGAGAGCAACCGAACCCCCCCTCTGTTGGAAACTGTATATATACGATCGGATATATATATCGTAGAGAGAGAGAGAGTTCGAGAGGTCGAGAAACCCTAACCCCTCAAACTCGACGCCACCACCCCCTCCTCCCCTGGGCGCGCCTCCGCGCGCCGCTGGCGGCCGCCGCCGGCCGGCCACAGGCCGGAGAACGAGCGCGCGCGTGCGTGCGGAGCAGCGGACGACAGCAACAGCGAGCACCACTTCGCGTTGCGTTTTCTCCGCGCACGCTCGACGGTTCTTCGAACCGATTGTTCAGGTATGGACCCTATATATACCTCTTAATTTCCCTTCAGGTAGATTGGATTATTAAGCGCTAGGTTGCCCACAAAACAGATGCGAACATGACGAAAAAACCATTCGAAAATCAGAACAGTTTTCTAGTCGAAACACTCATGTTTCGAGATGGTTTCTGATCAACCAGTTAGGAATTTTAGAAATCTATTTGAAGGGACTTTTAGACAACATGTAGGGTTTCGAATCCCTTCTTGCGGAATTCGAAATCATCGACTGGACGTCGAGAAATCGAACTCCAAAGTTTCCCAAAAATCTGTTTTTAAAACTTGAAAATTGTTCCACACGACGTGCGTCACGCCAATCGGGACGACGTGGTCGCGAACCGAAAGCATCGAAAGCTGCGTAACGGTTTCGTGGTCGTGTGGGCTTTGACGGAATTCAAATTGGTCGCGTGTGCGCGACGAATTTGATGCGTATCCGTCGAAATTCCCCGTATCGTGCACTTTGCAAATTCTCCAATTACTTTGTGCACGCTCGTCAGATCGAGACGAAACTTGCGCCAACAGGACCGTATCGTTTTTCTGGTCCTGTATGCCAAGTTTGGTCCAATTCTGAGACAGTTGAATCCGATGTCGTTTTGCGGGCCCCACGGTCCCACTCAACGGGCGATTTTGTGCACGGCCCGCCGGAATCCAACTTTGGACATACGGTTGGGTTCGTATCGGAAAACTGGATCCGTAGACATGTAGTTTGACGACTTTAGAGACCATTGACTCTGACACGCTTTTCGGTGCAAAGCGGGTCCAACGGCGGACATCGTTTTTGCCCGAAATTACCGTTTTGCCCCTGTGTCCAGAATTGGACGTAAGGACAGACAATTCTAGCTAATTGGACTATTCTGAGATCATTGGTATTGTTTATTTCAGCTTTCGGGGACTGTTGTACGGGTTTTGACTATAGTGACATATTGAGTGGTTTGGATCATCGGTTTCACCAGCACAGGACCACAGGCGAGTACAGTTTATTGTCTGCATTTCGATATTGATTTTCACTATATTTCATTGGTTGGTTTCATTAGTTATGTGATTATTTTTTATTATAAATTGTTGAGTCGGGAATGAGAAGTACCAACGATGTGTGATCTGACCTTAGACCGTGTAGACCGTGTAGACCGTGTTGCATTTATTTTTTGTAGACCGTGTAGACCGTGTTATATTTATTTCTTGTAGACAGTGTAGACAGTGATTTATTTATTGCAAAGTAGACCGTGTAGACAGTGATTTATTTATTGCATTTAATCTGTGTAGTTCGTGATTATTATTCTGTAGACAATGTTTCTTTATTGCAATATTTTCTGTAGACCGTGCAACTGTAGACCGTGTAATTGTAGACCGTGTAACTGTAGACCGTGTAACTTTAGACCGTGTAGACCGTGTCGCATAATTGTCCCGAGACCGATCACATATCAAAGGTACTTCTAACGGTGGAAAGTATATGAGTCTATTTATTACTATTGATTTTTCTTACGGCTTTACTGTTATTTTCAAAACTCATGATTGATGTCTAACCTTTGTTTTATAGTCATTTTCTTTATTGAGATTGCATTCAGTGGATTGTGCTCGTTCCATTCCTGACTGGAAACCAACATTTTCAGGTTAGCCGTGGATTCACTTAGCTTGGGGAGTGACGGGAATACTTGCAGACAACGGCCTAGAGACTAGCTAGATAGTTGAGTTGTAGTCATTCATTTATTTGTACAAGTTTATATTATTCTACAAATGTAAAACTTGTAATCATTGTAAGTTAAATTAATTATGTGAATGAGCATTGTTTGTGATTTTGATCTTCATGGCCGTGACAGCGTTCTACCGCCGACACTGCGGCGTAGGCTGGCTTGGACACGTCTCGTATCCGTTTAAAAAAAAAAAACGGGTGCGGGTCGTGACAAGTTTTTGTGGTAGCCCATGCAGGTCAGTCTTCGCAAATCATGCGAACTCGTGATAGTACTTTAGTTAGTTGTACTTTTGCGAGCCTGCGACTAGGAAATGCTCATTCACGAATTAGAAATTAATTTAATTTACGAGAATGACTAGGACTAGGAGTCCCTTATACAAATTCACCGATGGGTAGTCTAGGCCATGCAATGTAGATAAGGAATTATTAATTTTGATAGTTTATCAGATCCCCATAGGTACATTATTATCTCTTGATATGACGATGTAATCTAATTTGGATAGAGTATTCCCTTGATAAGGCAGGGCTTCATAAAATTGATGATCTAACCTTGATAGATTATTCAATTCATTCTCTTGCCTCTTTGGATATCGTCACCATATCTTAGTCTGAATTGCCGATTTAAAATCCTATTTTGCCATAAGGGAATATTTTATAATTCCTGATTCGGTTATTCAAATGTGAATCTCGTGGTAGACTAATCCGAAATTTTTCTTCCATGGCTCGAATACACCTGAAAGAGATACCAGAATGTTTGTAGTTCTTTGTCTTCAGGTTGTTCCTCCTTGTGCAATCTATTATTTAAAGATTGTGACTGATAGGACAAATATTTATGTCTTATTTCCTAGTCAACTTGTTTGAATCTCTAGAAGCTCAGGGATTTATTTACAGATATAATTACGAGAATGTTAGTTAACTCATACTGGCAGGACAGCAGCGCACTGTCGCCATTTATTTAAATTTTGGAGACTAGGGAATCACTGCAGCCAGTAGCGCGCTGGCGAGACACGACCCCTAGAATTGAAATTAGTCTAAAAAATATAGATTATAGAATATTTCTAAAACTATGGCTAGAGGTCCTCTTTTGACCGTAACCCTTGTGCCAATATAAGGTAGAGTATCGAAAAGCATAGCACCCTGAAATCATGAATCCAAGGGTTTACCACAGCTCGAGTATACGGGCGAGGCGTAACTCTCGGTGAAATGACTTCAAACATGAATACAAGTTTGGGATACCATGGAGGATAGGACAGTGCCCTGTATGTTCTATAAGATCCGAAGCCAATAGTAGTAGAAGTTCTGTGAGTTTGGGTAGCGTGTCTCCCGATCTAGCATTCCGTGGTCCTTATGACCTATCGACGAGGATATTGTTTGACGCCAATAGGTTTACCTAGAATATAGAGTTTAGAGGTTCATAACCCATTAGTCGCCAAGGCATTATGGATAAGAAGATAGTAGGATAACCGAGTAGCAAGAACGCCGGGTAAGGTTTGATTCTCACAAAACTCAAACTACTTGTAACTCCTTTCAAATTCTCGCGTACTTGTAATTTGACTATTTTGACCAATGTTGCTATCACAGCCTAGTTTTGCAAGCTTACTCTTTATCGAGCTTGATTCAAGACATATGTTTATAGGGGACGCCCACTAACTTATTGTCTAATCAGAATCAGTGTATTATGGTCTGATCAACCATGATGCATTTGGTTCGCACTTTATTTAATTACCCTACGTGAATTGAGATATAGATGTCCCTAGGGTCTCATCCACGACTGCATTGACAATTTCTCTTGAATTATATGTTCGCCCTTGAATCACGAAATTGTATATAGTAACATCTCCCTTGAATTCTTTATTGTTTTTGTCTTTCACCGATTTGGAAAGACGAAAGCTCGTGATGGTAGAGAGATACAGAGTATCCCCCATGGCTATGGTAGTTGTATACACAAGTGTAGTTATCATCGGCCAGCCAGGTGACTAGAACCTCGCCTTAAGTTACTCGTCCTCTCTGCGACCCTAAACCTACTACCTTGATCTTCTAGTCATTGGAGTCCGAGAATGATTAGGACCTTCCCCTTGACCAAATGCCAACCTAGGAGACTACTTATTCTCAAGAAACCAAATATTGTGAGTCTCTAATTATTTGCTGGAAGCTTGTATTAACTAGCAATCCTTAAACCTTTTTTCGACCTAAACCCACAGTTTAGACATAAGATGGATGGACAATAGAGTAATCATTTACCGTGACACTCATCCCGAGATTGGTTTCCAACAAATATTACTCTAGTTATGTAAATTTTATTATTAAGACCTAACTCGTGTTGGAACACCACAGTCACTAGCTTAGCCAATACCATAGCTTAAATACCCTGTCACACTATGACCTACCAATTGTCAACAGCAATACACGATCACTACAACTCTTGTGACGATATTCTGGCAGGTTGACACAAATAGAAATTCACGACTCAGTTGTTAGAAATCTTGTGCCTTAGAGTTGGTTACCCCGTCGATAACTCTTGTATACTATGGACAAGTAGGTCATTCTATCTTATCAACCATGTGTCATTGTACACACTCGTTTTTCAATTATGGAGGAACGATCCTCGAATTGACTTATATCCACTGTATTCCGTGTGCCGTGCCTTATTCTTTATTAACAAGAGTCGAGGTACCATACCCGGACTTTTGGAATTCTTCTAGCCTCATTATTCCTAAAACCATATCCTAGCTTCTAAGGTGGGTAGACTGTAAGCCTCCTAAAATTTTTGGGATATACGAGGATTTTCGATTGATTAGAGTAACTTCCATAGGATGATGATTAGTGCCCATGGACTCCCACTTTCCATTTAGATTATTTTGTGTTCCCGGCCGTGTCATTTAATTTTCGGAGCATGGGACCAACTGTTATCTTCCAACAAACTTTACATGTAAGATCTAGACGAGTCCACCTTCAACTAAGTATATCATGTCCCACTCAAACCCGTCCCCTTGTACTCTATTTTTGTGCTACGACTTTCAGGTTAGAAGAACTAGTCATAACCTTTACCATAGTACCGGTATACTTTCCAACCTCCATTAGAGCCTTAACCGCGACCCCATTCCTTCGACCCAATATATGGTTGTGATCTACTCGGAGCCCCTGTGCACATGCCACTAGTGTGCCACCCAAATTGAGACCTCATGTGCTACTTAAACTCAAAGTCACTGAAGGCGCATTTTAGGCTTTAGGGACCTAGCTAACCAACCTGACTGGCGACTAGCTCAACCACTTGAGTTAAAGCCTATTCTAGAATATTCTACCCTAGTAGAAATAGTTTATCTTAGAATTTTGCTCAATTCATATAGATTGAGATCCAAGGTTCATCCAACCAACGAGTGAGATCCAAATAGGAAACCTATTAGGGCCCAGTAAAACTCCTCGAGACAAACCCCCGTGGATGGTCTATAAAACCAAACCAATTGAAATAGGTCCTTATACCTATTAGATAGTCTCCACCTCTTGGAACGTGAAGCCATTCGTAACCCTTACCTCGCAAAACGATTTTGTAGTGCACCTTTATCCCTTGCCCGTGTGTTTAAACAACCACGGGAAAGTTCACAATCTTGATTTCTCAAAATTCAGTCCTATTTTGGAATTGTTGTTTAGAACTTCGAGAACAGAATTTCTGTATTGCATGGATTGCAAACCCCTCTAAGAAACGAGTGTTCTTCGATTTAGCCAATTACTAGACTAGGGTAGCACAATCTAGCAAATATGATTAATGGTTCGTAAACTTTCTTTCCACCTGCATCAAAAAAAAAAAAAATTTCTCTACCGTATTTGAAACTTCGTATTCATTCTCGGTTATTCTCCCTGCCTTCTTGTACCATTAATTCTCATCCCTTCCTACTCCGAGGTAACGAATGATCATGTTGTCAAGGATTTATTAGAAATTCTTAAATTATAGTATAATACTGCTTGACTATTGAATGTCTGGTTGTTTATAGATATACGAGATTATAGATACCACATGTCCTAGATATTTTGGTAGAATTATTAGTCACTAGTAGCAGATTATAAGATTTTAAGTGACCCATGTTTCAAGGGAGTAGTGTGATCTAAGGTGGGTAGAAGTCCTGGAGGCTATTTGGCTAGGAGTAGAATACAAACTATTCTGAGGAATTAAATTTAAGGAGATTGTGGTAATAGTGGATTTATCAAATTATTATTATTTTTTTATTTTAGACGTGTATAAGTTAAAATTTCGAGGACGAAATTATTTTTAAGGTGGGTAGATTTGTAGCTCCCTTCCCCGAATTTTTAAGATATTTTATTCATTATTTATTTTATTTAAAATAGTAAATATTTTTCCTTAACAAATAAGTTGGGCTTTCTGGGAATTGCCTAGGTTATATATGTATATAGAAGTGTTTATGTAATATGAAATAATTAAGCTTTTATTCACATATATATTATCATTGTATTTCGTTTAGGTAAATTTTGGTATATAAAGATTAAGGATTAGATTTGTAATATTGATTATACTTAATATTTATTACGCGAGTTTGAATTTATAGCATATATGCGTGTGTCATTATATGTATAAATATATATATGCATAAATATAATTACTTTGTTAGCTCGTATTAACAATTATGTGGTATATATGTCATGTATATTTACGTATATAAATATGTATAAATATAAATAGATATTGTATATGTGTGTGTGTGTACATATATATATAAATATTTCATGTGTGTAAGTGTGTATATACGAATATTTTATGTGTGTATGTGTATACAAATATATTATATATTAATATTGATTTGTTATATGTATATATATTAATATTGGTAGTAAATATATACATATATGTATATAATGAAGTTTATAAAAGAAATAGAAAAAAAAAAGAGAAAGAGATAGAGAAAAAGAATAAGGAGCAACAGCAATACCGAGCCTAATAGAATAAGATGAAGCAGTAGCGGCCCCAACACCCAGGCCCCACACAGCCAAAACCCAGAACCCCTGCGAAGAGAAAACCCGAGCTCCCCTGGGTTCGAACCCTTCATTTTCCCCAGCCCATTCGGAATAGCACCCGAGCCCAGTGGCCCAAGCCCCGGCCAGTGGGACTCCCCCAACCCGAGAGCAACCGAACCCCCCCTCTGTTGGAAACTGTATATATACGATCGGATATATATATCGTAGAGAGAGAGAGAGAGTTCGAGAGGTCGAGAAACCCTAACCCCTCAAACTCGACGCCACCACCCCCTCCTCCCCTGGGCGCGCCTCCGCGCGCCGCTGGCGGCCGCCGCCGGCCGGCCACAGGCCGGAGAACGAGCGCGCGCGTGCGTGCGGAGCAGCGGACGACAGCAACAGCGAGCACCACTTCGCGTTGCGTTTTCTCCGCGCACGCTCGACGGTTCTTCGAACCGATTGTTCAGGTATGGACCCTATATATACCTCTTAATTTCCCTTCAGGTAGATTGGATTATTAAGCGCTAGGTTGCCCACAAAACAGATGCAAACATGACGAAAAAACCATTCGAAAATCAGAACAGTTTTCTAGTCGAAACACTCATGTTTCGAGATGGTTTCTGATCAACCAGTTAGGAATTTTAGAAATCTATTTGAAGGGACTTTTAGACAACATGTAGGGTTTTGAATCCCTTCTTGCGGAATTCGAAATCATCGACTGGACGTCGAGAAATCGAACTCCAAAGTTTCCCAAAAATCTGTTTTCAAAACTTGAAAATTGTTCCACACGACGTGCGTCACGCCAATCGGGACGACGTGGTCGCGAACCGAAAGCATCGAAAGCTGCGTAACGGTTTCGTGGTCGTGTGGGCTTTGACGGAATTCAAATTGGTCGCGTGTGCGCGACGAATTTGATGCGTATCCGTCGAAATTCCCCGTATCGTGCACTTTGCAAATTCTCCAATTACTTTGTGCACGCTCGTCAGATCGAGACGAAACTTGCGCCAACAGGACCGTATCGTTTTTCTGGTCCTGTATGCCAAGTTTGGTCCAATTCTGAGACAGTTGAATCCGATGTCGTTTTGCGGGCCCCACGGTCCCACTCAACGGGCGATTTTGTGCACGGCCCGCCGAAATCCATCTTTGGACATACGGTTGGGTTCGTATCGGAAAACTGGATCCGTAGACATGTAGTTTGACGACTTTAGAGACCATTGACTCTGACACGCTTTTCGGTGCAAAGCGGGTCCAACGGCGGACATCGTTTTTGCCCGAAATTACCGTTTTGCCCCTGTGTCCAGAATTGGACGTAAGGACAGACAATCCTAGCTAATTGGACTATTCTGAGATCATTGGTATTGTTTATTTCAGCTTCCGGGGACTGTTGTACGGGTTTTGACTATAGTGGCATATTGAGTGGTTTGGATCATCGGTTTCACCAGCACAGGACCACAGGCGAGTACAGTTTATTGTCTGCATTTCGATATTGATTTTCACTATATTTCATTGGTTGGTTTCATTAGTTATGTGATTATTTTTTATTATAAATTGTTGAGTCGGGAATGAGAAGTACCAACGATGTGTGATCTGACCTTAGACCGTGTAGACCGTGTAGACCGTGTTGCATTTATTTTTTGTAGACCGTGTAGACCGTGTTACATTTATTTCTTGTAGACAGTGTAGACAGTGATTTATTTATTGCAAAGTAGACCGTGTAGACAGTGATTTATTTATTGCATTTAATCTGTGTAGTTCGTGATTATTATTCTGTAGACAATGTTTCTTTATTGCAATATTTTCTGTAGACCGTGTAACTGTAGACCGTGTAATTGTAGACCGTGTAACTGTAGACCGTGTAACTTTAGACCGTGTAGACCGTGTCGCATAATTGTCCCGAGACCGATCACATATCAAAGGTACTTCTAACGGTGGAAAGTATATGAGTCTATTTATTACTATTGATTTTTCTTACGGCTTTACTGTTATTTTCAAAACTCATGATTGATGTCTAACCTTTGTTTTATAGTCATTTTCTTTATTGAGATTGCATTCAGTGGATTGTGCTCGTTCCATTCCTGACTGGAAACCAACATTTTCAGGTTAGCCGTGGATTCACTTAGCTTGGGGAGTGACGGGAATACTTGCAGACAAAGGCCTAGAGACTAGCTAGATAGTTGAGTTGTAGTCATTCATTTATTTGTACAAGTTTATATTATTCTACAAATGTAAAACTTGTAATCATTGTAAGTTAAATTAATTATGTGAATGAGCATTGTTTGTGATTTTGATCTTCATGGCCGTGACAGCGTTCTACCGCCGACACTGCGGCGTAGGCTGGCTTGGACACGTCTCGTATCCGTTTAAAAAAAAAAACGGGTGCGGGTCGTGACAGCTCTCCCCAAAACACTCACGTTCACTCAACAGCCAACCCACTCCTCCTATATTTCCCACTTCTTCATCTAGAGAACTCATCTCTCTCTCTACTCAACTCCTGAAAGAACAAAACCCCAACCATTTTTCCCCAACCACCATTCTCCCCAAACTCCAGAACAACTTCACTCCAACCCCCAGAGCCCGACCCCTGCCGAGCCCCTTGTGCGGCCGCCGACCCAGAGCGGGCCGACCCCCGACGCCGGCGCCCCTCCCAGCGCGGCCGACCCCCGGCTCCCCGCGGCGCCTCCAGCGCCCGGCCCCTTCGCCGGTGCCCCTCCAGCGCCTCCCGGCCTCCGCGCCGACCCCATCAGCGCTGACCCCGCGGTTTCTCATGCCCTAGCACGCGGACGCTGTTCCCCGGCGCACCCCGAGACGTGTCCGCTGTACTGGACAGCCCTGTCCAGCAGAGTCTCGAATTTTTCGTCGCGTTTCGGATCCCTTTATTTCTATAAACTTGCATCTGAGAGTGTAGAAGCATAGAATTTCACAACCAGAAAGCCCATGCGCCAGGCATTATATGCGCCAGAACTCAGACAGCTAATCAAATAAGCCATAGACATTCGAAGAAGGACTTTTTATTTATATATATAAAAGTCTATTACATGTCTAGAAAAGGTTGTACAAAGAAGAATTTCTACAAAGGAAGGATCCTAGATCTACAGCCAACAGCCACCATGCGCCTTCCAGATAGGCGCAGCAACCACCATGCGCCTTCCAGATAGGCACAGCAACCACCATGTGCCTTCCGATAGGCGCAGCAGTCACCATGCGCTGTCAGCCAGGCGCAGCAGATGTCATGTGCCTCCAGCCAGGCGCATCCTACCATCCCTTCAGCAGCTCAGTTATGAGCAACTCTTCCAACAAGGCTCACCTGGCCGAGCAGAGCCCAGTTATGTGCCGCTCTTCCAGCCAGGCTCACCTGATAAGTGCTTCGCCAAGCAAAGCATTTAACCCTCTGGCTGGAACCAAGGAAGAGAAGAGCACCGCAAATGCTGTGGCCAGGGGAGGCTTCGAAAGAGCCTCCAAAGACTAAGGAAGACCGTGATCAAAATCATGGCACAAGGAGCTTTCAACACAATCAAAGTAGGCGGCACCCACTTTGAGAGAGCCTAGCACCACCATTTCGATCTACGGCTCTTCCGGAACAACGGAGACGAGGCCCGAACATCCCTATCTTTGGATGCAACAGGCACCTTTCGCCTGCCTCAGAAGCCCTCGACTCCGTCTTTTGGATGTAACAGTCACCTTCAAGTGCATCGAAGACAGCACGACGTCTCATCTTCACCCTCGGGAGCACTTCGTCAACAGAATGCACCCGCATATCCAAGTTCATGTTGGAAGTACGTGAGGGAACGAGGAGCAAACCTTCTCTCCATGCCACTATTTATAGGCCGGGCAAATCAAACCCATACGCCAAGTGGATGACTCTCCGAATTCTGTGCAATGAATTTGCATTAAATGGATGAACCGGACGCCTCGAATTCAGCCAAACGGCTATTTATAGCACTCGAGGAGCGAGACAGCCGCGTCATTAAAGGACATGTCGGATGCGCCAGCCAAACAGCGCATCACACGGACGCGCCCTCCAGCATCAGGCGCATCACACAGACACGCCCTACAGTACCCGGCGCATCACAGAGGATGCGCCCCCCCTCACATCTCCATGCCGAGTGGAACACCAACCAATGTGCCCACTCAGCTGTCCATCGAACGTCACAAACATTAAATGCTGAACTGACACCAGAGTTGGCAGCACGCTTCCCAAAGTCTGAACAGCTTTTTTCAGAGAATGAAGCGTCGGCAACGTCAGCATCATCATAACTCTATTCCGACGGCTACTGCCACGTGGCCATCCGCATGTGCCTCTACGGCCATGCGTCCAAACCAGCATGCGCCTCAAAAGCCGTGCGCCTCAGACCCTTCACTGATCCCTAAAGACAGAAGAAGAGTCTCCAGTTGAAGCTTTGCATGCGCCTCAAAAGCCATGCGCCCCAGACTGATCTCTGATCCCGAAAGACAGAAGGAAGGTCACCTGCATGCGCCTTAAAAGCCATGCGCCCTAAATGGTTTGCAACTCCTAAAGGTTATGAGCCGCAGCCTCCTCCTGTGCCCAGATCCAAGGCGCAGCTCACCAGATCACTACCCCCCCAAATCCGAGATCTTCAAGCCATGGGTCGATGACACGTGTCCTTTGACTCAACTCGTCCAAGATTTCAGCAACAAAAATATCTTCTCCTCTGCTACGTGCCGGCACACAACAGCAGTATGAAGAGTTCTCCCCCTCAATCAGGGCGCATCATCTACGCGCCTCCATCAGCAACCTCCACGTGGCGTCCCTACACACCGGCGTATCCTACATGCGCGCATGAGCAGCCAGCCTGCAAAACTATAAATAGAGGGATCTTCTCCTTCATACACACACAGAATCCACAACGAACATACAAGGAATCATCAGAGAGGCAGATACAGATACTCAACGTCTTCCTCCTCTCAGCAAGCTCCAGCACCCAGAGCAATCCACACCTTCAGAGAACCGATAACCGTCGTCAGCCGGTCAACGGAGTCAACGCATTACCACTCGCTCCATTGGCACTAAGGACCCAGCTTAAACAAAAGTGTACTCCTAGGACTACATCTAAGTCCTACATTGTAACACTGTTCTGTTTGTATTAAAGTTTTCAATCAAACAATTTAATGGCAAACAAGCTGACGACTCTGCTGGGGACTTCTTTCTCCTCTTCCGAGAAAGTCGTGTCACAGGCCGACGACGTGAAGGTGGGCTCCTCCCACAAGACGCTGGTCGTGCGCCTCAATCAACAGGCGTACGAGGAGTTCATTTCTGAAGGAAGTGCGAGTCCTTCGAAGCGGCTACCAAAGCCGAAGAAGATCCGTACGGCCTGGGTGCGCAAGGTCGACGCCTCGGGCACCACCACTGAAGGGGATGCAGCAATCCAGCCTTCCCTTCCTGCTGACGTTCTCAGCAACCAAGGTGCGCCCGCCGATGCAGCGCATCTCTTGGGGAAACGTGCGGCTGACCACGTTCCCCAGCTGTAAGCCCCTGATTTTCAAATTCATTTTTTTATTTGTGTTAATTAAATTTTTATGTCATTTATAGCCTTAAATAATTATTAGGAATTTTTAGAAATTTTTCTAGAATTCTTAAATGATTTTAAATGAGTTTTAAAATACAAAAATATTGATTTATAATTTTCTAAAATATTAAAAATATTATTTTGCAATTTATTTAAATGTTTTAATATCACTTTGTAATTTTTAGAATTATTTTAATATCAATATGCAATTTGTTGATTTGTATTTTATAGCAGTTGCAATTTAGAATTTGTTTTAATTCTGTTATGCAAATTATAATTTGCATTTACTACTGTTTGGACCTATTGGTAAATTCCTAAAACCCTAGGGTCTAAACTGCAAACCCACCATCACCCCCACGATCGGTCGGGCCACATGGCCCCGACGACCCGCCGGCAAACCCAGCCGACCTGACCCCCACCGCCTTCGCAAAACCCTATAAAAACACCCCTCCGGCCGAGCTAAACACCTTCACGACCACCACAACCCTTCACGACCACCCCCAGTCCCGTTCTTCCTCGACGAACCCCACCGGAACCCTAGCCCCGGCAACACCCCACCGCCACTCCGATCGACCTCCTCGCCGCCGACCACCACCACCATCCGGCTCGTCTCGACGAGCTGATCCCGGCGCCACCCAAGCGCCACCGCCACGACGCCGTCTCCGCCCAAATCGCCGCCCCGAAAAGCCCGCTCGACATCGGACACGTACGTGTCAGTCGCTTTTCGTGTTATTTCGTGTCTCGAACCCACGTATGTGGTTCGCCAGGACACGGGGACCCTCGTCCCATACTCGGATACGTAGATGGACGCTCGTGCGTGTCGTGCATAGCACGGACACGCTGACTCTGTGTCCCAAACTGTCCGGACACAGGGTCGAGTTTTATTATTTTTTTTCATGTTATTAATTCTAACCTAAATAAAATAAACAAAATCCTATCTCTAACATAGCGGGCCAACTGGCCCACTGGCCAGCGCACAATCAATAAACCCCCCCCCCTCCCCCCCCGCGCGCAGCAGCTCGGGTTCGAGCTGTGCTGCTGTTGTTTCTTTTTCTTTTCCTTTTCTTTTTTTTTCTTTTTCTTTTCTTTTTCTTTTGCTGTTTATATATATATATATATATATATATATTTATATATATATATATATATATATATATATATATATATATATATATATATATATATATATATATTAGTATATATGTATATATATTGTTTTAACAGTATATATGTATATATGTACATATTTTATAGTTAGTAAATTATATGTATATATGTTAGTATTTATATATATATATACATATATGTATATATGTATATATTTATCATATGTGTATATATATTAATTTATACACTTTATTATCAAATGTTTTCTATATATATATATATATATATATATATATATATATATATATATATATATATATATATTTGTATATAAACATTATATATATACTTTATAAATTAATTATTTTCCTTACATATATATATATATATATATGTAACTTTTAATATATGGATGTATATATATCCTTGATATAAATATCTATAAATTTATGTATAAATATAAATATTGTAGATGTACTTTTATATATGTGTTTTACTTTACTTAGTGTAAATTATCTTTATAAAATAAGTTGTCATACTTTTGTAACTACTATGTATAATTTTGCCTTATCAAAATAATAATATTTATTTTGTCTATTACCAAATTATATTTTTATTGTATTTAAATTACTGCAACCATTTGGTGTCCAAGCCTAGCATGGGTATTTGGGTCCAAATATGTTTTCACACATTCAAGACCTGTACAAGTCATATTGGACTTGATTCATGGCCTTGGGTCCTGTATTTGAACTTTGGTTCAAATTATATACATGGACAAAATACGCAGATAATTAATTATTGTGTGCATTGCTATTTTTGATTTTCTAAAAATACTTAAAGTATTGCTAAAATTATGGAAAAATAGTTTTTAGATACTATGTTAAGTTGGCTATTTTAGTATAATTTTTGTAGTATTTAATTTAGTGTTTTGCCACTAGTTTGGCATATGAAACCAAAACTCACTTTCTGTATACTTAGGAAAAACTGATTTTTATAAAATATTTGTACTGGTTAATAAATTCCAGAAAAATTATAATAAATTTCTATAATTAGCAAGGATCGTTTTGGTACTTTGTTTTGTGCAAAACTAGGCTTTTTGCCTATCTCTAAAATTGTTAGAACACAATGATCTTTTGATTTATTTGTTGATTAATTACGACTTGTAGCTTTTTGTGTTATTTAGAGTTTTAGCCGTGTTGAACCCCATCCCTCACTAGTGTAAAAGACCCTAGAAAGTTAGTTAACATAGTGTGTCACCCCCACATTGGTCTCCTGTGCCAAGTCATCATTTTGGCTAGGTGCCCAGTCACAAGTCGTGTCGCACCAGTTAGTGTTGTAGTATTTTAGCTTAGTGTAAAAGCTAAGTTATTGCATTTACTTCTACAGTGATGAGTTACCAGACATCCATAGCACATTTATCGCAGCTTGTTTTACTTTGCTAGAGGCAAGTACATCTACATACTCATTTACTGTCTTTTAATGCTAGAACATGTATTAACCCTGTTAAAAGACTGATCCTTGAGGTAGCAAGTTATGTCTTCACATGTTGTATCACTTTCAGTACCGGCCATGTTTAGTACAGCTCTTATATCTTCACATGCTTCTTACGGGTTCTCAGTACAAGTTTCACTATGCTTTAGACTGCTCTGAGTATTCACATGTTTTTACTACCCTCGTATCTCACATGATTAGAATATGGGTTATGGGGAAACTGATAGTATTGTACGTGATCACGACCCTCCTATAGTAGCGAGCTTGGTCGCATTTTATATGCATACCTTGCCGTAGGCTTTATACCAAGGCAGATTTGTGCGTATGTACATCTATTCGCCCTATCACTTGTACGAAAGTACATTTTATTATGTGCCACAGCACATTATATACCTATTTGACCGATCACGTACCTGATACAGTTTTAAATATTACATATACATCTGTCTCTATGACATATGTATCCTTGCCATGATAGATTATGATGACATGTTTCCAGTATTTCCTGTTTTATAGACTTATCACACCATGATCCTTGTTGTACATCTCTTTCATTATATGTTCAGTACTTTAGTTGTAGAGGTTGTACTTGCTCCCGTCCTGACAGGATAACGTTGTAGGTATACTTACTGAGGAAGAGTTGCTCTGTGATTCGTATTATGGAGTCACTGCCGAGGACCCGGTTTTGCCATGCGAGGATGTTCCTGCGGGGAGACTCGTCTAGTTTGCTTAGCTGCTTGGGATACTTAGTGTAGTCATATATTAGACTATATCATTTTCTAACTGGACATGTATCCAGTTTTTCATTTCAGACTTGTACTTGGATATTTTACTTTATACGACGACTTTTGTGTTTGGAGCATTTATAATTCTTCTTCACTTATAGAACTATTAGCACATTTTAGTCTTATCCTGTTGTCTCTAGAACAGCTTACTGTGCTTTATCTTAAGCGTAGGCTGGACATGACTCGGCCTGGCCCAACAATTTGGGTAACGGGTCATGACATGTTTTTAGTGGCGGCCCATGCAGGTCCTGACTAAATTGTTTGGTTACGTTATTGTACCAAGCATGCCTGCAATTAGGAACTTACGGTAATTAGACAACATTAGGAAAGACGCTTAGAACACCTAGAGGAATGCTAGGACTGCAACATAGGAAATACATCACATGTTTGCTATTATAATTAGATTTTTTTGCATATGATTACTTACTTTAAACAAACCCTTATACGTCCTTGTTATCTTTATTTTAGATGGTGCTTACTCGTTCATCCCAGTATGTTACCCCCGAGAATGGGGCCCTCCATATCCAGTCAGCTGACCAGTTGACTGATACACCCCCACCTACTACATTCCCCCACTCCACAGATCCACAGATCCAGATACCACCTTCCACATCCCAGGCCCAGCAGGACCCGATACTTCCACCACCCCCTATCACTATACCCACCCAGGCTTCCGTCATACTCGACGGGAACCAGCTGCTCACACTGATTCAGGGGTTCCTAACAACCCATCAGGAGCAGACTACCCTACTCCGCCAGAGCATGGAGCGTTCTGAGGGACGTCCCGTGGTCCCACCACTTGTAGAGCCACGACAGAGAGCGGGGACGGTCAAGGACTTCATGGGTCTGAATCCCAAGGAGTTCTCAGGGACTGAGGGCATAGTAGTAGCTGATGACTGGCTAGATTCTGTAGAGAGGAAGCTTCTGGGAGTTAGGATGCCGGATGACCTTCAGGTCGAGGCAGCAGGATTTCTGCTGATAGACTTAGCCGGAGTCTGGTTCAGGAATGAGCCGTTGTTCGCGAGAGGTAGAGCCACCTGGGACCAGTTCAAGACCCAGTTCAAGAAGAAATTCTTCTCGACCACTGCTAGAGTAGCCATGGGGCTACGATTCCAGAACATCCAGCAGGGGAACCGTTCTGTTGATGACTATGCGGGAGAGTTTAGTCACCTGAGCCGTTTTGCTCCTAGTCTGGTTGCTGATCCAGAGAAGATGACCCGTAGGTTTTGCCATGGTCTGGTTCCAGACATTAGCATCCTTATAGTGGCAAACGGTACGACTGACTACTACCAGAGCCTAGAGTTGGCCCGGAGCATTGAGGAGCGTCTTCTGTCTAGCAAGAGGCCGGCTTCTGTACACCATGAGGGTCCGTCCAAGCGTCAGGCTTTCCAGCAGAGAGCGCCGACGCCACCCCCGCAGACTTACCATCCCCCTATACTACATCATCAGATCCCGCCAGTTAGAGCCCCGGGACCCCGATATCAGCAGCAGCAGCAGAAGGGAGCTATATGTTCTTTCTGCGGAAGACCAGGGCATGAATTCGTCGTCTGCAGGAAGAGGTTAGGGCAGTGTTTAGCTTGTGAGTCTGCCATCCATCAGATTCGGGACTACCCAGTAGCCAAGGGACCCCAGGGGAAGACTTATAGCCTAGTCCTTGAGCCGGAGCCGGAACAGGTTTCGGGAGGTTAGTTTTGATCGTAGCCTTAGTCATTTTGTTGTGTTGCTTGCTATGCTAGAATATTGTAGGGTCTTCAATCCTTGTGAATTTCGAGGACGAAATTTTTCAAGGAGGGAAGACTTGTAAGCCCCTGATTTTCAAATTCATTTTTTTTATTTGTGTTAATTAAATTTTATGTCATTTATAGCCTTAAATAATTATTAGGAATTTTTAGGAATTTTTCTAGAATTTTTAAATGATTTTAAATGAGTTTTAAAATACAAAAATATTGATTTATAATTTTCTAAAATATTAAAAATATCATTTTGTAATTTATTTAAATGTTTTAATATCACTTTGTAATTTTTAGAATTATTTTAATATCAATATGCAATTTGTTGATTTGTATTTTATAGCAGTTGCAATTTAGAATTTGTTTTAATTCTGTTATTCAAATTATAATTTGCATTTACTACTGTTTGGACCTATTGGTAAATTCCTAAAACCCTAGGGTCTAAACTGCAAACCCACCATCACCCCCACGATCGGTCGGGCCACCTGGCCCCGACGACCCGCCGGCAAACCCGGCCGACCTGACCCCCACCGCCTTCACAAAACCCTATAAAAATACCCCTCCGGCCGAGCTAAACACCTTCACGACCACCACAACCCTTCACGACCACCCCCAGTCCCGTTCTTCCTCGACGAACCCCACCAGAACCCTAGCCCCGGCAACACCCCACCGCCACTCCGATCGACCTCCTCGCCGCCGACCACCACCACCATCCGGCTCGTCTCGACGAGCTGATCCCGGCGCCACCCAAGCGCCACCGCCACGACGCCGTCTCCGCCCAAATCGCCGCCCCGAAAAGCCCGCTCGACATCGGACACGTACGTGTCAGTCGCTTTTCGTGTCATTTCGTGTCTCGAACCCACGTATGTGGTTCGCCAGGACACGGGGACCCTCGTCCCATACTCGGACACGTAGATGGACGCTCGTGCGTGTCGTGCATAGCACGGACACGCTGACTCTGTGTCCCAAACTGTCCGGACACAGGGTCGAGTTTTATTATTTTTTTTCATGTTATTAATTCTAACCTAAATAAAATAAACAAAATCCTATCTCTAACATAGCGGGCCAACTGGCCCACTGGCCAGCGCGCAATCAATAAACCCCCCCCCCCCCCCCCCCCCCGCGCGCAGCAGCTCGGGTTCGAGCTGTGCTGCTGTTGTTTCTTTTTCTTTTCCTTTTCTTTTTTTCTTTTTCTTTTCTTTTTCTTTTGCTGTTTATATATATATATATGTATATATATATTAGTATATATGTATATATACTGTTTTAACAGTATATATGTATATATGTACATATTTTATAGTTAGTAAATTATATGTATATATGTTAGTATTTATATATATATACATATATGTATATATGTATATATTTATCATGTGTGTATATATATTAATTTATACACTTTATTATCAAATGTTTTCTATATATATATATATATATATATTTGTATATAAACATTATATATATACTTTATAATTAATTATTTTCCTTACATATATATATATATGTAACTTTTAATATATGGATGTATATATATCCTTGATATAAATATCTATAAATTTATGTATAAATATAAATATTGTAGATGTACTTTTATATATGTGTTTTACTTTACTTAGTGTAAATTATCTTTATAAAATAAGTTGTCATACTTTTGTAACTACTATGTATAATTTTGCCTTATCAAAATAATAATATTTATTTTGTCTATTACCAAATTATATTTTTATTGTATTTAAATTACTGCAACCATTTGGTGTCCAAGCCTAGCATGGGTATTTGGGTCCAAATGTGTTTTCACACATTCAAGACCTGTACAAGTCATATTGGACTTGATTCATGGCCTTGGGTCCTGTATTTGAACTTTGGTTCAAATTATATACATGGACAAAATACGCAGATAATTAATTATTGTGTGCATTGCTGTTTTTGATTTTCTAAAAATACTTAAAGTATTGCTAAAATTATAAAAAAATAGTTTTTAGATACTATGTTAAGTTGGCTATTTTAGTATAATTTTTGTAGTATTTAATTTACTGTTTTGCCACTAGTTTGGCATATGAAACCAAAACTCACTTTCTGTATACTTAGGAAAAACTGATTTTTATAAAATATTTGTACTGGTTAATAAATTCCAGAAAAATTATAATAAATTTCTATAATTAGCAAGGATCATTTTGGTACTTTGTTTTGTGCAAAACTAGGCTTTTTGCCTATCTCTAAAATTGTTAGAACACAATGATCTTTTGATTTATTTGTTGATTAATTACGACTTGTAGCTTTTTGTGTTATTTAGAGTTTTAGCCGTGTTGAACCCCATCCCTCACTAGTGTAAAAGACCCTAGAAAATTAGTTAACATAGTGTGTCACCCCCACATTGGTCTCCTGTGCCAAGTCATCATTTTGGCTAGGTGCCCAGTCACAAGTCGTGTCGCACCAGTTAGTGTTGTAGTATTTTAGCTTAGTGTAAAAGCTAAGTTATTGCATTTACTTCTACAGTGACGAGTTACCAGACATCTATAGCACATTTATCGCAGCTTGTTTTACTTTGCTAGAGGCAAGTACATCTACATACTCATTTACTGTCTTTTAATGCTAGAACATGTATTAACCCTGTTAAAAGACTGATCCTTGAGGTAGCAAGTTATGTCTTCACATGTTGTATCACTTTCAGTACCGGCCATGTTTAGTACAGCTCTTATATCTTCACATGCTTCTTACGGGTTCTCAGTACAAGTTTCACTATGCTTTAGACTGCTCTGAGTATTCACATGTTTTTACTACCCTCGTATCTCACATGATTAGAATATGGGTTATAGGAAAACTGATAGTATTGTACGTGATCACGACCCCCCTATAGTAGCGAGCTTGGTCACATTTATATGCATACCTTGCCGTAGGCTTTATACCAAGGCAGATTTGTGCGTATGTACATCTATTCGCCCTATCACTTGTACAGAAGTACATTTTATTATGTGCCACAGCACATTGTATACCTATTTGACCGATCATGTACCTGCTATAGTTTTAAACATTACATATACATCTGTCTCTATGACATATGTATCCTTGCCATGATAGATTATGATGACATGTTTCCAGTATTTCCTGTTTTATAGACTTATCACACCATGATCCTTGTTGTACATCTCTTTCATTATATGTTCAGTACTTTAGTTGTAGAGGTTGTACTTGCTCCCGTCCTGACAGGATAACGTTGTAGGTATACTTACTGAGGAAGAGTTGCTCTGTGATTCGTATTATGGAGTCACTGCCGAGGACCCGGTTTTGCCATGCGAGGATGTTCCTGCGGGAAGACTCGTCTAGTTTGCTTAGCTGCTTGGGATACTTAGTGTAGTCATGTATTAGACTATATCATTTTGTAACTGGACATGTATCCAGTCTTTCATTTCAGACTTGTACTTGGATATTTTACTTTATACGACGACTTTTGTGTTTGGAGCATTTATAATTCTTCTTCACTTATAGAACTATTAGCACATTTTAGTCTTATCCTGTTGTCTCTAGAACAGCTTACTGCGCTTTATCTTAAGCGTAGGCTGGACATGACTCGGCCCGGCCCAACAATTTGGGTAACGGGTCGTGACACCAGCTATCTCCCTCTCAGGCGAGGAAGATACGTCGACGGAGCAGGGGCGCAGCCAATGCCCCGCGCATCACCTCTGATGCGTCACAAAAAGCCTCTGTCTTTGACAGACTCACTCGTTGTAATGGCGTGGAGAATTTGGATGCTGAGTACTTTGCGCCCCAGCGGGCTGGTACGAAGAAATCCAAGGCGGCACGAGCCATGCGCCAGAAACGTGCTATGCCAGCAGCCGGCCAGAGGCATGCGCTCGTCATCACGCGCGCTGTCGATGGCAAGCTGTACAAGGTTGACTCAAGTGCTTCTGCACCAGCAACGAGTCGATCTTCAAAGTCCTCATCCCGCTTGGGCGCATCTACTGCGTGCACAACCAAGTCGAGAGAGGCAAACTCAGTGGTCTTGAACTCCCGCGCCTCCTCTGGTTGTGCGTCTGAGGTCCGTTCAAGTCACTTCAAATGTTGTGGTTCCCCCACTACTGATCGTGATGCCTGCTTGGTATTAGATCAGGGGGCGCAGCACTCACCTGACCACCCCGGCGTTTGGCCCTGCCATACGTCTGAAGGGGGTGTGAAGGCACCACTCTCCTCCAATGACCTGCGCAACGTGATCACTCACAAGCGCCGGTCAGGAGAGTCGACCAACAAGCACGATGCGCCTCTCATGGGGCATACTTGTGCGGTGGTCACCATCAACTGCTGTTGCAAGGTGGCAGCTCCACCAAGACAGTCGGTCTTCCAACGACTGCAATCATCGACACCTCTCCGACGTCGCCTTGGGACAAAGGTGTCAGCTGAAGAGGAGCCAAAGGTTGCTTCATGCAACGTGGTCTCCAACTCCTCATCAATCCGAAAGACGACTGCCAATTCCTCGTCTTCATCCAAAAGCCAGCCGAGGAAAACCAAGGCAGCTGTCTCGACCTCTGGAGTGTTTGAAGGCACTCGGTCGAGGAAGAAGTCCTTGGAGGAAGCTGGGGGTAGCCAGACCCTTGTTGAGCCTCCTTCCGAAGACGAAGATGTCCAAAGCACAGCTGCGACGGATCTTCATCATCAAGGCGAGATTACTCTCCCTGAAGCCCCTCAAAATGAGGATGTCCTCCAGGACACCGCCGGGGGTAGTTCTGGAAACGAAGAGGTCCTTCAAGACGGAGCTGAGGACAATCAGACCCTTGCAGATGCGCCTATTGAAGATGAACTCCAGAATGTGGCTGGGGGTGGCCAAACACCAGGAGAAGTAACCCCCCCGCATGAGAGTGAGGCCGAAAGCGAAGCCTCAACCAATCCATCCACTCCTGGCCGTTTCAGGACAGTTTACATGGCTGGGGATGATGTCGAGTCTGATGCACCGTCACAGGACATAGTCCAGCGCATAGACTCATTAGAGGGAGGTCTCAAAACCCTCTCTGCCTCTATGCAAGCACTGACTCAAGCGGTGTTTGAGATGCGGTCGGCATTGATCAGGACACCTTCAACTGGTCCTGACCCAGGAGCTAATGGGGAGTCGAGTGTGCCCCTCCAACGGGCGCCCTCGAATACAGAAGCACCTCGGACCTCGGAGCCCTCGAACGCTCCAATCCAGATAGTACCTCCTTTCTCGACTCCCAGCTCTACGGAGGATGTGGTCGAAATGATCAAAGACCTGCGGGAGCGCTTCGAGTCCAAGAACAGGCAAGAGGAACGCCAGAAGATGGGCATTCCCCAGCCTTATCCCCTCGAGTGGAACAAGGTGGTTTATCCCCCAAAGTATAAACCACAAACACTCACCCCATACGACGGGAAGGACTCTCCGCGATGGTACCTGACGTACTTCCAGTCACAGACAGGGCATCTTCCAAAGGAGGACGCGCTCCTCACCAGTATCTTTGTCGGGGCCCTGAAAGGAGTGGCGTATGACTGGTACTGCAGCCTTCCCGACAATTCCATATCGTCCTTCGACGACCTGACACGCCTCTTCCTCGACCGCTTCTACGACGGCGGGAAGGACATGACGATGGCGTCTCTCATAGAGATACGTCAGAAGGAGAAGAAAACGGTTCGGGCGTTCATCGAACGCTTCCGACAGGCTTGCTTCAGGCTACCTCCAGGCATGCCAGAACATGCGCTCCTCTCCGCTTGCAGCATGAACATGTTGCCTGCAGTAAAGCTCTGGCTCAACTCTACTCTCCCTCCTGACTGGAGCTCCCTGATCATCGAAGCTGAAGCTGCAGAAAAGAAGGCGGCCAATGCACGTCTTCTGGGTGTCAGCTTCCCCGCCTTTGACGATAAGGGGAAAAAGTTCGCAGCTAACAGCTCCGGACGAGAAGCAAAGGGAAAACAGGCATTGACTGTTAATGCCTCAAAAGGCGCATCTGCGCCTATTCAGAAGCCTCCACTGGCACCAAGACCCAAGGAGGTTTATTCATTCAATGATGACGACACCCTACAACTTTTCGAGATACTGAAGCAGGGTGACAAGATCAAGCTACCGGACCCAAAGCGGCCCGATGAAGTTGGGAAAGTGGACAACCCAAGGTACTGTCACTACCATCGGTTTGTCGGACACCCGACCAAGGACTGCTACGTCCTCAAGAATTACATCCAGCGCATGATCAATGCGGATGTAATCTCCGTCGACTATGAAGAGAAGACGGTGTCGGCCAATGTGGTTTCGCTTCAGTTCGGCACCTTGCCGCCAACTACCACACAAGATGGCGTCGTCCCCATCCCTAAGGCGACAATGGAGGTGGTAAACTTACCACCTACTCGTGACAATGTGAGTGGACTCACCCCGCTCACCACATCTCGAGGAGAGGTCCTCTGGGTTCACCCCGACCTCGTCTCCGAGGTGACTCAATCGGAGGTACGCCCTACCTCCAAATCAAAAGGCAGGAAGATCAAGTCTTGCCGCACAGTCTCTTCTTCAACAGAAGAGGCACTTCCAGTGCAAACACGTGCACAACTGAGCTCCCAATCCGGCGAAGCCGCCGCCGAAGTGGTGCCTCCTAGCACCATCCCTGAGGAGGGTCCATCTAAGCCCTCAGCAGCCAACAAGCAGAAGCAGGTGGAGGCCCGTTTTGACAGACCTCTACGGAAGGAGAATGCTTCGGGGCTGTCCAAGCCTCACAACTTCGACATTCTGGCACAATTAGCCAGTACACCTGCGCGCCTGTCTTTGTTCGAGCTCCTGCATCTTTCTAAAGATTCCCGAGAAGCTCTCTGCGAAGCTCTGAAGGACGCTGAATCCTTTCTCAGTCAGGTCAAGCAGCCTGAAGACCTCCCAACTACTTGTGCGCACTGTCATTGTACGGATGAAGTTATCCCAAACATAACTTTCACCCAACAAGACATGCTGCTCAAGCATCACCGACATAACCGACCGCTGTATTATACAGGGTATATTGGCTCGGTCAAGGTGAGCCGAATTCAGATCGATCCTGGGTCTTCCCTAAGCATCATTCTGAAGATGCTGCTATCTAAGCTGGAGATCCCGATGTACCGGCTGGCGCCCTCCAATACAACCATCAGTGGCTTCAATGCTAGCAAGAGCGAGCAATTGGGCAAGATCCGACTGAAGTGTCACATTGGCAGCCTCAAAACTGAGGTGACTTGTTATGTGGTAGATGCCGAGGTCAACTACAACATCCTGCTCGGTCGACCATGGCTGCATGAGTACATGGTGGTGCCCTCCACGCTCCACCAGTGCATGAAGTATGTATCCACCAATGGCGTCATCCGGACGGAGTTTGCAGACATCGATCCTTTCAAAGGGATTGAAGCCTACTTCACCGATTCCGACTTGTACAAGCCCATTGACGAGGAGGAAGCCAACGACGCTGATGATGAGGCAGAGACGGCAACAGAACCGGACATGGAGCCTGAGACGACTCCCGACGCCCCCTTGAAAATCCGACTGAAGGGGAAACCACCCCAGAAGGCGCCTCCAATGAGCATCAAGCTATCAGGAAAAGCGCCGGCTCGCGAAGCACCCCTGAAGATACGCCTCAAGGGAAACCAACCTCAAACATCGGCTCCCCTGGTGGCAAAATTACAAGGGAAGGCACCACTCACCGGAGGCACAGCCCAGGCACCTCTCAAGGTGCGTCTCAAGGGCAAGCCGCCGCAGTCATCCAAGGTGTCAGAGAAGGCTCATATAACCCTCTCAGACCCCAAAGCTGTGGTGGACTCTCCTAGTCTACCCCCAGTTCTTACAAACGAGGAGCTTGGTGATTATATCTCGGCTGACGTAGAGGCACCCTCCTTTGACAATGTAATCCCACGGGATAAGATCTCGTATTTTATCAATAATAGAGTGTCTTTTAATTATTCTTGTCTTCCACACTGGAATGCCATGTATACATTAGACAATGCTCTACGGTCGTTGCAAACACAAATAACGACCGTCTACCATAATCGAATAGTCCCGTCTCAAGGAGTCTTCATAGTCCCTCCACGGAGCCGAGACCAAGGCACCATCATCTCGAGCAAAGTCGAGCGTCATCGGGACCTCCCGTCAATCGAGCCCGAACCTGATACCGGCAGAGTATAAGTCTATCGGTACACGGATGCGGCAAAGCACATCATCCAAAAGATGGGATACGACCTGAAAAGCAACAAAGGCTTAAACTACGGCAAGGGTCGGCATCTCCCTGTCTGGCTTTCGATGCCCAATGGAAAGCCACAGGACTATTATAATCGGACTGGACGAGGGTTAGGCTATGTCATGCCGCCATCAACCCCAGAGAGTTCAGATGCAGAAGACATAGAACATTCCCACTCGTCCGAAGCATCGACTTAGGATTCCGATACCAGTATCGGGTCAGTCTTCAGGAAAGTGCTGTCAGCTAACATGACGTCAGCACAACCTCAAAAAGGTGAAGGCGAAGACCAAGCGCCAGAACCCTTCGAAGAAGAACCCTGGGCCCAACGCCTAGGGGAACAATGGGAATCTCGTTTTGAGCTTCGTGAACCTCCCACCGAAGACGAAGTCGAACAGATCGACCTCGGGGAGGGGTCTTCTTCCAAACCCATCTTCATCAGTAAAAGCCTGGAAGGAGAAGATCGAGAATCTTTAATCCAACTGGCTAAAGAGTATATCGACGTCTTCGCCTGGAGCTATAAAGACATGCCGGGACTCGATCCACAGATCGCAATGCATAGGTTGAACATCTTACCTGATGCCAAACCTATCAAACAACAGCAGCGACGCTTTCGTCCGGACATCATGAATGCCATCGATCAGGAGGTAGACAAACTCTTGACCAGCGGCTTCATCCGTGAGGAACAACACCCGGATTGGGTAGCCAACGTCGTTCCTGTCACCAAGAAGAACGGGAAGATACGAGTCTGTATCAACTTCAGGGATCTCAACTCTGCTTGCCCGAAGGACGAATTCCCGCTTCCAATCACTGATGTGATGATCGACAACACATGTGGCTTTGAGCGCATGTCCTTCATGGACGGGTATTCAGGCTACAATCAAATCAAGATGTTCCATGATGACGCAAAACACACGTCATTCAGGACTCCAAAGGGTGTTTTCTGCTACACAGTAATGCCCTTCGGCTTGAAGAACGTCGGTGCGACATACCAGCGAGCTATAAGCACCATCTTCCGTCAACATCTTTGCAAGACGGTCGAATGCTATGTTGACGACATCGCAGTCAAGAGCCGCCTCAAAGGAGATCACCTACAGGACCTGAAGACGGTCTTCGATCTCATGCGGGCACATCAACTCAAAATGAACCCCGCTAAATCCTTTCTGGGGGTTTCTAGCGGCAAATTCTTGGGCTTTGTCATCACAGCGAAAGGCATTCATGTTGATCCTGAGAAGACCAAAGCCATCCTCAACATGGACCCTCCGAAGAACCTTCGAAAACTTCGGGGCCTACAGGGACGTCTGGCATATATCCGGAGGTTCATAGCAAACCTCTCCGGTAGATGTCAACCCTTTACTCAGCTCATGAAGAAGGGAGTCTCTTACGTCTGGACAGAGGAGTGTCAAAAGGCTTTCGACGACATCAAGGCTTACTTAACAAGCCCACCAGTCCTGGTAGCGCCAGTCGCCGGCAAACCATTTCTCCTCTACGTCCGTGCCATGGATCATTCTCTTGGCGCTCTGCTGGCTCAAAACAGCGATACAGGCTTCGAGCAAGCAATCTACTACCTCAGTCGAACACTCATCGGGGCCGAACACCGGTACAACCCCGTCGAAAAGGAGTGCTTGGCTTTGGTGTTTGCCATCCAGAAGACTCGTCATTATGTCTCGGGTCAGACAATTTATGTCATTTCCCGAGTCAATCCGCTCAGAGTCCTCATGACGAAGCCAGGATCATTGAACTCCCGGCTGGCTACATGGGCGATCTTGCTAACACCGTACAACATGGTGTTTGTGCCACAAAAAGCTGTTAAGGGTCAAGCTCTGGCTGACTTTTTAGCTGCACACCCCATCCCAGAATCCTCAAAACTCTATGAAGATATCCCGGATGAGGTCCAAGAATCCAACGTCACCGAAGGAAGCTCCGTTTGGCGAATGTTCTTCGACGGCGCTTCGAGAACAGGCCCCAAAGGCCAAATCATCGCAGGAGTGGGGGTAGTCTTAGTCTCCCCCGATCAGCTGGTCATCCAGCGTGCGTACTCTCTTTCGAAGCCGTACTCCAACAACGTTGCCGAGTACAACACACTCGTCATGGGACTCCAGCTCGCACAACAGCTGGGGGTCGACCATCTGGAAGCTTACGGTGACTCAAAACTCGTCGTAAACCAGGTTCGAGGACAATACGAAGTTCGCCATGAAGATTTAATCCCTTATCATGAAGTCGCGTTGAACATAATTTCAACCTTCACCGGGTTCTTCATTGAACATGTCCCCCGTTTACAAAACTTGGAGGCCGATGCTCTGGCCGGCCTTGCAGCCTCATTAGCAGCGTCCTTTGGGACTCAACACTATATCACGGTAACATGACGAGATCTGATTTGTCCCAGAAACAACCTATGCTTGTGGGTGGCCCACGCCATGCCGACGAACACTGGGGTTAATGTCCGGGACTGGAGGTTCCCGTTCATCGACTTCGCTGTCTACGGAATCCTTCCAGAGGACCCGAAGGAAGCCGTCTCAGTCAGGAGACGCTCTCTTCGATTCTACTACGATACAGCTACCAAAATGCGGTACCGACGCTCCTTCGATGGGCTCCTCCTTCGATGCCTGTCCAACGAAGAAGCAGCCGAAGCTCTTCAAGAAGCTCATGACGGAACTTGTGGAGCTCATCAACCCGGTCCTAAGTTGCAAGATCGACTACGACGTATGGGCTACTACTGGCCAACCATGGCTGCCGACGCTGTCGAATATGCTAAGAAGTGCCACGTGTGCCAACTTCATGCAGACTTCATACATACACCATCGGAGCCGCTACATCCTACAGTCGCCTCCTGGCCCTTCGAAGCCTGGGGCATGGACATTGTAGGGCCAATCACCCCTCCTTCATCGAGAGGACACCGTTTCATCCTGGCCATCACCGACTACTTCTCCAAATGGGCGGAAGCAGTTCCACTAGCAGAAGTAAAAAGCTCCAGGGTGGTCAGCTTTATCAAACACCATGTCATTTACCGTTTCGGAGTACCCCGGCGGATCATCCATGACAATGGTCCTCAGTTTATCAGCCACATTTTCAGCAGGTTCTGTGACAAGAATCGCATTCAGAACGTGGCCTCAACCGCCTATAATCCGGCAGTAAACGGATTGGCTGAGGCATTCAACAAAACTATCGTTAGGCTGCTCAAAAAGGTCGTGTCATCCAACAAACGTGACTGGGACGAAAATCTTGGCGAATGCCTTTGGGCCTACCGCACAACGGTACAGACCCCAACAGGTAACACTCCATTCTCCCTGGTCTACGGGAGCGAAGCAGTACTGCCTCTCGAGATACAGATACCTTTGCTCCGCGTAGCAATCACAAACAAACTCACAGAAGAGGACAATCAACGTCGTCGTCTGCGAGAACTGGAGGCACTTGACGAAAAGCGACTCCTAGCTCAACAACGTATCGAGCTCTACCAAGCCCGAATATCACAGGCTTTCAACAAGAAGGTCAAATAGAGGACTTTCCAAGTTGGCGACCTGGTTTTAGCAGTCAGAAGACCAATGGTGTTGACCCACAAGACACCAGGAAAGTTCGAGCCCAAGTGGGAAGGACCTTTCATCATAGAGACGGTATACTCAAACGGTACTTACCGCCTCGCCAAACCCAATGGAGACTTGTTCATGATGCCCATCAACGGCAAGTTCCTAAAGAAGTACTATTCTTGACATCCTCCAGACATGTACTTCCTCAAACAACCTCTTTCCACAAACTCATACGCCTCCGGAACCCAGCTGTTCCGTGGCATCTTCCAGTAGAAAGATAACCACGTCCATATTACCTCTGAGTTGTCTCTACACCCTACAAAGCAGAATCTTACACTTCGTAAGCCTACGCTACCCTTCATGTTTACCACGTCCACATTACCTCTGAGTAAACATCTTGTACAAACAACCCCTGCGTTATTGTACATTTATCGCAGAACTTCCACGTCCATATAACCTCTGAGTTGTTCAGCGTATCCCCCAAGATCATTCCTACCACGTCCATAATACCTCTGAGTAGGGAGATTCTATCATTTCGAACCCAATGATTGCCATGTCCACATTACCTCTGAGCAAACATAATGGTTCCTTCAAACTTATTATCTGTACCTGAAAACCAAGGTGCGCAAAAGATAATAGGTCCACACAAATCATCAAGTTCATGACAACAAAAGATGAACACATCACAAAAAAGGTTGTAGACTTCTTTATTCTTCTGAAAAAGGAGTACAAGAAACTACATCATTCCCCAGTAAGGGTTGCAAAAGAACACAAAAGAAAAAGGGAAAAAGCTATGGTCCCTGAATCTCCCCAGGATGGGCTGAGAGCTCCCTGACTCGAAGCTTTAAGTTGACTGTGCGGGCCTCCACCGTCGCCAGGACTCGTCGCTCTGCTTCTTGGCGCATCAATTCAACGGCCCCAGCGAAAGTATCACTTGCATGCTTCTCATCAAGCTGTTGTCGTTGCTGCGCCAAGACAAGAGTCCGCTGAGTAAAAGTCGCTTCATCCTTCTTAAATGCTGCATGTTCAGCTCGGACACGCTCGACCTCTAACTGGAGTCGGGCCCGTTGGTCTTCAAGGCGGCGTATCTGGGTGTCGATATCCGCGATATTAGCTTCCAATGCAGCTCGAGTTTCCACCGTCGTCTTCATGGACTGAGACAACTGCTCTACCGCAGCCTCAGTCTCAGCCACCTCACACTCCCAAACGCCCATGGTGGCCTGGTATGAAGACTCGATCTCGGCGATCAGCTTCCCCTTCTCCGCATCTATCAGGACAGAGAGGTCGTTTCGCCGGATGCGTTGAAGTTCCGCGAGCCGCTCATCCAGCTCAATCACCGAAGCCTCCAGAATTTCGGCCATATGGTCGTGGCCTTGGTGAATACGAATCAGCTCGATACAGGGCATTGCCAGAGCTTTTGTCGTCGCAAAACTCCCATTGGCATCCATCATAGCAGATACACCCTTCTGCAACATTTTGTACACCCCCTCGACGAGGAATTTCACATACTCGTCTGCATCCGCCAGGACCTGCGGCGTCATCGCGGGAGTTGGAGGAGCTACTACAGTTTGCAGACCGGAAGAAGATCCGCCAACCTCAATCAGTGAGGCTTGAACCTCGGCATCAATGGGCTCTTCATCAACAGGGGCTGGACTGCTAGCCCGAGGAGCCGAAGCAACAGAAGGGGCCGGCACAGGCGTCGAGATGGTCCCCCAAGTAGAAGGAGCGACACAGGGTTCTACACCCTTACCCTTCTCAAGCCCGGAGGAACCACCGATGTCAACGGCCACCTCTTCTACCCCCAACGTCCTATCAACAGTTGGTACCTCCCTTGGCAGAATAGGGAGATTATCACTTGTCTCTTGACCCGTCGCAGCGGTCTTGACTGACAGACGGGTCTCATCATCGAGTCCCTCAACAGGGACAGAATCTGTCGCTACCTCCTGAGTGGTAGCCGCCTCAACTTCCACGGTTGAAGCCGGGGTAGGACTCGGCGATGATGTAGCCGACCTTCCCTCATCATGATAAAGAGGGGATTCAACCCTCTCCTCTGTCTCAACCATATCTGCTGTCCCCACAGCAGATTCTTGCAAGACCGGAGGAACGTCATCGGAAGGCGACGAACTCCAGTCCACTTCATCATCAGGATACCTCGAGTCCGCAGGACCCTCAGCATCCAAGGCCTCCACGGCAGATGGTGCTCTCCAAGAAGTTGTTGCGACCTCGAAGTCAGGAGATATTGAAACCTCCGCAGGAACATCTTCAGGACCTTCCTCCACGGGAGACATTAGCATCGGTGGAATGCGCTCATCAGAAGAGCCTGCCACCTCCTTCGGTTTACTAGCGCCCGATTTTGAAACACGGGACTTCTTCTTCAATCCCTACAAGAAGAAGAGCATAAGTCGCCACAATGACGAAAAGAATTGGAATTAGAAATATTCCTTACCTCAGCAAGGATTGATCCTGCTGGCATTATAAGTGGCACTTCCGTAACCTTCGGGGTCGGCACCTTTCTCGACCTTTTCGGTACAGAAGAACCAGCTTCTGTGTCAGCATGCCTTTTCCCGACAGACGGGTCTCCCACTGGTACTGCAGCAGCAGCCCGATACCCCACCAACTTTGGTGGACGATATGATCGGGCTGCCATCAACATATTCGCTGTCGCCTCCAGCTGGGTTCCAATAATGAAACTGGTCTCCCTGTCATAACCAGGAGACATAGCAGTCATAGTGCAATACAGCTTGGCGGCCGGATATAGGATCGGCGGCCGAGGATTGCGAACTGGCGTGGTGAACTTAATGCTAGTGCATCCAGCGTTATAATATTGCCAGCCCCGGGCTCCATCCAGCAAACTCCCGATGAAGCCTAAACTACTACTGGGATTCCGCAACATTAACTGGGTATAGCCAAACTGACGAGCAAATCGGCTTGGCAGATAAGGCTCCAGATAACACCTATTCTGGTTGCGGTAGACCAGATGAGAAGGCCGGATACTCTGCAACCAACGAAAACTCCATTTCGGCAGAGTGACCGCATCTTCGCCAGAGTCAACTAAATCTTGGTCGGCCTCGAAATCTTTGAAGATCGGGCCAACCTTGACAATCTCCCACCCCTGAAGGTAGGACAAGACTCTCCTGCAAACGGGGACGCCAGTGTAAGACCACTTTCTCTTATAGAAGCGGCGAATGAAGGCATCTCCTTCGACATGGTCCTCCTCCGGACCGGGACTCATTACGTTCGGATGATGCAAGATTAGCCACCCCATAAGATAATGGAAAGGTAGCTCGGCCCGGAGAAAGTTATCATTACTACCTCTCTCGTGGATCACATCATCGGCAAAGGACCTCAAACCGCGCAACAGGTTGCACACCATCGCGGGAAGGAGAGCCAAAGGTCGTCCACAGGCCAACTTCACCGCAGGCAAAATAAGATTCCGATGTACCCTCTCGATGGCACCGGATCCACCTGCAAATACGCAATCCCGGAGCCATATCATCAAGTAAGACGTCAACACTGCCTTGGATGACATCCGGTGCCCGCAGTGCCAGAAACAGCTGTACGTAGCCTTGCCGCCCTCATTAGAGTGTGGGGTCCTTTCGTCCAGCCGGCTTATTTCAGAACTCACTTCCGCCGGCTTCAATCCCTGCGGAGTCGCAAACCGAATCCTCGAAGGATCCGTCAAATCCTGCCTGAAGACGTAGTCCCTCCAAGCAGTCACATGAGGCTGGGTCTTGCCCTTGTCCCTCCGGTGCATCAGATAATGATGGCTTGTCACCTCTTTGAAAACAGCCATCATCTCCGGATCCTTATCCTCCAGAACTTGGATCTCTTCATTTGATGGAAAATATTCCTCGTACGGTTCCGAGCCCCAAGGAAGCTTGGACACTTCGTACATCTCATGAAGGGCCAATCCCAACTCCTCCACCGGAGTAAAGAAGCTACCAGTCTGGGCATTGAAAAGCTCCAAGAGCGCAAGGAACATAGGCTTATTGAGGTCCACGCCTGCCTGCGTGGCCCGAATGGTGGCTGTCAGCCCGATCTCTTTAAGCTCAACCTTGAACCTTGAAAGCACCCAAGTGGTCAACTCGTCCCACTTCGGGATGTAGTGACACCAGCCTTCGACTCTGAAGCTACCTGTCGGATACATCACCTTTGATGTCAGCATCCAATTTGCAAAGATCGGGACACTGAAGGGAAACGTGTCGTTTGGGACCTCACTGTAGATGCTCCCAGGACGCAAGGCTCGGTAACTGAAAGAAGAACCGGCTCGTGAAGCAGTCAAAGTATCTCGCTGGTTCGAGGAGGCGTCAATTGAGAGGGTACCTCCCAAGGCCCCTCCTTGAGAGGGAGTAAGTTCCCAACCCATCCTTCTCTTCGAAGCTAAACGATAAAAAGCCGTCAGCGGCAACTGGCGGTCAACCTGCCGCATGTACAAAACCATGCCTTTGGCAGAAAAGAACTAGTCTTCTCTAATCCTCAGTATCTTCGCTTCGGAAGAGACTAGTCGGTCGCCAAACAGAAAGGCAAGTTTTAAGAAAGTTACACTTTCGGATTCAGTAGGCTTCAGTTTACCACTCTCCATCATACTCTGGAGGAAAAGAGGCAACTGGGTCTGGATTTGTAGCATTCTCTCACAAGGTTGGTCCTGTAAGATAGCATCCTTCGCAGGATTGATCACCGCCTCGTCAAAATCAACTTCCATCTGACAAAGAGAAGCGTCCAGAAGGACCTCATTCAACAAAGGGATCGTCATCGACACTGATACAACAAAGGTGGAAGTCAGGCAAAAATGTCAAATAGCTTCGGCGCATCATCAGGGCGTAAGCCCATGCGCGCCAGCATCAGAGCTTCGGCGCATCATTAGGGCGTAAGCCCATGCGCGTCAGCATTGGAGCTTCGGCACATCATCAGAGCGTGAGCTCATGCGCGTCAGCAAAGGCTTCGGCGCATCATCAGGGTACGAAACCCATGCACGTCAGCCATTAAACCTCGGTGCATGATAAAGGTGTAAACCTATGCACGTCGGCGGGGTAGAACCTCGGCGTATCATCAGGACAAAAGTCCATACGCGTCAGCAAATCTGAGTTAGGGCACAGTCTGGCCCAAAAGCTTATGTGAAGGAGATGAAACCCACCCGTCACCTCAGGACGAACGTCGGCCGGAGTTGCAGGGGTGATAGGTGCATCCTCATCAACGAACTCCTTCGCTTTCTCCTTCCCCTTGCCGGCACCACCGCGAGGAGTCTTGGGAGCCATTCTCTCAGAGAAGAAAAAGTTAGGGTTTTGAAGAAAAACTCTAAAGAAAGCAAAGGCACAGAACAGATGAACTCTCTCTCTCTCTCCCCAACCCTTGCCTATTTATAGGGCTTGGTCGCACGCGTGAACCGATGACGTGTAATCTCAGCCGTCGCTTCGGGTTCCGTGAGGAGATAATAACAAATACAACCAAAAGATCATCATTAATCTTTTGGGTTACCAAAGTGTCATCATCATCAACTGAAAGGAGCATGCGCCCGAACAAGCATGCGCCCAAAAATCATGCGCCCTGACCTCCATGCTTCTTATTCAAAGTATTCCAAAACTTATTCAAAAGTTTTGAAAACTTTGAAGGGGGTCTTGTAGAAGCATGGAATTTCACAACCAGAAAGCCCATGCGCCAGGCATTATATACGCCAGAACTCAGACAGCTAATCAAATAAGCCATAGACATTCGAAGAAGGACTTTTTATTTATATATATAAAAGTCTATTACATGTCTAGAAAAGGTTGTACAAAGGAGAATTTCTACAAAGGAAGGATCCTAGATCTACAGCCAACAGCCACCATGCGCCTTCCAGATAGGCGCAGCAACCACCATGCGCCTTCCAGATAGGCGCAGCAACCACCATGCGCCTTCCGATAGGCGCAGCAGTCACCATGCGCTGTCAGCCAGGCGCAGCAGATGTCATGCGTCTCCAGCCAGGCGCATCCTACCATCCCTTCAGCAGCTCAGTTATGAGCAACTCTTCCAACCAGGCTTACCTGGCCGAGCAGAGCCCAGTTATGTGCCGCTCTTCCAGCCAGGCTCACCTGATAAGTGCTTCGCAAAGCAAAGCATTTAACCCTCTGGCTGGAACCAAGGAAGAGAAGAGCACCGCAAATACTGTGGCCAGGGGAGGCTTCGAAAGAGCCTCCAAAGACCAAGGAAGACCGTGATCGAAATCATGGCACAAGGAGCTTTCAACAAAATCAAAGTGGGCGGCACCCACTTTGAGAGAGCCTAGCACCACCATTCCGATCTACGGCTCTTTCGGAACAACGGAGACGAGGCCCGAACATCCCTATGTTTGGATGCAATAGGCACCTTCCGCCTGCCTCAGAAGCCCTCGACTCCGTCTTTTGGATGTAACAGTCACCTTCAAGTGCATCGAAGACAGCACGACGTCTCATCTTCACCCTCGGGAGCACTTCGTCAACAGAATGCACCCGCATATCCAAGTTCATGTTGGAAGTACGTGAGGGAACGAGGAGCAAACCTTCTCTCCATGCCACTATTTATAGGTCGGGCAAATCAAACCCATACGCCAAGTGGATGACTCTCCGAATTCTGTGCACTGAATTTGCATTAAATGGATGAACCGGATGCCTCGAATTCAGCCAAACGGCTATTTATAGCACTCGAGGAGCGAGACAGCCGCGTCATTAAAGGACATGTCGGATGCGCCAGCCAAACAGCGCATCACACGGACGCGCCATCCAGCATCAGGCGCATCACACAGACGCGCCCTACAGTACCCAGCGCATCACAGAGGATGCGCCCCCCCCTCACATCTCCATGCCGAGTGGAACACCAACCAATGTGCCCACTCAGCTGTCCATCGAACGTCACAAACATTAAATACTGAACTGACACCAGAGTTGGCAGCACGCTTCCCAAAGTCTGAACAACTTTTTTCAGAGAATGAAGCGTCGGCAACGTCAGCATCATCATGACTCTATTCCGACGGCTACTGCCACGTGGCCATCCGCATGCGCCTCTACGGCCATGCGTCCAAACCAGCATGCGCCTCAAAAGCCGTGCACCTCAGACCCTTCACTGATCCCTAAAGACAGAAGAAGAGTCTCCAGTTGAAGCTTTGCATGCGCCTCAAAAGCCATGCGCCCCAGACTGATCTCTGATCCCGAAAGACAGAAGGAAGGTCACCTGCATGCGCCTTAAAAGCCATGCGTCCTAAATGGTTTGTAACTCCTAAAGGTTATGAGCCGCAGCCTCCTCCTGCGCCCAGATCCAAGGCGCAGCTCACCAGATCACTACCCCCCCAAATCCGAGATCTTCAAGCCATGGGTCGATGACACGTGTCCTTTGACTCAACTCGTCCAAGATTTCAGCAACAGAAAGATCTTCTCCTCTGCTACGTGCCGGCTCACAACAGCAGTATGAAGAGTTCTTCCCCTCAATCAGGGCGCATCATCTACGCGCCTCCATCAGCAACCTCCACGTGGCGTCCCCATACACCGGCGCATCCTACATGCGCGCATGAGCAGCCAGCCTGCAAAACTATAAATAGAGGGATCTTCTCCTTCACACACACAGAATCCACAACGAACATACAAGGAATCATCAGAGAGGCAGATACAGACACTCAACGTCTTCCTCCTCTCAGCAAGCTCCAGCACCCAGAGCAATCCACACCTTCAGAGAACCGATAACCGTCGTTAGCCGGTCAACGGAGTCAACGCATTACCACTCGCTCCATTGGCACTAAGGACCCAGCTTAAACAAAAGTGTACTCCTAGGACTACATCTAAGTCCTACATTGTAACACTGTTCTGTTTGTATTAAAGTTTTCAATCAAACAATTTAATGGCAAACAGAGAGCTCTAGCCGAGCAACCCAAGGTATAACCCTCTGTCCCGTCCCATTTTCTTTTGGTCTGTGATGAGATTGGTCCCCGATTCCCTCCCGGGAATTCGGTCTTTAGCGACGTCGTAGTTTCGGAACCTTCGGAAAAGTTCTGTTGGTTGTTTTGCTTTTCCGAAACTTTTCGGAAAAATGGATTTCTAATATTTTGGGTTTTCGGATTTTTCCGGTAGCGTGCTGTGATGTTTTGGTTGGATTCGGACTCCCGAATTTGGTTCGGGTCGTTCCGAATTAATCTGTGGAATGTTTGTAGTTATTTATATATATATATTTTTTGGGATTCCCTGGTTTGGGATTTGCAGGAAAAATATTGGCATATTTTCCAGTTTTTGGGTTGACCAAAAACAGAGGAGATGCTGCCGAATTTTTCCGTAAATTTAATTATATTCTTAAAAATAATTTTAAAATGGATTTCGAAAAATAATATATATTTGGATTTTGGGCGACGACCGTATCGGTCAATGAGCCCCGGCTAAGTGCAAACAAAACCGGCTTCGCCCGGACGTTGAGGCATTAGCCTAGTTGACGATTGGACCATATCTGAGACTAGTTATTATTTAATTTATTTTTTATCATTTAATTTATTTATAATTAATTATAGGAAGTTTTAGAACTAACGACCATTTTGTCTTATTTCAATTTATGTAAATAAATTGTAATGGACATAAGCCCAGCTGGTTGTTGGTTATGTGGCTTGTAAATTGGTAGTGTAGGATTTTTGTTATTTGCTGATTTTGCGAGTTTTTGTAGCATACGCATAAATCTAATAATAGTTATTTTCATATAGAAAATTAATAAAGATTTCTTACAATAAAATCTGCAAGTTTTAATAATTAAACAACGATCATGTATTTCTCATTAAAATAAGAAATGTTGTTTTTATTTATAATTACGAAAATACAAAGTTTTAATCAAATTAATTTGGTATCGACGAGTTTTCCAAAATGCCAGTTTAAAACGATCTTTCCTTCGTTATTAATTCAACGCACCAATAATCATGTTTTTGTTCGTGTTTTATTAATAAAGATTAAAATTAATTTATGACACAATTAGAGATTTCAACTAGTATAGTTAGCTTGGTAACCTTGGATTCTGAGTCAATTTCTCGAATGTAGGAATTCGAGGACGATCCTAAATTTCCATCTCGAAGTCTCCAACTTTCCAGTCCAGTTCATTTGAGGCAAGTACATTTTGTGTTAGTTTACAATTATTTAGTAATCGTTTTAATGCAAGTTTAAACCACGATGCAACACGGAGCTCTCTCTGAGAGCACTGACTGTAACTACTGTAACTGTTTGGGGACTGGGGAAGTAGTGTAATGATTATGACCACATCCAAAACAATAACTTAGGCCAGTATTAGCTTACCCCTCTTACACACGGGGATAAGCCGAATCGTATCAATAGGATACAACTGTACAACCCAAGCCGGTCATATTCATTGCCTATTCAAATCACACTGTTTTACTGCTAGAAAACTGTTTACTTCAAATTGTTTAAAAGTGCCTGATTCTATTATTATTTTAATTGTCAAATTAGCATGAATTGTACTTTGCTCCCTCCTGACTGGAGATAACATTTTTAGGGAACATTGAGGATGCTGAGCTGTTATACTATACAACAGCTAATATGACCCGGTTCTGTACCCCGTGGTGCTGCCAGAGTTCCCATTGGAGGACGCAGGACCTGAGGCCGATGTGCCGAATGCTTAGATAGATTTTCTTTTCCAGTTTTGTTGTTTCATTTGAAATTCTGTTATTTGAATTCAGTTTTTTTAATTCCAGTTGTATTTATTTCAAATGTTTAATAAAGTTTCATTTCCCGAATTTTGAGTTGTGACAAATATAGATGTTGTTGTGGATTACCTGCTAATGGAACAGCTTACTGCCGCCGTCTCAACAACGATGCAGGCTGGACATGATCCGGTTCGACCCAATTATTTGGGATCGGATCGTGACAGCTTGGCTTGGAGATTTTTGTTTTTCAAAACCTAATAGTTGAAAACATTTAGGCTATAAGATTGCTTATAATTTGAGGTTGTTTCTGTATTTTTGTCAAGTGCTTGAAGCATGTTTCGTTGCAACTTATTAAAAATAATTATAAACTTGGTTCAACTTTAGGATAATTTTTATATCTTTACCTACTGTCAAAAGTTGTTTACGTTACCCGTTTTTAAAAAAGAAACAACAATTTCAAACAAAGGTTTAATCTCCGATCCGTCTTAAAAAATCGACATAAAGTTGGAATGCCATTTCAAATTTTGTTTAATAAACTGTTGTTACCAAACAACTTTTAAGACTAACTAGTTACATGCACGTGCATTACCCACACTTAAAAAAACGTTGATTTTTTTAATATGAATTTATTATAACTATTGTCGATCTTAGGTTTCAACTTTTGTAACCAAGAATTACACTTTAGCCACTTAAATCAAAATTATTTAATTATAAATAAATCATATTAGACAGTTAAATAATTAATTTTTTTAAATAATTAATATAGCATTTACAAATATTTTAGACGGTCGTTTTCAAGCAACCAATCTTTACCAATTTTACAACTTCTTGTTTATGTGCGTAATCTAGATAAGAATATGTTATGTCATCGTTGCATACGTCCAAAAAAAAATTCTGGGAAAAGTCTGAGCTCTCTAGCCTAGTGGTATTAGAGCGGACATCCGGAGGGGCCGGCAAGGTTTTGGGTGCGTGTGATTTAAAAAAAAAAAAAAAAAAAAAAAAAAAAAAAAAAAAAAAAAAAAAAAAAAAAAATCTGGGAATAATTTGTTTCCATGTGTAGCATAGTCCCACCATACTAAGGAATATTATCCCCATAAAAATAAATATTTTATTTCCATCCCATGTTTTACAAAGTACCTCCAAATGAACACCCAAAATCTATTCGGCCTACTTGAACTGACGTAAACTACTCGACAAGACTCAAGCCTCACCCGACAATCCGAACCCAACTTGAGCTCAAACCCGTTCGAACCAACATATATTAAATTCATCTTGAACTACAATTTGAATTCGACCAAAACTCGACACGAATCTAACTAGATCCAAAGCCGACCCAGCTCAACTATGCCCAAACCCAACACAAAACTAACCGGGTTAAACTGATCCGAGTTTACTTGACCAAACCCGGTCTGTTTCTGTTTGATTTTTATAACATAAATTGGTGATGCACGAATAAATGATAAAAAAAAAATATGCTCATAAATATTATAGCATATTTATGATGCTAAACACATGAACTAAATAATATATATTATACCAAATATAGTAGAACTAAATATCCAAGAATATGATGTTCGATTGTTTCTAGCCATATAACTTTTTAAGTGTCGCTAATAAATGCACATACGTTGTACGTAAATTAATAATATAAATATCTTTTCTAACTCATATATTGTTAAGGTAGAAGGTATTTTTCTTGGTTGATTGAGTTCGATTCCTCGTGTTATTATATATAAACCAATTAAAAAAATATTTTATATAGTTTAATTTTTTTAATTTTGATTCGGTAAATATTTTTTAATTAATAAGTGATGATATGCATACATCTTAAACGGCTCACTTTTGAGCCGTTTTCCAACCTCATTATAAACGCTAAAAATGTGCAAGTGCAAAAAGAATTTAAAAAATTTATATATAAAACTGTTATTCCTAGAAATTGAACTCAAGCAACCAAAAAAATGTCTCACATATTAACCACTTAAGTTAGAATTATTTAGTTATAAATAATTTATATTAGATAGTTAAATACTAGTTAATTGTTTTAGTAATTAGTGGAGTTCTTTTATTATTATTTTGATATATTTAAATGGTTAATGATATAATGCGGCTTAGACGGACTGTTTCTAAGTCGTATTATATAGTAGACTAGTAACTTCATGTGCATTGCACGTTAAAAATGATAGTATTGAAATATATAAATTTAAATTAGGTTAGAATATTTTAAATATAATTTGAATATATTTAAGTTATGATTTATTATAAATTTATTTTTTAAATTTTTGAATATGTGTTTAGTTAGATACTATCATTTAGTTAGTTTAAATATAATTTAAATTTTAAAATATTTAGGATTTACACATGTTCATGTAGTTAGGAGATTTTAGGGTTTATTTTTTTAATTATGTGAGAAAACAACTATAATTATGATAATTGATTATTTTTTAAAATTTTTAAATTAATTGGTTGATGATACGGCTTAGAATTTAGAGCCGATTCTAAGCCGCATTACAATACTAAAGAAGATAGAGATAGGGATAGAGATATAGATAGAGAGAACATAATTAGATTAAAATTCACATATGACATTTTAAAGGGGAAAAAACGAAAAAAAAGGCTATAAATAAATAAATTTGGACAGTTAGCGGTCCATTTGTCACGTACATTGTAACTAAAAAAATCTATTAAAATATTGAGTTAGTTATTCCTCATTATCCCTAAAATTCAAATTATTCAAATTTTAAACTTTAAACCATCCCTTTCCTTCTTCCGTTAGCAACTAAAAACAAATAAAAACTCCACCTTTGCTTCAAATAGTACAATTGTCTTCTCTTTGCGCACAGATAAATTTGCCACCTTTCCTTCTTCTTCTCCATCATCGTCCTCGCCTAGCCACAGCCATGGTCTCCTCATCGCCGCCCAAGCCCCCGGCGAGGAGACCGGGCCCGCTGGAGCAGCACGGGCTGCTGGGCCTCTTCGCCGCCGCCGCCTCCGGCGTACTCCTGTTGCTGCTCTTCTGCTTCCTCTACACGGACTTTGGCGGCGGCGGCGGTGTTGGAAGTGTTTCTTCTGCTGTTGCTGGTGGCGGCAATGGTGGGTGGAGCTTTTGGAGGGAGGAGGAGGAGGAGGAGCTGGAGGAGAGTTTAGGTGGGGAGTGCGATTTGTTTGATGGGGACTGGGTTTGGGACGAGGAGTACCCGCTCTATGAATCGAAGGACTGCGGGTTTGTGGACGAAGGGTTCAGGTGCATGGAGAATGGGAGGCCTGATGGGTTGTACACCAAGTGGAGGTGGAGACCAAAGATGTGTTCTTTACCAAGGTTTGTTCTTCTGCTTCTCCTTTTCTCTTGCTTTGATCATCCATTAATTGTTCCTTGATTGTTGTTGTAAAATTCTGGTTGGTACCCATTAATTATTTCTTGAAAAATAGTTATGTAGATTGTTCTGGTTGCTACCCATTATTTATTGAAATAGTAGATTGGTGATCTCGTGGTGTGGTGGTTGTAAATTTTGATTAGTACCCATTAGTTTCGAAAATCGAGAAAGAAATAGTGAAAACATTGTCATATATGACATGATTTTTTACTTAAGTTGACGGTAAAGACCAACCGCGCGAAGGAGCTAATGGTAGGGGTAGGGGCTATGTTGCACGGACACATATATGACATGACACAGTAAGGACACGTTGACGTGTCAGATACATGTAGATGCTCGAGTGTCCGGGTTGTCTCCGGTGCACCCACTTTGGTGTGTGCTATTGTATTTTGGACTGTCCGGGTTGTCTCTGATACCGTGTCAGAGACGTGTCTGACACGACATGACCCACCTTTTTGGAGTGTACATGCTTCCAAGGGTAAGGGGGATCTCCTGCGATTTACCCGTAGCTTATGCTTTGTTTAAACAGTTTTACTATGATTTCTTACCTATTGCTGATTGGCAATATACAAGGGTGCCCTTCTTTTACTCTTTTCCGAATACTTTAGGAAATGCTTAATGTCTATGCACTTTTCGAAAATCTATATGACAATTAATATTGAATAGGAAATATTTTTGGAATTTTGATTCTTGATGGAAGGATGAGGGTGTGCTTTCCCTTTCTACTAAGCAAATATATTAGAGTTTATACGTTAGAATATCATAAACTTGAAGTAATGTATTTGACTTGTAATTGTGCCCAAGAGTATATATGTAGCTTCCTTTTGTCAAAGAAAATGTGTTAATGATAGCTTCAGAGGTCATTTTGCTGATTGACATACATTGTGTATTTGTATAGAAGTGCAATGAGGGCATTCTTTCCTCTCTTTTTGTAAGATATGTAAGAAATATATTTAGAAACTTGTTAAGGAGTATAGGTAATATACTTTGAAGCTACATCGAAAAGAAGTTTCCTCTAAGCTAATTATATACCTTTGCCAGGTTTGATGCCAAGGACATGCTTGAGAAATTGCGGAACCAACGACTAGTATTTGTGGGAGATTCCATCGGAAGGAACCAATGGGAGTCCCTCCTCTGCATGCTCTCTTCCGTTGTTGCTAACAAAAGTTCCGTATACGAAGTGAATGGGAGCCCAATTACGAAGCACAACGGTTTCTTGGTGTTCAAATTCGAAGACTACAACTGCACCGTGGAGTACTACCGGAGCACGTTCCTAGTGGCCGTGGGCCGTGCCCCAGCTGGACTGCCGGACAATATCAGGACCACAATAAGATTGGACTTAATGGACTGGATGTCTTCACGATGGGTAGATGCTGATGTGCTGATCTTCAACTCTGGCCACTGGTGGACTTATGAAAAGACAATTAGAGGGTAAAGTACGCCCACACGTAACTCTTAATATAATTTGATATCTACTAGGATCCTCTGTTTCATGCATGAAATGTTATTAGGTTATTGGGGAAATAAGTTAATGATATGCCCTTTACCTATGATTCTTTCATGTGGGGAACTAATATTGTTTCCGAGTTATTTGTTAATCCCTTCTTTGAAATTGTGGGTTGACTATGACATGGTAGCTTCAAGTAGAGGTTATAAACCTGTAGGAGATTAAGTTACTTAACGTTTACTGTTCCCTTTCCTGAAATTTCTTGATTATTTGTTAATCCCTTCTTTGAAATTGTTGGTTGACTATGACATGGTATCTTCAAGTAGAGGTTGTAAACCTGTAAAGTTATTGTGCTTTTACTGTTCCCTTACCTGAAATTTCTTGATTATTTGTTAATCCCTTTGAAATTGTTGGTTGACTATGACATGGTAGCTTCAAGTAGAGGTTATAAACATGTAGGAGATTAAGTTATAGTGCTTTTCCTGTTCCCTTTCCTGAAATTTCTGGATTAGTGTCATTTTATACATAGATTAATACAGCCAATGTTCATCAGAATTTTGTAAATTGGTATGATTTATATTGCCAATCTCTTTTAATTTGAGCTCGTTTCTGTTTCTTTAAGTCAGTATTAGATCTTTGGTATGAGTATTTGATGAACTTGACGCAAGACTTCCTTTAATTAGGTTTGAAATTTTACGTTGTGATGCATCTATTTCTCTTGGTGAATCCTTTGGTGTGTATTGCATTGTTTCCCAATTTATAAACTCATAATGTTCATGGTTTTTGTAAAAGAATGAAACGTATAACAAGGGACTGTAAGACCTTAGATGGAAGAACTCAGTTAGAAAAACAAGTCAAAACAGTAAAGTCATCTTTGCTTACAATCCTTTCTTTACTTACTCAGGGGATGCTATTTCCAAGAAGGGGAGGAAGTGAAAACAGAGATGAGCATCGAAAGTGCTTTTCAAAGGTCAATTGAGACATTGTTTGATTGGATCAATAAAGAAGTCGACACAAGTAGAACTCAAGTCATCTTTCGCACCTATGCTCCTGTCCATTTCAGGTTTGTTTATATAATTTGTTCATCGACTATTATCTTCAATTGCATTTATTTTCCATTTACTATTACATGCTCATTTTTACTTAGCCTACACTCGAGTTCTTTAATAATATGAGAGAAAGAACGGGATTATTGTATTATCAACAAAATTTATGGGTTGTTTTCTGAATAACTTCTTGGATTTTGGTGGCATATTGTGTTAAATGAAATCAAGAGCATATCATCCATGCAACTCTTGTAACTTGGGTTTACTCTCATGACCTCCTGGTGACCTGAGACAATCTGATTATTTTGTAAAGGTAATTTCTAAAGGCACTCCACATTTTACTCCAGGACAGTCCTGTTGGCAGTCCTAAAAATTTTAAATATTAAGATAGACTGTCAACGAAGTTGGTAGTCCTCCTTAATGTTAGGATTGCCAACTTTGTTGGCAATCCTCCTTAATGTCAATCCTCCTTAATGTTACAAAAAGTAGGACTGCCAACAAAATTTGAATATTAAGATAGATTGTCAACGAAGTTGGCAGTCCTCCTTAATGTTAGAACTGCCAACTTTGTTGGCAGTCCTAATGGGTTGCCCTGGAGTAGAATGTGGAGTGCCTTTAGAAATTACCTTTTGTAAAAGGCCAATCTCAAATTTCTATTCTTACTAAGTAGGTCTCATCCCCATGAACATACTTATTTCTGAACTCTCCATTCCGATCAGCACTCCAATCTTCCTATCCTAAATTCCTAATTATGTGCTATGTTTTGCAGGGGAGGAGACTGGAAGACCGGAGGGAATTGTCACTTGGAGACCCTTCCAGAGCTGGGCTCCTTGCAGGTGTCACTAAAAGCATGGGAAAATTTCCTGTACCCGTTCAGAAATGTAACTGGCCATCCGGAGTTGGACATCCTGAATGTGACTGAAATGACAGCTAGGAGGAAGGACGGCCATTCGTCTCTGTATTACCTTGGACCCTTGGGGCCTGCCCCACTTCGGAAGCAGGACTGCAGCCATTGGTGCTTGCCCGGCGTCCCTGATGTCTGGAATGAACTCCTCTATGCTCTTTTCCTCAGGTCACGACGTCGTCAAGCATCTGCAGTTCATCCAAACACAACCGAGTTTGGGTGAGCACCGGACAGAGTGAAGATTTGTTCTTAGAGAGTGTACAATCTTCCTGTGAGGTTATCTTCTTCCCTACATGCTGCGTTTGGATTGTGCAAGAACATACTGGCAGAACTGCCAGATTTTGTCTAGTCTTGGTGATGCAAGCTAAAGTATCCTAATTGGATTTCCGCATGTAGATACATAGTTCACAATCTGCCATGTCGGAAAGTAATGTCAGTGAGTTTCTACGTACAAAATATAGAAATTATGTATACCTTCAAATTTTTTTTTACTCATACCTGTTTTTTCCCCTTGTATCCATCTATTGATCCAGAACTATTCATGGCATCATGTACTCACATTCTTTCAGTTTTCAAGTTGTAATGTCTTTTCTGCCTTTATAGTGTCGAATGTCAAAATTTGGAGAATAAGAGCTTCTGATTTTTTTGTTACTGGTGTGCATGGTGACTTCAGTCCTTTTTGTTTTCCTACAGTACTGTTTTGATCCCAATTTCTATTCAATGCAAGAAATGGCATTGCAATCAGTATTATGCTGCAGTATATGTTAGTAGTGTGCCTGAACCCTGCACCTCATGAATAGAAGCCCTGTTTGGCTGGAATAATAGGGACAAGTAAATGGAAGGTGACAAATACTTTCCACTTCCTTTCAGGCCTATTTGATTAGCAGTAAGTCATGATCTAGATTATGAACAGTTTGATGCAAAATGATATCAGAGGGCTGTTTTATTTTAAGATATCTCAACATAGTGCATATATGTGTATTGGTCGTTGGTTGGCCGTAAGTCATTCTCTTGTGATGAATCGGCGGAGGTATGTGTACAAGTATTTGCTCCAAGGAGTAATCCTAAAATCCCGCCAGTTTTTTGGATTTAGAGAAATGCTGATTTTCAAGATCGTAAATCTTATGATATGTTAGGAATCTTTTGATATTCATCCACGCCTTAAGACATGGTCTAGACTATGATAATTTTGATGCAAAATGATGTCTCAGAGTTGTTTTATTTTAAGATATCTCAATACATATATGTTTCTTTGGTCGTTGGTTGGCTGTAAGTCATGCTTCTTGTGATGAATTGGCGGCTGTATGTATAAAAGTATTTGTCCCAAGCAGTAATACTAGAATCCGTCAGTTTTCTGGATTTGGAGAATTACTGATTTTCAAGAACGTGAATTTTATGATATGTTGAAAATCTTTTATGATAATCATCCACGCCTTCAGTCATGATCTAGTGTAGTGCCCCGAAATTCGTGATACGTATTTTATACGTGATCGTATTTCTGACCAGTATTTTTCATTTTTTTCTTGACCAGTTAAGTTGTGGTATATTTCATACTTAGCATTGTAGTTTAATTGTCATTTATCATTCCTGGATTAACTCTGATTAATGGAGCTTGGTTTTATTTGGATAGGAGAAGGAATTGGTTTGGTTTGGTTTATTATGCATTGGACCATCTTAGCTAACCTCCACCCTCAACACAACTTATCCTCCCCCATTAAAATCCCCACCTAACACTCTCTCTCCTCATTATTTTCCTCCTTTAATTCTTCTTCTTCTTCTTCCACACAACTCTCCAACCCATTAGGCAAGTGCACCTTGCCACCACATGAGAACCACTTTTTATTTGTCCATTAGCTAGATTAGGCCATGGAGATCAACATTAGAACTTGATATTTTGTGATTTGGAGTTTCCATTGTTCTAGATCTAGGTTTTAACTATTTTCGGATTTACATAGTTTTGATCTATTTTGGTTGGATTTTTGTGGGTTTTGATGCTTCCATGTGGAAGAGAATTCAATTTTACTCAAGTTAGAACCTTGAAAATCTAGATTTGGCTTTGATTTGACAAAGATATAAAAATTTGAATTTTGGTGTTCTTGGTGTTCTTCTCGGCCTGGAGTAGCAGCCTGCAGCCTGCGCTCTTTAGCGCAGTGCTGGATTGCGCATCCCCCTCGGCCAGCGCTCTTTAGCGCAGCGCCGACCGCGCAGCTTGCCCCTTGGCGAACTGCACTCAACCCGACTGCGCATGGATTCATGCGCAGTCTGCCCATGCGCAGTCTGCCCATGCGCAGTCTGCTCATGCGCAATCTGCTCCTGCGCAGTCTACTTCTGCGCAATCCATCTCATGCGCAATCTGACCCTGCGCCATCCATTCCTGCGCAACCTGATCTTGCGCAGTCCATACTCTGCGCAGTCTACCCTTGCGCAATCCTCCCTTGCGCAATCCAATCAATGCACAAGGCAGCCCCTGTACCCTTGGTCCATGCGCAATGACCCATTGTGCAGTACATCCCCTGTACCCCTTTAACCCTGTGCCCTTTGACCCCATGTGCAGTCTACCCTTGCGCAAGGTAACCCTTGCGCAAGGCAACTCTTGCGCAGCCCTTCCATGCGCAGTGCATACCCTGCACAGCCCAACCCCTGACCCTCTTGCACAACCCACTTGTCTATGATGAATTTGTTTATTTCTTGAACTTGGCTCTTCTATAGCCCTGTATATTGATATTTTATTAGATATTTTACGTCCATTTTATATCCTTACGCCTTTTGTCATGAACTTGATTTTACTTAATATGTTGGAATGACTATTGTACATGGCACGGTATGACAAGGAACTAGCATAACTTGACAGTGACCCGTAATGGTGCACTCCTGACATGACCAACCTGACTTGATAAGTGGCCCGTCGTGGCGCACTCCTGACAAGTACCCTGACATGAATTATCTTGATAACTTGATAGTGGCCCGTCGTGGTGCACTCCTGACTTGACATGACTTGATAACTTAGCTTGATTTGTCTTGACACCGTGGGTGTTCCTGCTTGCTTGTGCAATCCACTCGTATTGTCTTGCATCATGTCTAGGACGTGACTCCCTGGTTCCCACGGTCAGGGATTCATACTGAATCTGGCTAGGTTAATGACTAGATTGATCAATTAGTTCATGGAGAATTTCCCAGTTACCTGTTGCCCCTTTGGTCCCGGCCTTATATATATATACATGAGATTTGTTGCTATCCGTCGAGATGAGCGCACTTCCAGCCCGCCGTCGAGCGTGGTACCTTAGGACACATGTATCTTACTACAGTGTGTCTGCTATATCATGCTATCTTTTTCTTTTTTTTGCTAGGAGCATTCAGGTAGTAACAAACAGGTAACCGGACTTAGAATTCTCATTGCATCTTGTTAGTAATCAGGTCTGTGATAACCCTAGTTAGTTAAAGTAGTAAGCCGTAGTACTTGCTTAGCCGTGATTGATTGGATGGAGTCTAGTCCCTCTTGTCCTGTCCTGATCCTGTGCAAGGTCATGACATGACATGATTACTCGTGCTTTACCTTAATCATGTTTAATTGCAAGTCTTGAATTCGCGTATTTTATCTTGCCGATAAATGGTGGGAGAAACCAAGTTCCGTTCAGACGAAGGGTTACAACCCCGGTCCTTGTTTGGTTTACGGGTTGTAACCTGGCTATCTGAATAGTCCCATGGTCATCTCATCGTATATCATCCTGTCATGCCTTTCCATATGTTCTGTCTTTTATCGATTCTGTACAAGATTTGTCTTTTATATCTAACTATCATGCCTTTTCTTAAATTACTGTCTCTTATTATGTAATTATATTATTGTGCTGATTGCTGGCTTTTGTTCTTATTTCGTGGCCTCCTTTGTGGCACTTGCTCTTTCTGGGGTCTGACCCAGCTGGTTTTGTATGGCCAGATACCGGAGCAGCAGCAAAGGATCTACCTGCTTTCCAGCCCGATGGTGAACACTAGACGGAACCCGGGCAACGAGTGGGTTTTCTCTTTTTGTTTCTCCCACTGTATTGTTAACTGATATTCTTTTGAGGCGTTTAGCCGACGAGCACTTGTTAGCTCGATGCACTTTACTTTCTGTCTGCCTAGGGGCTGTAATCATGATTGGCAACTCGAGGTTGATCATGTATGACTTAACTCTTGCTAGTGCTTACATTTTGTACGACTAGCTTCATGATCATCTGGATATGTAATGTTTGGGACGCCTTACAATTGTATATTTGGTGGTCTGATATCTTGTTACTATCATTACTTGTTGAGATTGAGACAATAGCTTGATTTGACCCTAAGAGACTGATGGTTTGTAGCGTACCCTCACATAGCTAGACAGCCGTGACCGTATAGCGGGATGGTTGCCGTTCCGTTATACGTAGCTGGCTGTGCACGTCCCCGTTCTTCAGTATTCTGGTTCTGGGGCGTGACATGGTTTAAGTGGTGGCCCATGCAGGTCTTGGCATTCAAGAAATGTGAGGGTTTACCGAATAGATGTCTCAATCTGTACTCGCCTTTGATCTCCACTCGTAATTCTTATCTCCTTGGATTCCTGACTTGATAACATGCTTGCATCATTGTTCCATCCTGGTCCTTCCTTAATATCCCTGATGTCATTTGCTTCAGTGGCATCATTCCTGTTGATCAGCCAGAAGGAGCTCAGCCAGCAGCCCAGCAACAGCAAGAAGATCAAGATCAGTCCTCGGCAGCCGCCTCCCGAGCCATACCTCCTGGAGAACCAGTGCCCCCAGTCCAGCCAGTTCAGCCAGCAGGATCAGAGGATGGGGCCTTGATAGGGCTCATCCGTGAGTTGATTGCGTCTCAGGATCGTCGAGGTGATGCCTTGCAGCAAGCAGTACAAGAAGCTCTGAACAGAAGTGGTCCTCGAGGGAACAGTGCGGTCAACAATTTCAAGCGCCTGAACCCTCCCTTCTTCGATGGCAGCGAGGATGCTATTGCTGCAGATGCCTGGCTACAGGACATTGAAGTGATCTTAGAGGCAGCCAGGACCCCTGAAGCAGAGAAGGTGGCGGTGGTGCGCCTGCAGTTACTGGATCTAGCCCGTAGCTGGTGGGCTATGCAAGCAGTGAGTTTGGGTATACCTGTCATGTGGGCGGTATTCAGTGATATGTTCCAGACCAAGTACTTCGACGCAGTGGCTAGATATGACCTGCAGACCAGGTTTAGTAATCTCAGGCAGATGAACAGGACGGTCAACGGATATGCGGCCGAGTTTTCAAGGTTGAGTCGGTTTGCTCCCACCTTGGTGGCAACCGAGCTAGACAGAGCACAGCGATTCCAGCAGGGGCTCCATTTGGAAATCATATTGGCAGTCGAGCAGTTCGAGCACACAACTTTTGATGCCGTCTTGCGAGCAGCGAGGAGGCATGAGTACACTTCCCGAAGGATAACGGACCGGACCGGAGATCGGAAGCGGTCTCACGACCAGATGAACCAATCGTCAGCACCGGCCCCAGCAGCTAGGGCCTTGACCATTGGAGCTACGAGGACAGATTCAGTCACCTCTTTACAGCATTCTGCCCCGATCTATCCCCAGCAACGGAAGCAGAAGCAGTCTTCCGCAATGGGCTGCACTCATTGCGGGAAGCCAGGGCACGTTGTTTCTGAATGTCGTAGAGCACAGGGGTTGTGCTTGGCTTGTGGAGCACCGGACCACATGATAGGATCTTGCCCGTTCAGAAACAGATCATCGTCGACAGTAACTAGTCCCTCGGTTATGGGACCAGCACCAGCACCAGAACCAGCTCCAGTTCACCAACCACAGCAGCTCCCGTTCCCGGGTCCATTGCCGACTCAGGCCCAGGCCTTCCAGCAGCAGAGGCCTCAGCAGTTCGCCCTGACCCAGGCCCAGATCCAGAATCGGTCGAGAGGTATATGTGTCCTCTCATCTTGCTTTTCTACCGTCGTCACTACTAAAATAACACATATTAGCGACATTAGAATACGTCGCTAAATGAGGAAAATCCGTCGCTAAACCAGAACTGCGACGGATTTAGCGACGAAAACTTGACGTCGCGTAATGGCTTGTCGCAGATGGCCAATTCGTCGCAGTTCGTCGCTATTTGCGACGTTAGATGACTTGTCGCTAGACGTCGCTAATTTAGCGACGTCTAGCGACTACAGTGTATGTCGCCAGATTGGCGACGTAGGGCGACAACTTAGCGACGCATTGACCATTAGATACGATGACATGGCATGTCAGCCACGTCAGCACGTTAGCGACGTATAGCGACGTCTTCTCTCCGTCGCTAGACGTCGCCGAACGTCGCTATACGTCGCAGATGGTATAAAAAAAATTTTTAAAAAAATAATTGCTATTTTTGTTATGCTGTGTATCTGTGTTTACAGTGTGTGTGAAGTGCAGTGTTCGAACCATCGACAGTTTCGCTTACTGTTCTATATTTTATCTTGGATAGAAAGAGCAACAGTTCAGGGTGCACTTCTCAGAGCTTCCTCTTCACGTCCTTCACCTTCTCGGGATCCTTTACGACATCCCGAGAAAGTGAAGGCCGTGAAAATGAAGCTCTCAGAAGTACACCCTGAACTGTTGCTCTTTCTATCCAAGATAAAACATACAACAGTAATCGAAACTGTCGATGGTTCCGAACACTGTATTTCACATTCACTGTAAACACAGACACACATCATCACAAAAATACACATTATATTTTTTTAAAATTTGGGCAGCACCTCCTTTGTATATCAGAACATCGCTTATAACCCAGCGTAGGTATATTCGTCATCCCCGTCGCAGATAAATGGCAAAACAAGTCTACAACCAATAAAAGTTTACAATCAATAAAAGTCTACAAACAATAAAAGTCTAACAAGCAATACAACCAATAAAAGACGATGGAGCAATATCATCACCCAATACAACTAATAAAAGTCTCGAAAGCAGAGAAAGAAGTATCTCAACCAATACAAGTCAACCACAAATAAGAGTCTCACAAACAGAGAAACAAGTGTATCAACAACAAATAATAAAAAAGACATCACAAAGGACCCCGGCTGCGCATCTGGGATAAAATGATGTCGTACTGCTCCTGTGTGAGCTGTGCAACGTCCGGAGGCAGTGAAACGTCTGGAGTCGGCGTCGTCGATGGACCGGGAGGACGCTGCTCTATCTCTCGCAGTCGCTCAGCATGCACAGCCAGGGCACTCACCATCCTCCGACTACTCTCCTGAAGCGAAGTCTGTACCTGATTGAGTGTGGCAGACATGGCGATCTGCGTCCCCTCTAGCTCGACCTGTCTACGCTCTGTGCGCTGCGTAGACTCGGTGAGCGTGTACAAGTTAGCAGCTGTAGCCTGCTGCAGAGTCATCATCTCCTGCATACTGCGCTCGATCGCATCAAATCGTCCGGTGATCGTCGGATCGTCGGATCGTCGCTCGGCCCCAGCTGCCTCAGAAATTTGCTGCTGCAACTCGCGACGCAGCTCCTGGAGCTGACGAGCAATATCATGCGCCTGTGATGACGCCTGCGAAGCTGGAGACTGCGCACTGACAGAGGGGGCCCGGGATGACTCTGAAGCCAAATAGGCGCCGTAGGATCCCGTACCGTAGTACGTACCCTTCTGAAGACCACCAACGACGGTCATCCAGAGGTCGTCCGGCGATGGAGCTGTAGGCGGCTGCAAGGAAGTACCAGCCCCTCCCTCTGCTGGCGCACTAGCAGCAGCAGCAGCAGCCGCCTCCTCTTGTAGCCGAAGAAACTCGGCCTAGAATAATGTTTGCTAACGTCTAAGTGTTTGCTAAAGTCTATATTGATATCTATTTTCCTGTTTTCTAAGTTATAGTAAATTAATATAAAGGATAGAACGTACATATGCCTGCGTCGCCCTCTCGTCAATGAACTCCCCAGCCCTCCGATGGGTGACCAGGAAGACGGTCACCATGTTGGGGTCCTCACCCTTTTTTACCTGTTAAAATATATATTTATCTATTATTAGTATTAAACATTCTTTCCAACTATATATAAAATGATGTCCGTCATAGGAAACGTACCAGACGACGAAAATGCTCCGTCATAGGAATGGAGCCACCACACCACTTACCGGCGCTCGACCGCGCCATCTTGGCCTTCTCAGACCGCTGCCGGTACCCGTCCTCGTCGAATCTAGCCTTCATCGCAATCCACTGCTCTGGCGTGATCCAACCTTGGATCGGCTTTCCGGCGCGGTCACGATCCTTCTGGTCGCGGATCGCATCACGAATGAGCTTGCCTGCGACGGCAGGAAATTGGCCCTCGATCTTCGCCGCCCGGTGTGGTGGATAGAAGTAGGTCCTCTACGAGAAGTCAAATAGAAAAGTTGTATAATATACAAAAATAATTATTAAAATTTAAAAATAAACAAATTTTTTACCTTGAAGTGGGCCAACCAAAAGGCCTTCCTATCGGCGGGAGCATCTGAATAGTTAATCCACGCCCCACCATAGTTCTCCCTCAGAAATCTTCCCAGCGCTCTCTGTACTGCAGGAGGCCGATATCTATAAAATAATAAATTTCATGAATATATATGAACATATAATCATTTGAGAAATATATATTAACTAATTAACTTACTTCGTAGGCCCGTCCGTCCAAATCTCCATCCGCGTCTCGCCCGGTGGAGCGCATGGAGGGTCGCTATCACCTCCTGCCTGGTCAGGATCAATCTCATCCCCGTCCTCCATATGCTGGGCGTCGGCTCTCCCCATGGAGCCGTCGGCAGGAGGAGTGCTGGACGCAGGAGGAATGCTGGACGCCGGAGGAATGTTGGACGACGATGGTGGAATGCTGGACGACGAGGGAAGATCAGTCGCCAACCTGCTGGAACTGCCCTGTCCCGGTAATGGACCGGGAACAGTACTGTACACTGGCGTACTCGGAGATGAGGATGAGGGTACGAAATCTGCCTCACTATCCCGAGGCACACTGGACTGACCCGTATGATGACGTCGTCCGCGTCGTCCTCCTGCCATACCTGATAATAACATATTTATATGATAGACATCACAGATTTTTGAAAAATATCATAGTCCCAAAAGTGTCACTAAATATATCACAGATTTTTGAAAAATATCATAGTCCCAAAAGTGTCACTAAATACATCACAGATTTTTGAAAAATATCATAGTCCCAAAAGTGTCACTAAATACATCACAGATTTTTGGAAAATATCATAGTCTCAAAAGTGTCACTAAATACATCACAGATTTTTGGAAAATATCTGTCACAAAAGTGTCACTAAAGATAACGTCCTCCGCGTCGTACATATTTAATCCTCTTCTGAAAATTCATCTTGTTCGTTTAGCTCTTCTTCTTCTTCTTCTTCTTCTTCTTCTTCTTCTTCTTCTTCTTCTTCTTCTTCTTCTTCCTCCTCCTCTACATCTTCACTTTCATCTGCATCTTCCTCTTCGGATAATTCTACTTCTTCTACACAATTAGATGTGTAATGAGGAACTTCCGTATTGTCCACTTCTATATTATTTGTTACAAGAGGTAGTTCATCCTCTTGATAAGCTATATCGTCAACCTCAAAGGTATTTCTAGCTTTGGTCTTGCATACTGCCCACCAGTCCGACCTTGTTGTTCCCCGTTTAGGATAACTTGTGAAGTGCACGAGCTGAGCCTGACTTGATAGGACAAATGGTTCATAGGCTTGATATCGACGCCGATAGTTTATATCCACAAGACCGTGCTTGTCTACTTTCCAACCTTGACCTTCAATCGGATCGAACCAATCACACCTGAATAACACAATCTTAGCAGGCTCTATTCCATAACTATATGTCAGCTCCACAATCTCCCGTAGGATGCCGTAGAAATCGTTGCCCGCATCAACATCTTTGTAGTTCGAAGATCTGATACACAAACAGCTGTTTTTGGTGGAGTCGAGATCCACAAAGTTGTCTCTGATCGGGCAAGTTGTTGACCTGAACCTGAACCCATTAACACAGTAGCTTGGCCATATTTTTGCAGCATAAATTGGTCCCTTGGCTAGCGTTCTAATAGACTCATTCTCAAGTCTTGCGTATGGACTATCGACCTAAATACGACGAAAAAATAATTAAGCTCATTCTCAATCAAGTGCATATACTGAAAGGTAATTACAGAGTTCTCAAGTCTTACATATGCACTCAACCATGATGGAAAATAACACCTCATTTCTTGTTCTAGTTCTTCTTCTGTTATGTGTGGCCTACCTGACCTCACTTCATCATTAAATATGCTGAAAACAACATCGTTCAATTAATGTAATAGTCTAATAATCAACACTATTAAAATAATGTAAACGTATTAATTACTTACCCCTCCAGCTTCTCTACTTCATCCTCATCGCAGTTGAGTAATACATACACCTGAGCAGCCCTTAGCTCATCATCGTTCAGATATCTCTTCTTCATTTTACCCGACGGCTTTCCTGAAGCATTGAATACCTTCAGTATTCTATCATTACATTCATGATCTCCGTCGTCGTTTCTGGAAGCTCTCGTTCTATTAGTTGCAACATGAGGCTTGAAATACATCGAACAAAAGTTTGTAATCTCCTCGAGAACATAGGCTTCACAAATAGAACCCTCGACCCGTGCCTTATTTTTCACCTTTCTTTTTAGGTGATTCAAATGTCGCTCGAACGGGTACATCCATCGATATTCGACGGGTCCACCAACACGTGCCTCATAGGATAGATGAATCGACAAATGCTCCATAGAGTCGAAGAATCCAGGAGGGAACACCCTCTCTAGCTTGCACAGTGTTACCGCAATGTCCTTCTCTTGCTTTTCTAGACGATCAACGAGCAATTTCTTAGAACAAAGGTCCCTGAAGAATATGCTAAGCTCCGTCAATGGATCCCAAACTGCCTGCGGTAAGAATTCCCGAAATGCAATCGGAATTAACCTCTCCATGAATACGTGACAATCGTGGCTCTTCATACCCGTCAATTTGTTTTCCTTCGGATCGACGCATCTTCTCAGATTTGACACATATCCATCTGGAAATTTTAGGCCCTGGATCCACCGACAAAGTCTCACTTTATCCTCCTTGTCCAGTGAGAAGATTGACTTCGGCAGGAACTGTTTTCCATTCTGCTGTATCAAATGCAACGCAGGGCGTTTGCATATTTCTGCTAAGTCCAACCTGGCCTTGGGATTGTCTTTCTTTTTTCCCTTTACGTCCATCACAGTATTAATTATGTTATCAAACACATTCTTCTTAATATGCATGACATCAAGATTATGTCTGATCAGATTGGTACTCCAGTATGGCAGATCCCAGAATATGCTCCTCTTTGTCCAGTTATGATCTCTACCAAATCCATCGCACTTGTACCCAGTTGTAGGATCTTCGATAGCACTTGGAAAATCTTTAACCTCCTCCCATATCGTGGCTCCGTACCACCTTGGCGGTGGATCACCCTTCTCTACAACGCCGGCACGGAAAGCATTCCTGTTCCTTCTGAACGGATGATCTTTTGGCAGAAATTGCCGATGACAATCAAAGAAGCACGGTTTTCCTCCGTGTTTCAAGCGGAAAGCCTTACTACGGTCCATGCAATACGGACATGAGAGACGGCCATGAGTGCTCCATCCAGATAACATTCCATATGCCGGAAAGTCGTTGATGGTCCACATAAGGGTTGCCTTCATCTGAAAATTCTGCTTCCTGGAAACATCGTACGTGTTAGCGCCTACTTCCCATAACTGATTCAACTCATCTATCAAAGGCTGTAAGTACACATCAATGTTCCTCTTGGGATTGTTCGGACCAGGAATTATAACGGTTAGAAACATGTACTCGGTCTTCATGCACATCCAAGGCGGTAGGTTATACGGAGTGACAATCACAGGCCAGCACGAATACTGGGATCCCGAAAGACCAAAAGGAGTAAAACCGTCAGAACATAGCCCCAACCTGACATTACGTGGATCTGAAGCAAAATCAGGATACACTCGATCAAAGTGCTTCCACGCTTCTCCATCGGATGGGTGATCCAACACTCCTTCAATCTGTTCTCGCATGTGCCAACTCATATTTTCGGCCGTCTCTTTCACCATAAATAATCTTTGCAACCGCGGCGTTATAGGCAGGTAGTGCATTGAATCGGTCGGTCTTCTTGCACCGGTAGACCTTCCTGTACTAGTTGGCTTATAGCGATCAGCACCACAAAATCTGCACACATCTGCGTCCTTGTCGTCTTTGTAGTACAACATGCACCCATTGCGACAAGAATCGATTTTCTCGTATCCCATCCAGAGCGATCTCACCATCCTCTTAGACCGGTAGAAGTCTTTAGGTAACTTAGCACCCGCCGGCAAGATCTCTATAATCAACTCCAGCACTCGGTTGTAGCATTCTTGCGACATGTTAAAATCTGACTTAATGCTCAAAAGTCTTGTAACCACCTCCAACGGTGAATGATCCTCACAACCAGGATACAATGGAGTCCTTGCATTCTCCAGCAACTCCATGAACTTTGCAGCGTCGACATTCGGTGCCTCCTCAGCTGCATCAGGAACAAAACTGGGCCCAGCAGCGTCGAAAACCATGTTCACGCACCCGTCGTCGTATGCATGATTATCTGAAACAAAATTAGGTCCCGCATGCATATACGGCTCAACATAAGGCTCCGGCTCTGATGCTAACGACACAAGTTCTCCGTGTGCGGTCCACTGATAGTAATTAGGCGTGAAACCCCTCGAGTACAAATGATATGTCACTTCCACTTCTGGATAATATTTTACGTTATGACATTTCACACACAGACACTTAATTTTGGTGCCGTCCATGTACTGAGGGAACGCCTTAGCAAACTGCAGGAACTGCTCTACTCCCGCTATGTATTCATCCCGCACACCACACATATCTTCAGGACGACGATTGTACATCCATGAACGATTCCGCAAGTAGTAATTCAGCTCCATTTGGAAATAATTCTGCAAAGATGAACACACCAATTAACAATGTTTGCTAACGTCTAAGTGTTTGCTAGTGTTTCCTATTTTCCCGGTAACGATTTCACGGGAGGAGTACGAGATGTTTCCTATTTTTTCGGTAATTCATGGCTTCTGTGAAATAACCACATCTTGGCTATTTGTTAAATAGATCGACCCTGAGCTCCCATGTTCAGTCGTGCCTTCAACATCATGTTCAAATGAAGGTGACAAGCAGCTGACTATAGAAAAATATGTCGTATTGAGCTTCATAAAGAAATGCAAGATTACTACATAGGAGCTTGTAATCTTGCATTTCTTTATGAAGCTCAAGACGGCATATTTTTTCATAGTCAGCTGCTTGTCACCTTCATTTGAACATGATGTTGAAGGCACGACTAAACATGGGAGCTCAGGGTCGATCTATTTAACAAATAGCCAAGATGTGGTTATTTCAAACGATAGGAGTCGCTATATTCCTTAGAATAGACTTGGAATATTCTATAGAATATTCTTGGAATATGCCTTGTAGCCAAGTGCTAATTAGATCTAGATCTAATTACTCCTATAATTACCTCTCCTGCCCCTATTAGTGCTAATCACTACAAGTGGGGGGCCATGGGGGTGCTACTGCTGATGTAAACTGCTGCTACAACAGCTGTTCTTGCTGCTGCTGTTGCTGGAATGGGGGCAGCAGCTCCCCTTCTACTCCCCATCCATCTATCCACCTATCCATCCAACTATCTATCTAATATATATCTACACATACCAATAGCTAACTAGTATCCTATTTCTAACCCCAACTTGGTATCCCAAACCAAGGCTCTAACACTATAGGATACTAACAACTACATATCTAACTAGGATATGGCCTAAGATGCTAACCTATATCTAACACATTTAACCTCACACTCATCCACACAACTCACTTACACACTCACTCACATATATCACCCATGATACCACACTCATAAGCTCTCACCTAGGCTTACATATAGGCTAACACACACACACACATATAGGCATATATAGGACACATATAAATAGGATTATAGGTCCACTAATCCTTCCTATACTACTTTGGTCAACCCTAGAAGTCAAACTAGGTCAACCAAGTCCACACTAGGTCAAACTAGTCTACACTAGTCTAGCAAGCCTATTCTAGGTCTAACAAGGCTGTACAAGCCCAATCTAGGCTCCCTAGTCAAACAGGCATACATAGGCCATAGGCTATATACACATATCACACTCACTATATTATATATACTTAGCAATTTACATCAAGCATTCATTCACTTTATATATATACACATATACATGCATCAATACATATCCCTAGATATAATGCACATATATTATAATATATAGGCTATATACGCATCTCCTATATATATACATATATATTCAAGAACATAGAATTTAGGAAATGGCAATGTGTGTGTGTGCAAAGAGAGGCAATATGAGACTTTAGCTAATAGGTGTGTGTACATGTGTAAAGAGTGATAGGTGGTGTGTGAGTGTTACAAGGTGGCAGGCAAATGTGTGTGTGGTGTGAATTTGTGTGTATAGAGTGATAGGAAAACACTAAAATAGTTAAGGGAAACAATATTCTTTCCCCCCTCATTCTCAGATTTTGTGAATTAACAAATAGTCAAAAGAACATGTTAAATCTCAGATTTTATACACAACCTATCAATCTCAGTTTTGACAGTTTAAAGCTAAACTCAGGTTTCATCAATCAACACAACCCAAGTCCTAAACATTAATACACAGTTTATACAAACAACCAATTCAGTTTTAATAGTCTAAAACCAAAACCCAGGTTTGCTCTTAACAAAGAGTTATCAAAACACAAAAAGAACTGTGTCAGTGTGTGTGTGTCTGTGTGTGTGTGTGTCTGTGTGTGTGTGTGTGTGTCCGTGTGTGTGTGTCCGTGTGTGTGTGTGAGAGGAGGAGGAGGAGGAGGAGGAGGAGGAGGGGGGAGAGGAGTTAGGGTTAGGGTTAGGGTTTACCTTAGGAAGAGGGAGGAGGAGGAGGAGCTAGGGAGAGGAGGAGGATCTCGGATTGGGGGAGGAGGAGCTCGTCGGAGCGGGAGGGAGTCGCCGGGGGCGGGGGGAGCGAGTCGCCGGGGGCGGGGGGAGAGAGTCGCCGGGGGGAGAGTCGCGGGGGGGGGGGGGGAGAGAGTCGCCGGGGGGGGGAGAGGGATTCTGAAAATTTTGGAAAACTTTCGAGTGAGGGGGAAAAGGAAACAGCGTGCCCTAAGTAAAACATTTAGCGACGTCAACTAACGACGTCGCTAAACGTCGCAAAACTTTATTACATGGCGACATATATTAATACTCTGTCGCCGAACGTCGCTATTCTGTAACGTAAATTATGTAATGTCGCTGAACGTCGCTGGTTAGCGACGATTTGCGACGTCACATGACGGGAGTCGCTATATTACATATATAGCGACGTTCTTTTCTTACGTCGCTAAAATACGTCGCTAATATAGCATATTTTAGTAGTGCGTTATGAGGGCACGTGTCATGTTCCATGTGTCCTAACTACAACGGTATATCCCGGACCCGAGCCATGTCCTAGATCATTCGAAAACGGTTATTGGTACCAACCTTTTTCGTATGAGGAGAGGCCCGTGTCCCTGTTTGACCAAAGAGAGAGACCTCAAGCGCAAGACTATCAGTTAAGTCCATGTTGCTTGAGTTCGTCGCTCCTTGGAGAGTCAAACGTGGGAGTGTGAGGATGATATCCGATCACGTTATCCCAATCGGTTTGGCTCGTGAGGTGTAATGTCTTCCTTATGCCTTGCACTTCGATTCCTTGCTTGCATGTATGATTGTATGGTTGATTGGTAGCATAGATTGCTTGCGATAGTATAGCTGTCCCGACATCTCTAGCCTTTTGATTAAATTCCGAGGACGGAATTATTTTAAGGTGGGTAGGATGTAGTGCCCCGAAATTCGTGATACGTATTTTATACGTGATCGTATTTCTGACCAGTATTTTTCATTTTTTTCTTGACCGGTTAAGTTGTGGTATATTTCATACTTAGCATTGTAGTTTAATTGTCATTTATCATTCCTGGATTAACTCTGATTAATGGAGCTTGGTTTTATTTGGATAGGAGAAGGAATTGGTTTGGTTTGGTTTATTATGCATTGGACCATCTTAGCTAACCTCCACCCTCAACACAACTTATCCTCCCCCATTAAAATCCCCACCTAACACTCTCTTTCCTCATTATTTTCCTCCATTAATTCTTCTTCTTCTTCCTCCACACAACTCTCCAACCCATTAGGCAAGTGCACCTTGCCACCACATGAGAACCACTTTTTATTTGTCCATTAGCTAGATTAGGCCATGGAGATCAACATTAGAACTTGATATTTTGTGATTTGGAGTTTCTATTGTTCTAGATCTAGGTTTTAACTATTTTCGGATTTACATAGTTTTGATCTATTTTGGTTGGATTTTTGTGGGTTTTGATGCTTCCATGTGGAAGAGAATTCAATTTTACTCAAGTTAGAACCTTGAAAATCTAGATTTGGCTTTGATTTGACAAAGATATAAAAATTTGAATTTTGGTGTTCTTGGTGTTCTTCTCGGCCTGGAGTAGCAGCCTGCAGCCTGCGCTCTTTAGCGCAGTGCTGGATTGTGCATCCCCCTCGGCCAGCGCTCTTTAGCACAGCACCGACCGCGCAGCTTGTCCCTTGGCGAACTGCGCTCAACCCGACTGCGTATGGATTCATGCGCAGTCTGCCCATGCGCAGTCTGCCCATGCGCAGTCTGCCCATGCGCAGTCTGCCCATGCGCAGTCTGCTCATGCGCAATCTGCTCCTGCGCAGTCCACTTCTGCGCAATCCATCTCATGCGCAATCTGACCCTGCGCCATCCATTCCTGCGCAACCTGATCTTGCGCAGTCCATACTCTGCGCAGTCTACCCTTGCGCAATCCTCCCTTGCGCAATCCAATCAATGCACAAGGCAGCCCCTGTACCCTTGGTCCATGCGCAATGACCCATTGTGCAGTACATCCCCTGTGCCCCTTTAACCCTGTGCCCTTTGACCCCATGCGCAGTCTACCCTTGCGCAAGGTAACCCTTGCGCAAGGCAACTCTTGCACAGCCCTTCCATGCGTAGTGCATACCCTGCACAGCCCAACCCCTGACCCTCTTGCACAACCCACTTGTCTATGATGAATTTGTTTATTTCTTGAACTTGGCTCTTCTATAGCCCTGTATATTGATATTTTATTAGATATTTTACGTCCATTTTATATCCTTACGCCTTTTGTCATGAACTTGATTTTACTTAATATGTTGGAATGACTATTGTACATGGCACGGTATGACAAGGAACTAGCATAACTTGACAGTGACCCGTAATGGTGCACTCCTGACATGACCAACCTGACTTGATAAGTGGCCCGTCGTGGCGCACTCCTGACAAGTACCCTGACATAAATTATCTTGATAACTTGATAGTGGTCCGTCGTGGCGCACTCCTGACTTGACATGACTTGATAACTTAGCTTGACTTGTCTTGACACCGTGGGTGTTCCTGCTTGCTTGTGCAATCCACTCGTATTGTCTTGCATCATGTCTAGGACGTGACTCCCTGGTTCCCACGGTCAGGGATTCATACTGAATCTGGCTAGGTTAATGACTAGATTGATCAATTAGTTCATGGAGAATTTCCCAGTTACCTGTTGCCCCTTTGGTCCCGGCCTTATATATATACATGGGATTTGTTGCTATCCGTCGAGATGAGCGCACTTCCAGCCCGCCGTCGAACGTGGTACCTTAGGACACATGTATCTTACTACAGTGTGTCTGCTATATCATGCTATCTTTTCCTTTTTTTTTTGCTGGGAGCATTCAGGTAGTAACAAACAGGTAACCGGACTTGGAATTCTCATTGCATCTTGTTAGTAATCAGGTCTGTGATAACCTTAGTTAGTTAAAGTAGTAAGCCGTAGTACTTGCTTAGCCGTGATTGATTGGATGGAGTCTAGTCCCTCTTGTCCTGTCCTGATCCTGTGCAAGGTCATGACATGACATGATTACTCGTGCTTTACCTTAATCATGTTTAATTGCAAGTCTTGAATTCGCGTATTTTATCTTGCCGATAAATGGTAGGAGAAACCAAGTTCCGTTCAGATGAAGGGTTACAACTCCGGTCCTTGTTTGGTTTACGGGTTGTAACCTGGCTATCTGAATAGTCCCATGGTCATCTCATCGTATATCATCCTGTCATGCCTTTTCATATGTTCTGTCTTTTATCGATTCTGTACAAGATTTGTCTTTTATATCTAACTATCATGCCTTTTCTTAAATTACTGTCTCTTATTATGTAATTATATTATTGTGCTGATTGCTGGCTTTTGTTCTTATTTCGTGGCCTCCTTTGTGGCACTTGCTCTTTCTGGGGTCTGACCCAGCTGGTTTTGTATGGCCAGATACCGGAGCAGCAGCAAAGGATCTACCTGCTTTCCAGCCCGATGGTGAACACTAGACGGAACCCGGGCAACGAGTGGGTTTTCTCTTTTTGTTTCTCCCACTGTATTGTTAACTGATATTCTTTTGAGGCGTTTAGCCGACGAGCACTTGTTAGCTCGATGCACTTTACTTTCTGTCTGCCTACGGGCTGTAATCATGATTGGCAACTCGAGGTTGATCATGTATGACTTAACTCTTGCTAGTCCTTACATTTTGTACGACTAGCTTCATGATCATCTGGATATGTAATGTTTGGGACGCCTTACAATTGTATATTTGGTGGTCTGATATCTTGTTACTATCATTACTTGTTGAGATTGAGACAATAGCTTGATTTGACCCTAAGAGACTGATGGTTTGTAGCGTACCCTCACATAGCTAGACAGCCGTGACCGTATAGCGGGATGGTTGCCGTTCCGTTATACGTAGCTGGCTGTGCACGTCCCCGTTCTTCAGTATTCTGGTTCTGGGGCGTGACATCTAGGTTATGACCAGTTTGATGCAAAGTGATGTCAGAGGACTGTTTTATTTTAAGATATCTCAGTATAATGCATATGTTGGCCATAAGTCATGCTTCTTGTGATGAATCGGCGGAGGTATGTATAAAAGTATTTGTCCTAAGGAGTAATCTTAGAATCCTGTCAGTTTTCTGGATTTGGAGAAGTGCTGATTCTCAAGAATGCGAATCTTATGATATGTGGGAAATCTTTTATGATAATCATCCACGCATTAAGTCATGATCTAGGTTATGACCAGTTTGATGCAAAGGGATGTCATAGGGCTGTTTTATTTTAAGATATCTCAATATAATGCATATATGTGTCTTGATTGTTGGTTGGCCATAAATCATGCTTCTTGTGATGAATCAACTGGGATTTGCAATTTAAATTTATAACTAAAATATATAATTATTTAGTTTTATGGTCTCCTATAATATTCGAAACTTACGTTTAGATCTCCATATTGTCAAAAAAAAGGTCTAGCGGTTGACTTGGACTACAGTTAGATCTTATTTAGATTTCCATATTTAAATTTTACATTTAGTTATATGGTTTCCTCGATATTTCATATTTGAGTTTAGGTCTCAATTTTGGAACGACGCTGCTACGTTGCCCGCGGGCTTGGACCGCAGTCCTGACCCGCGGGCCACGTGTCGCCTTCTAATTGGAGAGGGGGGCGGGTGGGTCCGGAAGATAGCAGGAGGCCAGTGGGGTGGCGTCCGCGGGCAACAAAGCATTTTCGATTTTGGAAAGCCAGTCTAAACCCTATAAAAAATCTAGATATAAATTTAGAATATTACATGAGACATAAAAGTAAATAGTAATTAAATATGTAATTTATATTTCACTATTTTTAGTCTGAATTTTCTATCTTCATATTGTTAACAAATGGTAATGGTGATGGCGATGGGGTCCTTGCATGGCGTTCTAGTACTCCTCGAGCATCCGGAGGGTGTCAGTCAGACGCGTCCTTGTCCTCCTGCGACTTGACGCAGGTAGGTGAAGGCCACCGGAAGAAGCCATCTTGACGGGTAAAGTGCATATAAACCCCTCTTAGATCTACGAAAAATGCAATTAAAGACTCCATGATTTGAAAAACTCATTACGTTTCAATTATGCTCAAATGATCCCTAATCAGATTTTTATCGGTGTTAAGTCGAAACTGTGATGACCATTTTATTCCTCCCCCACTCTCTCTCCTCCTCTCTCCGGTGGTGGACGGATCGAGCGGGTGGCGGCGGAGGGAGTCGGGTGGCCGCGGGGAGGAGGAGGAGGGGGCGGGGAGGAGCTGGACGCGGGGAGGAGGAGGGGGCGGGGGCGAGGAAGAGCTGGACGCGGGAAGGAGGAGGAGGGGGCCAAGGAGGAGGAGGAGGGGGGAGGGGAGGAGGGTGGCAGAGGGGAGGAGGAGGAAGGGGCTGCCACCAATAGGGGTGGGGTGGGAGAAATTGTTAGGCACTCCCGGCTCACCACTGGACGTGCTGAGTGGTGAGCCCGATCCAAAGAACAATGGACACTTGGAATAACCAATTAATTTTATATTTTCCACATCATAACCGGATAGAAAAAGATAACGAAAAATGCTAACAAAATCAATAATATTAATGTTAACATTAAAATTAATATTAAGATTAACATTAATATTAACAATAATATTAATATTAATATTAACATTAAAATTAATATTAATATTAACATTAATGTTAAAGATAACAAAAATGCTAACAAAATCAATAATATTAATATTAACATTAAAATTAATATTAAGATTAACATTAACATTAACAGTAAAATTAATATTAACAATAATATTGATATTAATATTAACATTAAAATTAAAATTAAAATTAATATTAATATTAACATTAATACTAATCTTAACATTAATATTAACATTAACATTAAAATTAACATTAATATTAACATTAATATTAACATTAATATTAATATTAAGATTAACATTGACATTGATATTAAAATTAAAATTAATATTAAGCTAACTTATGAATTGTCCGGCTATGATGTGGAAAATATAGAATTAATTGGTTATTCCAAGTGTCCATTATTCATTGGACCGGGCTCACCACTCATCACGTTCAGTGGTGAGCCAGGAGCACATAATAATTTCTCGTGAGGTGGGGAGGGAATGGAGGGGTTGAATGGGCAAGAGTGAAGGATATTTTGGAATTTTTTTTTTAAACAGCCGTTAATGACTAAATTTGACAATTTCTAATGGTAGGAGGCATTTTGATCGAGTCATAAATTTAGTGAGGGTCTTATTGCTTAAGTTTTCTAATGAGTCTTATTTTACTAATAGGTAAATCTAAGGAGAGTTTTGTTGCACTTTACTCCCATCTTGACTATATATATCAAACTGCAATTCCTCTCGGAAAGTGACTCCCTTGAGAAAGCAACAGGAACTACCAAGACCACTACTTGCTAGAGGTTATAAAATTATTATTATTGTTATTATTTTGGATGATACCATCATCCATAACAATATCGTGGCAACCATTTTAGTATTATAAAATTTTGATCATGAGTGAGAAATTTTATGATAGAACTCAAAAATAAAATTGGAATATAATAAAAAAAAATTAATATGTTGATTGTATGTCATGTCATTGCCACATTTTAGTGCTAGAGAACCGATAACAAACGAGAAATTTCATGATAGAATTCAAAATTTAAATTGGAATATAAAAAGAAAAAGAAAAATATATTATCAGTAATACTAAAAAAAATTGTCGTGTCTGCATCACATCAATCATCGCCACGTCATGGATGAAGATATCACCCCAAAATAACTTAGGGTGATAAATAGCATTTCTGATTAATGTTATCTATTTTGTCACTGTACACTAAATTTTCTGTATATTCTTACAAATAAATTATTCACATGTGTATAAGATTATGGGGAGTTTGGTACATGAAATACTTTATATAGCTGGAAATTATGTACTCTCAGATATTTTATTATAAGACATCATTTTTTACGGATATTCTTTATAACCATATTTGGTACATAATATAATATTTTTTGGTATATATAATTCATTTTTGGATATCTTTTATCATGTTTGGTACTTAATATAATATTTTTTGGTTAAATATAACTAGTATTTATACACGTACATTGCACGTATTCCATATTGTTTGGAAAAAAAAATCAAATAATAATTTCAGTTTCCTACATTATCTCTTGGGTTCTTGTGCTTACTAGATTTTTAATTTTTCTCTATTGGCTCCTATACTATATGCATGCATGCATACTTTTAATACGTATTTTATTGCATCCAAACTTAACTTTGTTGGATTTTTTAATTACCCATATACCTCTATTTAATTAAAAAAAAATTAGTCAGTAAATATATTGAAGGGTATTTTTGGAAAAAAAAAATAAGGTGAAGCCAACTTTTGATATTATATAGTATAATAGTTGTATGGATTTGAACCCATATAAATAAATTCCAACGTGATTCTTTACTTATTTTTCCCATGTTATGTAAGTTGTAAAGCACGATTGATATTGCTTGACGAAACTTTTATGTAGCACAGTGTTAGAAATTTTATTGTACCTTGTCGATTCATGAGATGAAGAACAAAATTAAATTGATTGCGGAAGCGTACCTGAATCCATTGCTAGACTTGATGGATGTTGAAGCGATCGTCTCTTTATTGGGTTCGATCTTCCAATCCGCTACGGCCCTTAATAACAAAGATAAAATTTTTGTTCCTCTCTTTGTTGATGGGGATACAGAAGAGAATAGAAAAACTCTCTCTTTTTGTGGTCGTATGAGTTGGAGACCATAACCCTAATAAATACACATATTTATATATGTGTTGATATTTCTAATTTGGCCCATCATCAAATTAGAATTATCTCCGGTATCTACACATTAATTCCATGACAATTATACCCTTAAGCCAATTTCCAAATAGATCACTTTAATTTGGCTTAATTATTTAGATAGCCCAACACAATTAATTTTATATGTGTGGCCCTATATTATTGAATAATCCAACAATCTCCCACTGGACCACATATGTAACCTTATAATTGTGTTAACCTTAGTGAGCTCATAAATTGCTATCTTAATCCTTAGGGTATATCCGGACAATCTCGTCCATTAACCATATCAACATAGGATCAAAGTGGCCTTCGTCACATATTGCGTAACTAAACCATCAATGGTCACATATACCAATATAGCTAAACGACATAGATCAATCATGGATGCGTAGCATGGAAATTACACGCAATGTGATCAATATATGTCTATTTTCATCTGGTCCTCCTTAACTTTAATGAGATCAATACTTTAACATAATGAAAACAGAATGAACTGAATTTCCATATATCTGATCAGATAAATATCCAAAATACTTTAATACATAAATATGTCCAAAACCAAATAGCACCCAAATATATAAAATACAAACTCCTATTGTATTGCCATATTCTTAATTAAGATAACACCCATATGAGCAGTATGCTCATGAAAGACCCTGGGTGATAATGCTTTTGTGAGCGGATCTGCTAACATGGAGTTTGTCCTAATGTGCTATATGGACACTATAACCATTCTGAATTCTTTCCTTCACAACTAGAAACTTTATGTCAATATCCTTTGACTTATACAAGTTTCTGTTGTTATTGGAATACAGTACTGCTGATTTATTGTCGCACCATAATTTTATGTGGTCTTTCAACACCGTACTGTAGGCACAGCCTTGTGACAAAATTTTGCAACCATATTTCCTGAATAGATGTCCCACAACATGTTATAAACCTTGCTGCCATGGTGGAAAAAATTATGAGTGCATGTTTGACACTCATCCAAAATTTATCTCCATTAGTCAGCATAACCTGATGTGGATCTCCTGCTGTATTGGCATCCAACAAAATCGGAGTCGGAATACTTTATGATCTCCAAAATTATCCGATCTCCTACAAAGAGCATATAATTTCTTGTTCTCTATTAATTACTTAAGTAGTTTGGCTGCTATCCAATGATCCATCCATATTTACTTAAATATCTGCCTAACATCCTAATATGTACGCAATATCCTGACGCGTACATACTTGAGCATACATTAGACTCCCTACAACTGATCATGAAGGAAAAATCTATTGTATTTTCTTAATTTTAAGGCTAACCTTAGGGCACTTGATTGAAACCGAATTTGTCTCCTTTAACGAGAGGTGTCACCTGGTTTGCATTGAATACTTTAATCAAAATACAAAACCAGAAATTTATTCCTACTCCCACTGAACTTGTGATACACACAATCTTCAACAGTGTTTATCTCAAAACCAAACGAGATAATCACTTGGTAAAACTTTAAGTACCTTCGACGAGAATCCTGCTTGAATCCATGAATAGATTTTGTCAATATGCAAACCATATTATTTGGGTCTTTCGACACAAAGTTTTCTGCATGCACCATAAATTGTTTCGTCGATGTTACCATTGAGAAACACAATTTTGACATCCATTTAATGTAACTCAAGATCAAAATGTGCAATAAGTGCTGTGATTGTTTTAAAAAAGTCTTTCAAAGATACCAAAGAGAAAGTCTCTTTAAAATTAATCGTTGACTTTTGAGTAAAGTTATTAGCTGCAAGACGTACTTTATACCTCTTCACATGACCCTTCGAATCCTTCTTGGTTTTAAATGTCCATTTGCAACCAATGGACTTCACACCTTTTGGTAATGGGACAAGTTCTTAAACTTTATTGTCTTGCATGGACTTATCCTCTTTATTTATTTTCTCAATCCACTTTTAAGAGTTGGAACTTTCCATGGCCCGACGGAAGATGATTGAATCACCTTCCAATATTCCATAGTTTTTCTCACGTTCCTAGAGAAATATGACAATATTGTCTGAAATTATATTTCTCTTTTCTCTGGTGGACCATCTTAATATTACCGGTTCTTGAGGTTGTTGAGTTTGTTCCTTAGGAATAATTACCTTATCTTGAATGGGGTGCCGCTACGTTGTCGTTGTTAAGGTATCTCAACAACGACTTATAGAGGTAATTCGACATTGTTTTATTGAGGCCCGAATTTACTTCTTGATTATGACAGGTATAGAATCCTGCACATCATCAAAAGTGATAGTAGAAATCGTAATTGATTCTTTCTCAAAGACAATGATCCTGACTTTATTTCTCCCCTAAACTCAACATCCTCAAAAAATATTATACTTCTCGTCTCAAAAAAAAATCTTAGTGTGGGATCATATAATTATTAACCCCTTGATTTGTGAGCACAGCCAATAAAGTAGCTGCTTACAATTGAACTTTGGTCTGTATTTCCTTTACACATTAATATAGACAATAAAGTCTACAAAGTCAATGAAATCCAAATCTCATCAGACACAAATCATTCAACTCTACTTCTAGAGATGTGACCTAATCGCTTATGTCATAATGAGACTAAAAACATTTATTGTTAATTTTGCATTTAGTACCACATGACTCCACTTGCAAGGTTTCATTGTAAGATGCAATAGTTTTAAATGTAGGTTATCATAAACCTTAAGAAAACCGTTACCAATAATATTTGGATTTAAAGATAGACTAAACTTATTATTTCCAAATGAACAATGATAACCAGATTTGTCCATTAAGAAAACTGAAACTGAATTTCGTCTAAAAGACGGTATAATAAAAGTGTCTATCAAATCCAAATAATAATCGATTCCTAAATATAACCTAAAATGTCATATTGCTTTCACTTCTACCGATTTTTCGTCACCCACATAGATGTATCTTTCACCATCAATTGGCTTCGGTAGCTCAGACAACCTTGTCTATAAACACTAATGTGGGTAGTAGCACCAGAATCTAACTACCATGAGTTTCTTGGTACTAAATCTAAATTAACCTCAGAACAGATCAAATTTAGAAATGTACTTTTCTTTATACGCCATGCGTGGTACTTTGTACATTTCTTCCTTATGTGTCATGTCTTATCACAAAAGAACAATTCTTAGTTTTATATTGTTGTTTTTTTTTATTTGGACCCTTAGCAGCTATTGTATTCATTTCTTTTTGCCCTTAAAGTTTATCCCATTAAACATGAAAATTAAAATCTTATTGGCAGATATTTTAACAACATTAACTGTAAAGAGAACAAAGCAACAAAAAATAAACATGCTCTAACAAATAACCAAAGCGTAAAATATAGTCAAACAAATTCAAATAATGGTGAATCCCATCTCAAGATACCTAGTACATCATTAATATCAAGTCTTTGGACAGTGATATTAACTGCAAGTGGTATTCTTGGTGTAATGATCAAACGTTGACAATAAGTCATGTCAAATAATAAGCTTATCTTTGGATCGGGTTATTATTCACATGTAAACCGTATAATTGTCACACATTTATCACCACAAGTATGTGTGCAATTCGGCCAAGTATTAACCTTCCTTTGGGTCGGCTAATACCCGCATGAATATATACACACAAACATCCAACATCCCTCATAGGCTATTTACGCAAGAGAGGTCACTTTGGCGACATCTTGTTTCAATGAGCCTACTTAGAATATTAGACAACTATTGCTAGTCACAAAAGACACCAAAAATTTAATGTTGACTAAATTTTACAAAACTGAATCATGTCCAAAAAATCTTATGTACATGCATATTTAAAATAATACAACTCAAATAAGATAATCATAAGCATGTGAATCTCTTTACATGATTCAAACAAATATTCTTAATTTGACTAAATTGAGCATTGTCAACATAATAAAATTCACGTAATATTTTACTGAAGATATGGACCAATAGATTGCTTTAAATAATCCATAAAGATTATATTAAAATAATCTGCTGAAGAAATGTACGTCAATAAATTGGAATCAACAGGCATTAAAATCCAACAAAATGATCTGCTACCATGAAATAGATAAACAAAAAAAGTCAAGCTGTATCAACTGCTAGTTTAACAAAATGGACAAACAGAAAGTTATGTGTGCAGTCAATGTGCTTTAATAATCCAAAGCAGAAGGTTTCAGATGATAGTACACAGATTAATGGTCTTAATTATACTCCAAAATGTAAAAACAGAGCCATCATCGCCCTTTCTTTTTCTTTTTAATGCTAATGCCGTCAACAAATAGAGTTCCAACCTTCAGCAAGGTCCCCTAGGATATATTATGTCCTTTAAAATCAGCTCACTTGGCAACAAACACACACAATGTATGAAGTCTTTATTGGCATCTTCATACTAATCACGCAAATTTGAGGAACAAAATTCTAGCTCTGAAGTAGGATCATATTTCAGGAAAGCAATTAGGATTTGTAGGGTTATATAACAATTAAATTGCACCCAATATGTAAAAGGAATAATTTTCAGGGGTTATATGTGTCACGCCCCGAGTCGACAAACCGTTCATCCCCGGTGTTACTTTGCCGATTCGATCGTCCTCGCTAAGGCGTGATGCCGTACGAGTCTAGAATTGCACTCGTACAAGGCAAGAACGTTACGTTACTTTTTGTATTAATACGCCAAGTTGAAACTTCACAAATCACATCAGAATTTAAGACGCAGTATAGGAAGATAGAAATGCTTTTCATTCATAGCTTGCAACGAAGTGCAAGTCGTAATTACATTGGATACCGTTGCGGCTACATTGATTGAAAACAGAAGAAAATACATTCGACAAGTTGCCTGAACTAACGCTTGCCGTCCCATATATTTGCCCCTTTATACATAAGCCGTTGACTTGAATTGGCTTCAAAATACTTCAGCATAGGAAGAGCTTCAAAACGCCTCTCCGTACTTCAGCTCCAGTTTAGTTGGGCGCGCCCGTCGCACCTGGGGAAATTGGGAGAATGGGATTAGCACACTTGCTAAGTGGACGAGACGAACCCATTCGTCTAAACCGACTCTGATTGTTAGGATAGGCATGCTTTAGAGTTGTCTTTCTGTTAGAACTAAATGAATTCAGTTCATATTCGATAGCCCTCTTTGCGTAATAAAGCATACAGTGAACCATAGCAGTTTATTATATTTCTTACCATGGTCGTGCTCGTCCCTGCATGAAAACAGAGATAATATTTACACCTGCATAAGACAATAGGTGAGCATGCTACTATCTTATATGCGGTCATTGATGTTACACATCACGTGGGACTATCTCAATGGTATTTCGGCCCGCTCAGTCTAGGTTGCAAGCCTGACTGACGGTCCCGCAATGCATCAGTGCCGAAGCACAATTATTCATACCCCCTAGGTCGATTCGATTCCGATGCCCCGGATATCGATTCGAAGAAAAATATCAACTTGTGCACAAGCTGTCCATAACCATGCCAATGCGTGAACAGTTTAACATATGCAACAGTTTTGTATAGCGCGGACAGTATTGAACGGCATTATCATTTCCCCCAACTTATGCAACGATTCATTTTTCTCCAAGTCGTACTCCCGATTTAGCGTCCCGTAGGTACCAAATTGTCCGAGGCATCATAACCCACGATCGACGTTTTATAATATTTTGCAGCACGTAAAATAGTCTATCTTTTTACTAGAACCTTAAACTTTCTGGTTTATGTGATAGACTTGTATTTTCAGAGTGAATTTCTCTAAATCGATACGTTTTTCCCGAGTTCTTGGACTTAGTGGATTGGCATGCAATTAACTTGGCATCGATCGATTTGAATGAATTTGAGACAAGGAATAAGTTTGCGGGACAGAGTAGAAAAGAAGGGGCCGAATCACCCACCGATTACTTTGCTTCGTGCAGGTCGTCGAAGCGCTACGCAACGTCAATCCTTAGTTACGCGAGCTCCTGCAATGGCACCAACACTTTGTTAGATTTCCTTCTTTTCCCCTTGCATCGAAATTTGTAATTGCATCCATGAAAACGACGCGAAAGCACTTCAATCAAGCCCAGCGGCAAAGCTTCAAGAAAACCATACAGCGGTCCGGTCCCGTCGAAGGGACTCTTATAGAGAGCTCACTCACCGAGACGCAGCCCGCTGCATCTAGGACTTATTCCAACAGAAGTCGTTCCATTAGTTGGATCGATTCTCGTAACTTCCGTCCAAATCGATTTGAATCGATGCCGCAAGGCGTTATCGTTTACCAAGCTTAGCGATCGAGTCAGATGGCCATCTAAGTTCCCGGCCGATCTGACTCGGCGCAAGCATATTATGAAGTTCTGTCGCCTATCGAAAGCGGGGCGCTACATAATATACCACTAAGAAAAAGTTTCGTCCCGAAACTTAAGAACAAGGGTCTGACCTTAATTTAAACGAACAACGCAGGGTACTTCTCTTTCATCTCTGCCTCCATCTTCCATGTCGACTCCTCGACTGTATAGTTCCGCCAAAGCACGCGGACCAAGGACATCGACCGATTTCGTAGCACCTTCTCCTTGCGGTCCAAAATTTGAATAGGCTCCTCCGTGTAAGACAAGTCAGTACGTAGCTCCAACTGATCGAAGCTAACCACATGACTTGGATCGTGCACGTATTTTTGAAGTTATGAAACATGAATAACATCGTGCACATCAGCTAAGACAGGAGGTAGTGCGATCCGATAAGCAACCGTCGCAACTCGCTCAATGATCTCGAAGGGACCTACAAATCTCGGGCTCAACTTGCCTTTAACGCCGAATCGCATCACACCGCGCATGGGCGTTACTTTCAGAAACACATGGTCCCCGACCAAGAACTCTAGCGGTCGTCGACGAAGATCTGCGTAGCTCTTTTGTCGACTTTGCGCGATGCAGAGTCTATCTCGAATCAAGCAGACTTTTTCGACGCTTGTTCCACCAGTTCTGGTCCAAGCACTTGTCGCTCTCCGACTTCATCCCAGCATATCGGCGAACGACACTTCCTCCCGTAGAGCGCTTCGTAGGGAGCCATCTGAATGCTCGACCGATAGCTGTTGTTATACGCAAACTCCGCAAGCGGCAAATGCGTATCCTAACTAGTCTTTAGGTCGATCGCACACAGACGCAACATGTCTTCTAGGATTTGATTTACCCTCTCCGTCTGACCGTCTGTTTGGGGATGGTACGCCGAATTAAAGTTCAGTTTGGTCCCTATCGCCGCTTGGAGGCTCGTCCAGAAATGCGATAGGAATCGCCCGTCTCTGTCCGAAATTATTGAGGTCGGTACCCCGTGCAGTCGAACAATCTCATCGACGTAGATTTGTGCTAACCGATCGACGCTCCATCCTATTTTAATTGCGATGAAGTGAGCCGACTTGGTCAATCGATCAACAATGACCCAAATCGCATCATTTCCCCGCGGCGTCTTCGAAAATCCTACAATAAAATCCATCGAGATGTTGTCCCACTTCCACTCGGGAATGGCGATGTTCTGTAGCTCTCCGCCTGGCCTTTGGTGTTCCGCCTTTACTTGCTGGCACGCCATGCACTGCGATACGAAGGTAGCCACGTCTTTCTTTATGTCGTGCCACCAGAAGTTTGTGCGCAAGTCCTTGTACATCTTGGTGCTTCCAGGATGTAACGAGTACTTCGCATAATGTGCCTCCGTCAGAATTTCTTTCCTGAGTTCGGCAGTTTCAGGAATGCAGAGCCTTTTCTTTAGTCGCATCGTCCCGTCTCCGTCTTCCACAAAGTCAGTCGCCCTTCTCGTTGAAATCAGCTCACGCATTTTCTTTAGGAATGAGTCGTCCTTCTGTGCGGTCTTTATCTTGCTAAGCAGGCTCGATCCTAACTTCAGCTGAGCTAGGTGCAGGTGTCGATACTCAATTCCGAGTTCGATACCCATCGCTTCAAGGTCTCGCCGTATCTTCTTGTTTATGGCCAGTGTTCCCATAAACATTCTGCTAAGTGCATCGGCCACCATGTTTCCCTTGCCTGGCGTATACTCGATCGTTAGCTTGTAATCTTTTATGAGTTCGAGCCAACGTCGCTATCGTAGGTTGAGTTCCTGTTGCGTAAATAAGTATTTCAGGCTTTTATGATCTGTGTAGATTCTGTATGCCACACCATAGAGGTAGTGCCGCCATAACTTCAACGCAAAGACGATCGTCGCCAATTCTAGGTCATGCGTCGGGTAGTTTTTTCTCGTGCTGCTTCAACTGTCGTGAAGCGTAGGAGATGACTTTGTCTCTCTGCATGAGTACGCACCCGAGGTCAGTTCCCGACGCGTCGCTGAATATCTGAAAGTCTTCTGGACCATCTGGAAGTGTAAAGATTGGAGCTGAGATGAGCCGTTGCTTCAACTCTTGAAAGCTGGATTCACAGTCGTCGCTCCATTCAAATACTACTCCCTTCTGGGTGAGGCGAGTCAGAGGCGACGCTAGTTTTGAAAAGCTTCGCACGAACCTACGGTAGTAGCCCGCTAAGCCAAGGAAACTCCGAATGTCGCTAGCCGAGGCAGGTCGTTTCCAATCCACCACCGCATCAATCTTCTTTGGGTCCACCGCGACACCTTTGGCAGAGATTACATGTCCGAGGAATGTCACGCTACTCATCCAGAACTCGCACTTACTTTGCTTGGCGTATAATTTGTTTTCACGCAAAATCTGCAGTACCGTCTTCAAATGTTCCGCATGTTCTTCTCGATTCCTTGAGTAGACAAGGATATCGTCGATGAATACGACTACAAATTTATCTATTTGAGGTCGGAAGACTCGGTTCATCAGATCCATGAACGCGGCTGGGGCATTCGTCAAACCGAACGGCATGACGAGGAATTCGTAATAACCATATCGAGTGCGGAAGGCAGACTTCGATACGTCGTCGGACTTGATCTTCAATTGATGATAGCCTGAACGAAGATCGATTTTTGAAAATACTGACGCGCCTTGCAGTTGGTCGAACAAGTCGTCGATTCGTGGCAAAGGATACTTGTTTCACACGATCGCCTTGTTGAGTTCCCGATAGTCGATGCATAGCCGCAACGACCCATCCTTCTTCTTCACGAACAGTACGAGAGCTCCCCACGGAGAGACGCTAGGGCGAATAAATTTGTGGTCTAGAAACTCTTGTAATTGCACCTTCAGCTCTTTCAGTTCTGCTGGAGCCATTCGGTAAGGCGCCTTTGATATCGGCCGTGTATCCGGAAAGGTGTCGATGCTGAATTCAATTTCTCGATCCGACGGCATCCCGGGCATCTCGTCAGGAAAAACGTCGGGAAAATCTGCTACAACATCAGTCTGTATTGTGTTTGTATTATCCGTCCGCGTGTCTCGAACTGATGCCAAGTATCCCGCGCAGCCGGAACGCAGCATACGCCTTGCCGAGATTGCCGATACCATCATCGCTGTCTTCGAGGCCGTACCGCACGAATATGAGAACTCTGTCTCGCCAGGAAGACGAAACACCACTCTCTTCTCCGTGCACTCGATCGTTGCACGACAAGCGCCCAACCAATCCATGTCCAGGATTATGTCGTAATCCTTGATGTCTAGCACGACGGCATCCAAGGATAAATATCTTCCTCCGATGCAAATGTGGCCATCCCTACAAATAAAGTTCGCAGGCATATCGACTCCCGACGGAGTGCTAACGCTAATATTTATATCTAGTGATTGCATGGTTATTATTTTTTTTTTTTGCATAATCAGCAGATATAAAGCTATGCGTCGCACCCGAATCGAATAGTACTCGAGCAGGTATATTTTTGTAGAGTAATATACCTGTTACAACAGTATTGGACGCAAACGCCTCATCCCGAGTTAAGACATAAACTCGGCCTTGAGCTCCGTGGCGTTGGTTCCGCTGGTTGACGGGCATCGCATTCGCACCTTGCAGTATCGGCGCTTTATGCGGATTCGGGACGTTCCTCGGTGGGTTGTATTGATTCGGACCTTTGTGCGGACAATATGTAACTATATGGCCTACCTCGCCACACTTGTAGCAAGATCTCGTGACGCAGTCGACAGTTCGGTGTCCACGCCTACCGTACCTGGTGCAGTGTTGACTGCCATGGCCTCGATCATCGAATCTGTTCGGACGTTTTGTTATTCCCGATCCCCCGGCGCCGGCGTCGTTAGGACACTTGTTGAAGTGGTTACGGATGCCTCTACTCGACGTACGGCCAAAGATGTGCTCACTATCAAGAGCGGCATTATAGGATTCACGGTATGTTCGGCACCTTTGATTCATGACGTCCCTTCGCAGTTCGTCATTTAGGCCTTGTTGGAAGCGTTCACACCAGGCTTCCTTGTTGGGCAAGAAGGCGCCGGCAAACTTCGCCAGCTTTGAGAAGCTCGAATCATAATCATCGACAGACATATTTCCCTGTCGCAGCGTCATGAACTCGTCTTCTTTTTTCTGACGGACGGCACGAGGAACGTACTGTTCGAGGAAAGCTTCCTTGAATATTTTCTAGGAAATCGTGGCGTCTGTATCGGCTTTATAGATTTCCTGCTTTTTAGCGGCCCACCAGTCGTACGCCCTCAGTTGCAGCTGTAACGCCGCACAAGTTACCCTCTGGGACCCTTCAATGCTAAGCAGATTAAACAGGTCCTCCATCTCCGCGAGCCATCCCACGATCACATCAGGCTCCGCTCGACCGTTGAACTTTGGTGGATTCATCTTGCGGAACTCTTTTGCCTTGAACAAGGAAGAAGAATTTATCATTTGCGGTTGAGTTTCTTCTTCCTCGTTTTCTCCTTGGTCGCCTTGCTTTTCCTCGGGCACCGCGTCCGTCGCCTTGGTATCGCCAGCCATCCTGCTCACTATCTGAGTCAGGGCGGTCATCTGCTTCTGCTGCACATCAAATTGGGCTTTGAATTGCATCTGAATCTGTTGTTGCTGCAGTTCCATCAACTGTAGCATCTTCTCCATAGTCGTCTCGCTAGGTGTAGTGCCCCATCCCGCAAAGTCAATCGGAGGAATCGAAACGTCGACGACGTTGGAACTTAGCCTTGCAACGGCTGCTCGAAGGCTCGCTCGTCCGAGGCGACTCCTCGCACAGGTGGGGTAGTTTCGGTGAACTTGCCTCATCCTAGCCTTCACATAATAACTCGCAATGTTTTCAACTTGCACAAGTAGGCTAATATAAAAGCTACGAACGCACATAGCTAAGGGAATAATCCCGACTCGTCGGAATGTCTTAGAACATGGAAAATGGTCCCACGGTCTTCATAGAAGTCGGCTCAGCGTGCTTTCAAATGACACTCGATCCTTCGATCCCGTGGCTTAGGAGAAGGAAGTTGGCTTAAGTTGCTAAGTTGTCCCGACACTTAAAATAGCCTAAGTCATAGGCGTCGCCTGCGTGAATGCTTGATAAAGCATGCACGGTCCCGTCGTTTTGTCCCGACACTCGAATCAGCCTAAGTCATAGGCGTCGCCCGCATGAATGCTTAATAAAGCATGCTCGGTCCTGTCCCGCAAGGCTTGGCATAGCCTTCGCACGTTCCGCAAGTTAAGTTGTCTTGCACGGCTTGTTGACTTAAGTCTAGGCATCCGAGAACTTGGTGGTTTAAGTCGACCCCGTGCCTAGCACGTTCCCTCGATGCGAAGCTCGGCGTAGCCTTTGCTCGTCGAGTCGTTGCCCGAATAAGTTAGACAAGAGTTGTGCTGGGCTATCGAAGCCATTTCTAGCACTGTCCCGCTCTAGCTGCGGTTGTCAAGTCGCGTAGTCCCTTGAGAACAAGGCTCGTCGTGTAAAGTATATGACTTGAGCGTTAGCGTCGCCTAGAGAATTGGGTCTGTCTAAGGCACGAGCTACGGTCGGTTTAGTGAAAAAGCTTGCCATGAACAAAGGAAGTCCACGCGACTTGTTGTCGCCGAGATCGGTCCCGCTACTTGGGAGTCTCGCTAAGTCTTGATATGTCCTGCACACGAGATCGGTCCCGCGGCTTGGGAGTCTCGTTAAGTCTTGATAAGTCCCGCACACGAGATCGGTCCCACGGCTTGGGAGTCTCGTTAAGTCTCGACAGATAGAAGGAAAGCATGGTCATGTTAAGGAAGGACTAGATAGACTGGATAGATCGAGTATGCATGGTCATTGGACAACTTGTCGACAAGGTGTAGTCTTCTCGAGTGATCACCGGGACGCCGGGATCATTCGGCCCGGGAGAAGCAAGTGTGGCTCAAAGTAGGATGCTGGATGACCGCATGGGAGAGTTCGACCCCACCGGGCTAGCTACCCGTGTAGGTACATGTCGATATCCCACGAGCCATGTCCAAGATAGCTTGACATTGCTAGTGACCTCTTCATGTAGATGTGTCGGCAGATAGCGGCACACCGCGTGTATGCCTTTGGATTGAGTCTAGAACTTGAGTGCTGGTCTAGTCTGTAATACAATGTCTGGGCCTAAGACTGGACTGCAGCATAGGCACCGTGCTTGGCACGCTAGATGGCGTCGAAATATTCATGGATTCGTCACTACGGTTCATAAGTCTTGTCTAAGTTAACAAATGAGTTGAACAGGAAGGCCGTAAGGCAGTAGCAGGATAAGTCTGGATAAGTTGCGAGGCACGCCCTCAATCTTGAAGCATGTACAAGTCTAAGCATATCTTAAGGCACGAATCAAGTCTAGCGGCACGGCCTGCACGAGTCGTCCCATTGCCGTCTTTGGTATTTGAATCGTTGGCACGAGAATTGGCCTAGTGAACTTGAGTTTAAGTGAAAGTCTTGGCACGGCCGAGTCCACATAAGTTGTTCCTCGGCAAAGCACAGTCTTGAATACGTTAAGGTCCCGAATAGAGTATGGCACGACCCTGCCGTCCCGAGTACAAGTTTGGTCAAGTTCATGCACGATGAGGCGCTGCCTCGATCGAAATAGGACGTTGGTATTGTAGCACGACCGTGTCGTTGCACGTCGAGTTGGTTAGACGTCAAGTCTTAAAACTGATCCTAAGGCAAGACTAGAAAGACAATCGAAAGGGTTTAAGCTGCACAAAGTAAATATGAACGTGTCGGTTTTGTATGGGTGGGCGAGGAGCTGTAGTGCCCCGTCCCGCAAAGTCAATCGGAGGAATCGAAACGCCGACGGCGTTCGGTCTTAGCCTTGCAACGGCTTGCTCGGAGACATCGCTCAGGTGGGGTAGTTTCGGTGAACTCTCCTCATCTTTGCCTTCACATAATAAATCGTGTTTTCAACTTGCACAAGTTAGGCTTAATAATAAAAGCTACGCATCCACATAGCTAAGGGATTAATCCCGACGGTTTGAATCGAGTTAGAACATGGAAAACGTCCCACTGTCGGCTTAGAGTGGGTGCACGGCGTGCTTTGAAAATGACACTCAGTCCTTCGTCCCGTGGCTTGGGAGAAGGAAAGTTGGTCTTCGGTGCAAAAGCTGAGAGTTAGCCTAAGTCATAGGCGTCGCCCGCACAAATGCTTGCTAAAGCATGCACGGTCCTGTCCCGCAAGGCTTGGCATAGCCTTTGCTCGTCCCTTGGGTTAAGTTGTAGGCTTGAGTGAGTTAGGCAAAGTTATGCCGGTCGACCTAAGTTATTCTATGTGTTGTCCCGCTCAATTCTGCGGTTGTCAAGATAAATAGTCCCACGACCCCAAGGCCCGTCATATGAAGTATGACTTGGGCGACAGCGTTGCGTCGAACACGAGTCGGTTTAGAGGCACGAGCCACGGTTGGTTCAGTGGAAAGTTAGCCACGGTCGATCGATACTTAAGGAAACACGTTATGTTCAAGTTAAGTTGGAAGGCTATGCAGTAGCCGTTCCCTGAGTTCAAAGAATGTTAAGTCTAAGCGATGGGTAGTCGCCGAGGCAACCCTGGTTAGGGGCTCTGCAAAGAAAGTACAAAAGTGGAAAGAGTAAAACAACCAAGTAAATGAATTGATCATATAATAAGCCCCAAACTGTATCCTAAAATACTCCATGTAACCCTTATGAACTTGGACAACTTGTCGACAAGGGGTGGTTTCTTCGAGCGGCACCCCGGGGCCACGGGACCGTCTCGGCCTAGGAAGAAACTGGTTGTAGCCGAGCTGGGTAATAGGCAACGCTGGTTAGGCGATCGGTAAGGCGGGGACTTTCATCGGGGCTCGCTACCTGCGTTGAAAGGGTCTCGTACTGCCAGGCTACGTCCAAGGCGGCTGGTTAGGCCAATCCTATAACAAACACTTAATAATAATTGTTGTTTTCAACTAATATGGTAAGTTTTGTGTCGGCACGGGCGGCAATCCGTGTGCGTGCCTTTGGATTGGGTTGAATATGTATGAGTTAAAAAAGACACAATATCGGAGCCTAAGATTTAGCTACAGCAAAGGCGACGTGCTTCGGCACGAGATGTGGCATCGACTATTAAGTTGCGAGTTAAGTCAAAAAGGGCCGTAGGGCATGTTGTGTGAAGTTACGTTGAGTTATGAGGCACGGTCGCGTTGTCACAACACAAGTATAGGCAAGATGTAAGCGAGGAGGCACTGCCTCGGTGATATTGAAGCACGAGTCGAGTTATGGCACGACCGAGTCATTACGTCCCAGAGTTTGGCACGGAAGATAAGTATAAGTCGGTGCATTGACAATGCAAGCACGAGAAAGGTCTAGAGACAAGGAAATGGAGTCTTTCGTGTAGCTGCGTCTCCGATTATGGCCGTAAGGCAAACACGACTTGATAGGTTAACGTTGTTTGGCACGAGAAGTGGTCTAGCGACAAAGTATGAGTTAACGTTGACATTGCAAGCACGGGATGGTTCTGATACACAAGTTGCGCTAAGGCGCCGGTCCTAAACTGATCCTAAGGCAAGAATAGAAAGGCAATCGAAAGAGGGTTTATGTTACACAAAGTAAATGAAACGTGTAGGTTTTGTATGGGTGGGCGAGAAGCTCACTCCACCAGTACAGTGGTACTGACACCCACACAGTGTTTCATGTGTAGGCACAGGTAGAAGCTCGTGGCGCGGAGCTCGCTTGGATGCGTCGAGGCACGGAGTTCCTTGGCAAGTCGAAGCGTGCGGTCGCATGATCTGAAGACTTATACAGGACGTAATGTATGGACATCGCCTTCCGAAGCTTCCGCTGGAATCAAGTATTGTATCGAGAGATGAGAGAGAGCAGAGTGACTTGTAAATGAGAGAAAAGTGAGCACGAGAGACATTGTAATTTGGCCTTGCGCCCACAGATGTAATCTTGTATTCAATATCAATAAAAGAGATTCTTTTAAATGACTTGTGTTCATGTGTTCTTCTTTAATTCCGCTGCTATAAATCAATGTCTCTGCACGGGACTTCTGTGCGACGACCCCGTCGTAGCCGCTGAAATCGGCCGTTATGGAACCCGCCTTGCACGAGCGCAATCTAGGCTCGTGCGGCATCACGCCTTAGCGAGGACGATCGCTCCTACGTGAGCGGGGCGTGACATAGTGGTATCAGAGCACGGCTTTACGTCCTTGGACCGTCGATTGAATTCTTAAACTTTGATGTTTCCGCAAAACTCTGCTGCTTCCGCTAGTTGTTATCGTTGGTGCGCTCTCTCTCAAATGTTCCTCGGCATGTCCATACAATAAGTCTAAATATTTTCGAAAGCTCGTACAAGCGTTCAATCTAACGCATCGGTAGGCCGTTGCCAAAATGCGTCAATAGGGCCTTTGTGCCGAATGTTACACACTTGACTCGATAGAAAACATGTGCCAATGTTCGCAAAGTCACGTGCATGCCTAATTAGTCCAACGTCGATCCTAGCAATTGAGCGTGCAAACTCGGAAAATAGTCCGTACGGAATGGCTATGCACACGGCCTTTCGGCTAAGTTGTGTTTCGCGTCGCGCACCTTGACCCTTGGTGCAAACGAGTTGCGAGCGATATCAAGTATCGTTCGGTCGGGAACGGAGATATACTTAGAGTGTCTATCGATAGGAACGCTATCGGACTAACGCTTAGGCATACACGGAAGATTGATTTGGATTTCGAGGAAATAGTGCAAACGACTTAGTGTGTGCGTCGATACGACGCGAGCGACTACGCTAGCGATTCGTCGAACGAATCTGAAGGATGTCTTAGCGAATGACGCGAATGTAATTGAGGACTGGATCGTATGGCTTGAATCCGAGTGGTGTATGTGATAGGTAAGAAGAAGAATAAGAATGAGTGTCGACGACTAGTCGAGTGGCTCAAGTCCGAGTGGTGTATGGTTCGTCTTGGAAATTGTTCGAATGAATATTGAGGATTACGAGTAAGCGGCGAGGCGATGCGATCGCGCAAAGCCTTAGAACGCGTCACGCTTAGTTGGTCGTGACTTCGAATGTCCCAAACGAGCATCTCGTTCGGACAACTTGTGAATGAGCAATGCGAGTTAGAAAACCGATTCGGAACGATGAATGAAAATGAATGGTCTTGATTGAGGAAACTTAGAGGATCGCGCGTGCGATATCGGATTGATACAACTGAAATGCGACTTGAGTTTTGAATAATGATCTTGAAACGAGCTTGAGGAAAAGCGACTGAACTTGATCTTGAGTATTGAGAAAATTGAGGAATATCCAACTCGGACAACAGCATCAACGCACGACTCGAAATTGGTTGCAAAGGAAGATCGTCAGGTTACGCATATCGTCGATGGTATTGAGGCGTATCAAAGATCGATATGCGATAACTCGGGGGCACTCTGACTCGGCGAATGACGGTCGTGCAAACGTCATTGTTCCGTTGGACGCTATACTTGAAATATTAAAAATGTGTCGAGGAAAGGATAGACTTGGCTCGAGGACTTTCTAAGTTGAACAAATGACGATCGAACTATCGAACTTGGCTTGGATGAAAACTGGAATGTTTGGATTTGCTTCGTCGACAACCACAATGTTGATGTTCTTGTCTTATGCGAGCGCTACTCCAGCCTCGCACATGCGTCACACCGATTAGGGCGATCACTCTGCGTGAGCGCTGGTATGGTGATTCATACAGCGGAGTGGTCGAACTTGTACGGTGCGACAGATTGTGCTTTGACTTGTGGCTTGACACGAAGTTAGACTCGAGATTGAATTGGTGTGCTTGTCGATTGAACTTGAGGATTGAGTAGGTCCAATCCGCGTATCGAGAATGAATGAGTCTAAACTCAAACAAGAGTTACGCCCCGATGAGAATGATTATTCCGCGGGAGCGTTGCGTGGTGATTCATGAACCGCCGTGGATAATCGGACTCGCGTGAGATTGGGGCGCAACGTATTGTCGAGCGAGACGACCTCGTGATCGAATACATGAATTGGTTAGAATTGGTGAATTGAAGGAATTTGAATATACACAATGCGTGCCATAATACGAATTAGGTGATCGTGCTTGATGTTTAGAAATTTGAATGACGCGAGCTTGGGTAGAAGACCCCATATGATCGACTCTGGTTTGACCCTAGGATAGGGGTCAGTGTTGGCATTATTGTTGGGGAACTATGATTCCAATCCTGACATTGACTTAGCCTCGAAAAGAAATGGCCTAGCGGTTAGGCGAGACGCCATGTTTCATGAGTTATCAGTCGAAGGATTGATCTTGAGGATTGGCATGGATGGATAGCGTGAATCACGAATGTAGAAAACCCTGCTCACGAGATTCGGCTGACATGTATATATTTCAGGGACGCCTGGGTATGTGCACGATGCGACTCGAGTGAGAATGACAAATTTTCTATCATGCGGCTTGGCTGAATGCATGTATTTTAGGGACGCTTGGAATGCGTGCACGATCCAGCCAAGTGATGCGGCGAGTTCAAGCAAGGCTTGAAATGTGGGAGTGTGTCGAGACCTTGAAATCGCGTTAAAGGAAAAGATTGATACTAGTGCGAGCGTGGCTCGGAATCGAAGGAATGCGTAGGCGAAATGTGTACGATTTAGTCTTGGCCATAGAAATGGTAGGATGACTTGCCTTCAGGAAAGTCTCGAGGACGAGACTTGTTCTGAGTGGTGTATGATGTAGTGCCCCGTCCCGCAAAGTCAATCGGAGGAATCGAAACGCCGACGGCGTTCGGTCTTAGCCTTGCAACGGCTTGCTCGGAGACATCGCTCAGGTGGGGTAGTTTCGGTGAACTCTCCTCATCTTTGCCTTCACATAATAAATCGTGTTTTCAACTTGCACAAGTTAGGCTTAATAATAAAAGCTACGCATCCACATAGCTAAGGGATTAATCCCGACGGTTTGAATCGAGTTAGAACATGGAAAACGTCCCACTGTCGGCTTAGAGTGGGTGCACGGCGTGCTTTGAAAATGACACTCAGTCCTTCGTCCCGTGGCTTGGGAGAAGGAAAGTTGGTCTTCGGTGCAAAAGCTGAGAGTTAGCCTAAGTCATAGGCGTCGCCCGCACAAATGCTTGCTAAAGCATGCACGGTCCTGTCCCGCAAGGCTTGGCATAGCCTTTGCTCGTCCCTTGGGTTAAGTTGTAGGCTTGAGTGAGTTAGGCAAAGTTATGCCGGTCGACCTAAGTTATTCTATGTGTTGTCCCGCTCAATTCTGCGGTTGTCAAGATAAATAGTCCCACGACCCCAAGGCCCGTCATATGAAGTATGACTTGGGCGACAGCGTTGCGTCGAACACGAGTCGGTTTAGAGGCACGAGCCACGGTTGGTTCAGTGGAAAGTTAGCCACGGTCGGTCGATACTTAAGGAAACACGTTATGTTCAAGTTAAGTTGGAAGGCTATGCAGTAGCCGTTCCCTGAGTTCAAAGAATGTTAAGTCTAAGCGATGGGTAGTCGCCGAGGCAACCCTGGTTAGGGGCTCTGCAAAGGAAGTACAAAAGTGGAAAGAGTAAAACAACCAAGTAAATGAATTGATCATATAATAAGCCCCAAACTGTATCCTAAAATACTCCATGTAACCCTTATGAACTTGGACAACTTGTCGACAAGGGGTGGTTTCTTCGAGCGGCACCCCGGGGCCACGGGACCGTCTCGGCCTAGGAAGAAACTGGTTGTAGCCGAGCTGGGTAATAGGCAACGCTGGTTAGGCGATCGGTAAGGCGGGGACTTTCATCGGGGCTCGCTACCTGCGTTGAAAGGGTCTCGTACTGCCAGGCTACGTCCAAGGCGGCTGGTTAGGCCAATCCTATAACAAACACTTAATAATAATTGTTGTTTTCAACTAATATGGTAAGTTTTGTGTCGGCACGGGCGGCAATCCGTGTGCGTGCCTTTGGATTGGGTTGAATATGTATGAGTTAAAAAAGACACAATATCGGAGCCTAAGATTTAGCTACAGCAAAGGCGACGTGCTTCGGCACGAGATGTGGCATCGACTATTAAGTTGCGAGTTAAGTCAAAAAGGGCCGTAGGACATGTTGTGTGAAGTTACGTTGAGTTATGAGGCACGGTCGCGTTGTCACAACACAAGTATAGGCAAGATGTAAGCGAGGAGGCACTGCCTCGGTGATATTGAAGCACGAGTCGAGTTATGGCACGACCGAGTCATTACGTCCCAGAGTTTGGCACGAAAGATAAGTATAAGTCGGTGCATTGACAATGCAAGCACGAGAAAGGTCTAGAGACAAGGAAATGGAGTCTTTCGTGTAGCTGCGTCTCCGATTATGGCCGTAAGGCAAACACGACTTGATAGGTTAACGTTGTTTGGCACGAGAAGTGGTCTAGCGACAAAATATGAGTTAACGTTGACATTGCAAGCACGGGATGGTTCTGATACACAAGTTGCGCTAAGGCGCCGGTCCTAAACTGATCCTAAGGCAAGAATAGAAAGGCAATCGAAAGAGGGTTTATGTTACACAAAGTAAATGAAACGTGTAGGTTTTGTATGGGTGGGCGAGAAGCTCACTCCACCAGTACAGTGGTACTGACACCCACACAGTGTTTCATGTGTAGGCACAGGTAGAAGCTCGTGGCGCGGAGCTCGCTTGGATGCGTCGAGGCACGGAGTTCCTTGGCAAGTCGAAGCGTGCGGTCGCATGATCTGAAGACTTATACAGGACGTAATGTATGGACATCGCCTTCCGAAGCTTCCGCTGGAATCAAGTATTGTATCGAGAGATGAGAGAGAGCAGAGTGACTTGTAAATGAGAGAAAAGTGAGCACGAGAGACATTGTAATTTGGCCTTGCGCCCACAGATGTAATCTTGTATTCAATATCAATAAAAGAGATTCTTTTAAATGACTTGTGTTCATGTGTTCTTCTTTAATTTCGCTGCTATAAATCAATGTCTCTGCACGGGACTTCTGTGCGACGACCCCGTCGTAGCCGCTGAAATCGGCCGTTATGGAACCCGCCTTGCACGAGCGCAATCTAGGCTCGTGCGGCATCACGCCTTAGCGAGGACGATCGCTCCTACGGGAGCGGGGCGTGACAGGAGCTCACTCCACCAGTACAGATGAGTACTGACACCCACACAGTGTTCATGTGCAGGCACAGGTAGAAGCTCGGGGCGCGGAGCTCGCTTGGATGCGTCGAGGCACGGAGTTCCTTGGCGACTTGAAGCGTGCGGCCGCGTGGATTGAAGACTTATACAGGACATAATGTATGGACATCGCCTTCCGAAGCTTCAGCTGGATTCAAGCATTGTATCGAGAGATAAGAGAGAGCAGAGTGAATTATAAACATGAGAGAAAAGTGAGCACGAGTGACTTGTAATTTGGCCTTGCGTCCATAAATATAATCCTGTATTCAATATCAATAAAGAGTTTCTTTTGAATGAATTGTGTTCATGTATGCATGTTCTAAATTTTCGCTGCGTATTCAATGTATCTGCTTGGGACTTCTGTGAGACGACCCCGTCGCCGCCGCTGTAATCGACCGTTATGGAACCTGCCTTGCACGAACACAATTTAGGCTCGTGCGGCATCATGTCTTAGCGAGGACGATCGCTCCTACGGGAGCGGGGCGTGACACTAGGGCCAGTGCTTTTTATGCTCGACGTACTATCCACGGTTTGGGTTGTTGGGCCGACGATTTTCTTATCTCGCTTAGTCATTCCTACAAACAGTGTAAACCCGTTAGTATTTTTCAAAAATATCTACAGGCTTACCTGTATGGAACTTGTATTTCACGCAGCATGCCGACAAGCATTCAATCGAGCCATCGCAACGGACATTCCAACAATGAAACATCTTTCAAAAATCCAAAGAAACATAACTGAGCTCTGATACCAATTTGTCACGCTCCGAGTCGACAAACCGTTCATCCCCGGTGTTACTTTGTCGATTCGATCGTCCTCGCTAAGGCGTGATGCCGTACGAGTCTGGAATTGCACTCGTACAAGGCAAGAATGTTACGTTGCTTTTTGTATTAATACGCCAAGTTAAAACTTCACAAATCACATCAGAATTTAAGACGCAGTATAGTAAGATAGAAATACTTTTCATTTATAGCTTGCAACGAAGTGCAAGTCGTAATTACATTGGATGCCGTTGCGGCTACATTGATTGAAAACAGAAGAAAATACATTCGACAAGTTGCCTGAACTAACGCTTGCCGTCCCATACATTCGCCCCTTTATACATAAGCTGTCGACTTGAATTGGCTTCAAAATACTTCAGCATAGGAAGAGCTTCAAAACGCCTCTCCGTACTTCAGCTCCAGTTTAGTTGGGCGCGCCCGTCGCACATGGGGAAATTGGGGGAATGGGATTAGCACATGTCACGACCCGTTATCCAAATTGTTGGGCCGGGCCGAGCCATGTCCAGCCTACGCTTGGTTAAAGCGCAGTAAGCTGTTCTAAGAATAGACAATAAATGATCTAAGCTACTAACAGTTCTAAAATCACATTTAAAGTTCATCACAACACAGCATCTATAAGCGAAGGTAACATGAGCACAGACTTAATAATACATAACCAAAGTATCTAACTGGAGACAAAGTCCAGTATCCAAATATAAGTACAGACCAAAGTCTAAGTCCCAAAACACAAGAAAGATAACTAAGCAAGGTTCCCCGCTGGGGCCTCTTCTGGAGATAAGGCCAGGTCCTCAATACAGTACCATAATATGTAACACATAGCGTTTCCTTCTCGAAAAGTATACCTACAACGTTATCCTGTCAGGACGGGAGCAAGTACAACCTCTACAACTAAAGTACTGAACATATAATGAAAGAGATGTACAACAAGAAACATGGTGTGATGAGTCTATAAAATAAGAAATACTAGAAACATGGCCTCATGGTACAATTGGGATCACAATATCATAGTAATACAGGGAACATGGCATATCTGGAATCATGGTATATCTCATAATCTATCATGGCAAGGATACATATGTTATAAAGACAGATGTATATGTAATGTTTAAAACTGTAGCAGGTACGTGATCGGTCAATAGATGTACAATGTACTGAGGCACAATGTAAATAAAATGTACATACGTACAAGTGAAAACAAGCGATAGATGTACATACGTACAAATACAGCTGGTGCGCCTACGACAAGGTATACATAAAATGTCAACCTTGCTCGGTACGTACGTACGAGTAAGGGGGCATGATCACGTACTCAACTATTAGTTTCCCCATAACCCATATTCTAAACATGTAAGAGATATGAGAACAGTAAAAGCATGTGAGAGATACTGGGAGCAATATAAGCATGGCCGGTACTGGGAACAGTATGAAACATGTGAATACTTCGAGTAGTATAAAGCATAGTAAAACATGTACTGAGAACCAGTAAAAAATATATGAAGATATAAGAACTGTCCTAAGCATGTCAGGTACTGTAAGTAATACAACATGTGAAGACATAGCTTGTTACCTCAAGGATCAGTATTTTAACAGGGTTAATACATGTTCTAGCATTAAAAGACAGTAAATGAGTTTGTAGATGTACTTGCCTCGAGCAAAGCAAGAATACTAGTACGAAGATATAGATGCCTGGTGTCCTGTCAATAATGATATACAAACTCAGTTCTAAGCTATGTTCAATATTACACTAGTGGTGTGACACGACTCCCAACTAGATACTAACTAAGTGGGGACCTAACATAAAAGTCTAATGTATAGTGCCACTAATATCCAAACTAATGTTCTAGGATCTTTATACTAGTGTAGGGTGAGGTCCAATACTATAACAACTCAAATCAACGCAAAACTTGCAAGTTGTAACTACTCAATAAATAAATCAAACGGTACACTAAGTTCCAACAATTTTAGAGATAGACAAAAAGCTTAAATATATATAAAATAAAGTACCAAAATAATTCTTGTTAATTATAGAAATTTATACTAATTTTTCTGGGATTTATAAACCCTCATAAATATTTATTAAAAATCAGCAAACATAAATATACTGAAAATGAGTTCTGTTTTCCTATTTTTATAAAATACCAAAAGTACTTATTAAATGCTAGAAAAATTATAATAAATTAGCTAAATTAACATAATATTTAAATACAATTTTTTCTAAATTTTTACAGAAATTAAAATATATATAAAAATTCAAAACCAGAAAGTAACAATATCTAGAAAAATAATTAATTATAAATTAAGGATAATACATAATCAAAATCTACAGATGTTATCGGATGATAAAATAAATATCACCAACGTGTCCAGAATGGTCAAATCAGCTAGGATAGCCTACCCATAAGTCCAATTTGGACACAGGAGCAAAACGGTAATTTCGGATCAAAATGATGTCCGCCATTGGACACACTTTGTACCGAAAAGCGTGTCGGGATAGAAGTCTACAAAACCTAGCAAATTATATGTCCACGAATTCAGAATGATGATACGAACCCAACGGTATGTCCGAAATAGGATTCCGATGTGCCGATCTCAAAATGATACGTTGACGCGACACTTGGTATCCGGTTTACACCGAAATGCGTGCCGGAACAAATGTCTTCAAAATTCAGCAAATTATATGTCAACAAGTCCAGAATGATGATACGAACTCAACGGTATATCCAGAATTGGATTCCGATGAGCCGATCTCAAAGTGACCCGTTGACTCGAAAAGTGGGACCCGCTTTGCACCGAAATGCGTGCCAGGGCCCACGTTCTCCAAATCAAGCAAATTTTATATAAAAACATGCCAGAACGACGCCACGAGTCTACTGGTGGTGTCAGAAATTGAATCCGGAGTCCCGGGTTCAAAAATGGAATTTAACAAGTGCGATTTAAAGAATTCGGACGGCCAACTTTGGCGTCGAATTCAACCAACCAAACGTGCTTAAAATGAAACGAAATATAAAGGAGACAGAAAGATGGTTATACCAGCTGTGCACCGGAACTGACGGTGCGTAAAACGGAGCTGCGACGGCGAAGTTACGAGCTGACGAAGTCGGCTCCACGAAACTGTCCAAAAACAGTTCAATTTAAAGTGTCAACTTGGTGGCCAGTTTTGAGGTATCAAACGACGAAATTAACGGACAAAAATTGACAGGAGTAAAGATGGATATACCGAAATTGCGACGGAGCAAAAAGTTCGTCGATCCAACGGTCGGATCTTCCGAAAAACGCGCGCGAAGTTGCTGCGACGGAGTGCCATTTTCGAGTTCAAAACTCGCGCGTCACGACGGGATTTCGACGTAAACGCACGAATAGCCTATTCGGCGCGTCGGGAAAGGTGGCGATGGACTCGGGGTGGCTCGTCGGAGTGCGCACGGCCAGGGGGTGGTCCTCGCGGTGGTGGGTCGGCCACGGGGTGGCGCACGGCGGCGGCAGCGCGCGTTTGCGCGCGCGCGTGCATGCCCGCGGCTGCTGCCGCTGGCGCAGCTGCTGCTGCGGCCGCTGGTCGGGGGCTCGCCGGCCTGGTGCGGCGGCTTCCCGGCGGGGTTACGGCGGCGGAGTGGTGGTGAAGGGAATGGTGAAGGTGGTGGTGGTGGTGTTGGTGTGTGGTTGTGTTGTAGATGATGATGATGGTGATGGTAATGGTGGTGTTGGTGTATGGAGGAGGAGGAGGAAGGAGAGGCTGGTGGAGGAGGAGCTCGGGAGGAGGAGAGGAGGGGAGTTCGGCATGGGGCTGTGTCGGGAAGGAGGAGGAGTGCTCTGTGTGTGTGTGTTGTGTTTAAAAGAGAGTGAGAGAGAGAGTTGATATTATAGAATAAGAGAGAGAGAGAGATATTTAAATGGGAGAGAGAGAATAGGTCGGTCCAAAGGGGGGGAAGAGTGCTGTGAGGTGGAGGGATGGTGAGGTGTGTGTTTATGTTTGGAGAGAGAGTGATATATATATATATATATATATATATATATATATATATATATATATATATATATATATATATATATATAAGATATTTCTAGATATTTAATAAAGTAGAGGGAGGAAGAGATATTTTCAAAAATAGGAAAAATAGAAAAATTAAGCGGGGTATTTGAGCAGTCATGAAAGGGCAACCTGGAGCTTGGGTTCGGGTTCGGTTGAGCCGGGTCGGGTCAAAATCGAACCGGGGGCAATAATTGAATTAAAATATGTATTTATGATCACGGGAAAATAAATAATATACGGGGACTCCAATAAATGGGACACAAGTTGCAGGCGGAGAGTAGGCTTCGTATGGGCCACGTCCATACTTCGGGTTGACAGGTTGGGTCGATGTCGGGTCCCGAAATTAAATTGGAAAATAAATCAGGTTTCACGGTAGAAAATAAATCGGCCTAAATTGACCCGAAAGTTGTGCGAAGAAAATGGAGCACAAAATAGAGTGTCTGAGTGGGACACGAAGGTCATGGGTGAAGAGCGTCTCGAGTAGATCATTTATGAGAAGTTGGTTTCGAGAAAATGGCTGATCTGGCGCTCCTAAATTAAAAGCAACGGTAACGTGCAAACGATGATCAAAAATAAAAGTGGGAATAATATTCAACGATTAATCGGTCTAAGTTGATCCGAAGTTGCGCGATACAAAAAGAGCACAAGGAAATGAGTTCAAGTGGGTCATGATATATCAAAACGAAGATAATCTTGTCTACTTCAAAGCTCGTGAAGAGAGTTTACATAGATTGGCATCCCTGACGCTCCAGAAGTCAAAGTTACGGAAAGGTACATTAATGATCTAAACAATTAAATAATAAAACATTTATCGAAAAATAATTCTTTAAGAAAAATAAAAATAAACCCTAAAATTCAGGGGGCTTACATCCTACCCACCTTACAAAAATTTCGTCCTCGAAATTAAAAATCATCCAACCGGTCAAACTATAATATGTAGCTGCTCTGGCTACAATACTCAATCTGCTATCCTTGTAATCATCTCTTTTGTTTCTCCTACAAACTTTTTGGTTCCGGTTCAACTAAGTCCTTCTATCATAAACTTCGTCATACATCCTTTAGAATCTTCCATACTAACATGAAATATTTATGTATACCCTAAACTATAGGTCATTCTCCGGGTATGTCTATAAGCCTATAATGCTTAATCATCAATCATATTTCCAATCTTAATTGTAAATACTGGATTTCCTTATCGTATCCTAAGTATCCATATTCTATCAATCCACAGTTCCTTAGCATCATTTGTCGTCAATCATTTCCTACAGCTTCTCCTGAAATCATACTTTCAATTCTTATTCTTGGCGTAGAGCCTCTTTCTTTTTACTCAACAAGTCCTCCGAATATAAATCCTCGATTTCAAAACTCCCGATTCATTAATTACCAATGTACATATGTCTCTGTCTTGTTCCTTGTCTTTTAACTGATATCTTTCCGATCTCGTACGCAATACGATAACTCATTCTAATTTATTCTATATCAATCCACATATCGATCTACCCTCTAATCACATGTAATTAGCTATAGATAACCAACCAAAATTCTACAAAGCTAAATCCTCAATTTGTAAGTACATGATTCGGATCCTCATTCTGTAATCCCAACAATATAGTATCTCATTATTCCATCTTAGATACCCTATCATCAAGTCATACTATCAATACAATCGTTCTTAATGGTTTCCAAGTCTACTACAGTCAGTCACCCATACTTGTCCTATAAGCTTAATCTAACCAATCCCTAGGAAAAGTACTTATCACAAACACACAATACATTTATAGTTATACTACAGGATCAGTCAACAAGGTTTGGCTATTTCAGTCGTCTATCAAGTAGAAGGTAACAAGGCCTAAGACTGGGTCAAGCAATCCATAACAGTGTCCAAACAAGTTAAAGGGTCAAACAAGACAGAAAAGTTTATTGGAATATCTCCAAGAATGGTACAAAGACAACGAGATGCATAACGGGAAGAACTACCAAAGAGGTTAACGAAGAAGAGTTTAGTCAAGTCATAGGAAAGATGGAATACAAAATAATTATGTCCAAAAGATAACATGAAAGCAATCCTATTGGAGAGTCCTAGAGAACCTATAATCCTAGTTGCAGATGTAGATAGAACGGAGTTAATCAAGACGGGAAAGAATAATGATAAGAACTTGTTCTTGCTCATTCGGTCATAACAAAGTAAACCAAGTTGAGATATGATCTGATAACCATACACGTCTTCCTGAAATCATGTCGCCAGAATTTTTGCCCCACCAGTAAGCTTAGATGCAATAAACGGTAGAGTCATAACTAAGGTATACACCCTATAATCATGTTATCTAGAATTCTCGCCACGCCAACCGGTATGGCTGCGAGAAAATCTAAATTCTATGAATAGGATAGTATATCCAAAATCAGGCTCTATGTTTTTGTCATACCAGCTAATATGGCTGCGATAAATTCTAAACTCCATAACTAAAGCAGACGTTTACCTTATCAGAATATATCACAATTCAATCCACAAAATTTATCACGATGCAAGATCAAAGTCAACAACAAAAATCAGAAATCAATTTCAACAATGAATTAAGGAGGAGTAAATGGAAATAAGTGGAAACAAAATTCTAGGTAAGATTAGAGTAAGATCCTCAGGGGTCATCCCAAGGGTACTATCCTGGTCAAAATTGTAACCCACTGAATTCAAGCAAGAGACTAAATACAGTTAACGGTCCTATGCTGTGATGAGTTCTCCTATGTTGCAATCCTAGTAATCCTCTAGGTGTTCTAAATGTTTATCCCTAGTGTTAACAAGTTGTCCTAGATCCTAATTGCAGGCATGCTTGGTACAATAACGTAACCAAACAACTTAAGTAGAGACCTGCATGGGCCGCCAAAAAAACATGTCACGACCCGTTATCCAAATTGTTGGGCCGAGCCGAGCCATGTCCAGCCTACGCTTGGTTAAAGCGCAGTAAGCTGTTCTAAGAATAGACAATAAATGATCTAAGCTACTAACAGTTCTAAAATCACATTTAAAGTTCATCACAACACAGCATCTATAAGCGAAGGTAACATGAGCACAGACTTAATAATACATAACCAAAGTATCTAACTGGAGACAAAGTCCAGTATCCAAATATAAGTACAGACCAAAGTCTAAGTCCCAAAACACAAGAAAGATAACTAAGCAAGGTTCTCCACTGGGGCCTCTTCTGGAGCTAAGGCCAGGTCCTCAATGCAGTACCATAATATGTAACACATAGCGTTTCCTTCTCGAAAAGTATACCTACAACGTTATCCTGTCAGGACGGGAGCAAGTACAACCTCTACAACTAAAGTACTGAACATATAATGAAAGAGATGTACAACAAGAAACATGGTGTGATGAGTCTATAAAACAGGAAATACTAGAAACATGGCCTCATGGTACAACTGGGATCACAATATCATAGTAATACAGGGAACATGACATATCTGGAATCATGGTATATCTCATAATCTATCATGGCAAGGATACATATGTCATAAAGACAGATGTATATGTAATGTTTAAAACTGTAGCAGGTACGTGATCGGTCAATAGATGTATAATGTACTGAGGCACAATGTAAATAAAATGTACATACGTACAAGTGAAAACAAGCGATAGATGTACATATGTACAAATACAGCTGGTGCGCCTACGACAAGGTATACATAAAATGTCAACCTTGCTCGGTACGTACGTACGAGTAAGGGGGCATGATCACGTACTCAACTATCAGTTTTCCCATAACCCATATTCTAAATATGTAAGAGATATGAGAACAGTAAAAGCATGTGAGAGATACTGGGAGCAATATAAGCATGGCCGGTACTGGGAACAGTATGAAACATGTGAATACTCCGAGTAGTATAAAGCATAGTGAAACATGTACTGAGAACCAGTAAGAAACATGTGAAGATATAAGAACTGTCCTAAGCATGTCAGGTACTGTAAGTAATACAACATGTGAAGACATAGCTTGTTACCTCAAGGATCAGTATTTTAACAGGGTTAATACATGTTCTAGCATTAAAAGACAGTAAATGAGTTTGTAGATGTACTTGCCTCGAACAAAGCAAGAATACTAGTACGAAGATATAGATGCCTGGTGTCCTGTCAATAATGATATACAAACTCAGTTCTAAGCTATGTTCAATATTACACTAGTGGTGTGATACGACTCCCAACTAGATACTAACTAAGTGGGGACCTAACATAAAAGTCTAATGTAGAGTGCCACTAATATCCAAACTAATGTTCTAGGATCTTTATACTAGTGTAGGGTGAGGTCCAATACTATAACAACTCAAATCAACGCAAAACTTGCAAGTTGTAACTACTCAATAAATAAATCAAACGGTACACTAAGTTCCAACAATTTTAGAGATAGACAAAAAGCTTAAATATATATAAAATAAAGTACCAAAATAATCCTTGTTAATTATAGAAATTTATACTAATTTTTCTGGGATTTATAAACCCTCATAAATATTTATTAAAAATCAGCAAACATAAATATACTGAAAATGAGTTCTGTTTTCCTATTTTTATAAAATACTAAAAGTACTTATTAAATGCTAGAAAAATTATAATAAATTAGCTAAATTAACATAATATTTAAATACAATTTTTTCTAGATTTTTACAGAAACTAAAATATATATAAAAATTTAAAACCAGAAAGTAACAATATCTAGAAAAATAATTAATTATAAATTAAGGATAATACATAATCAAAATCTACAGATGTTGTCGGATGATAAAATAAATATCACCAATGTGTCCAGAACGGTCAAATCAGCTAGGATAGCCTACCCATAAGTCTAATTTGGACACAGGAGCAAAACGGTAATTTCGGATCAAAATGATGTTCGCCGTTGGACACACTTTGTACCGAAAAGCGTGTCGGAATAGAAGTCTACAAAACCTAGCAAAGTATATGTCCACGAATGCAGAATGATGATACGAATCCAACGGTATGTCCGAAATAGGATTCCGATGTGCCGATCTCAAAATGATACGTTGACGCGACACTTGGTATCCGGTTTACACCGAAATGCGTGCCGGAGCAAATGTCTTCAAAATTCAGCAAATTATATGTCAACGAGTCCAGAATGACGATACGAACTCAACGGTATATCCGGAATTGGATTCCGATGAGCCGATCTCAAAGTGACCCGTTGACTCAAAAAGTGGGACCCGCTTTGCACCGAAATGCGTGCCAGGGCCCACGTTCTCCAAATCAAGCAAATTTTATATGAAAACATGCCAGAACGATGCCACGAGTCTACTGGTGGTGTCAGAAATTGAATCCGGAGTCCCGGGTTCAAAAATAGAATTTAACAAGTACGATTTAAAGAATTCGGACGGCCAACTTTGGCGTCGAATTCAACCAACCAAACGTGCTTAAAATGAAACGAAATATAAAGGAGACAGGAAGATGGTTATACCAGCTGTGCACCGGAACTGACGGTGCATAAAACGGAGCTGCGACGGCGAAGTTACGAGCTGACGAAGTCGGCTCCACGAAACTGTCCAAAAATAGTTCAATTTAAAGTGTCAACTTGGTGGCCAGTTTTGAGGTATCAAACGACGAAATTAACGGACGAAAATTGACAGGAGTGAAGATGGATATACCGAGATTGCGAAGGAGCAAAAAGTTTGCCGATCCAACGGTCGGATCTCCCGAAAAATGTGCACGAAGTTGCTGCGACGGAGTGCCATTTTCGAGTTCAAAACTCGCGCGTCACGACGGGATTTCGACGTAAACGCACGAATAGCCTATTCGGCGCGTCGGGGAAGGTGGCGATGGACTCGGGGTGGCTCGTCGGAGTGCGCGCGGCCAGGGGGTGGTCCTCGCGGTGGTGGGCCGGCCACGGGGTGGCGTACGGCGGCGGCAGCGCGCGTTTGCGCGCGCGCGTGCATGCCCGTGGCTGCTGCCGCTGGCGCAGCTGCTGCTGCGGCCGCTGGTCGGGGGCTCGCCGACCTGGTGCGGCGGCTTCCCGGCGGGGTTACGGCGGCGGAGTGGTGGTGAAGGGGATGGTGAAGGTGGTGGTGGTGGTGTTGGTGTGTGGTTGTGTTGTAGATGATGATGATGGTGATTGTAATGGTGGTGTTGGTGTGTGGAGGAGGAGGAGGAATGAGAGGCTGGTGGAGGAGGAGCTCGGGAGGAGGAGAGGAGGGGAGTTCGGCATGAGGCTGTGTCGGGAAGGAGGAGGAGTGCTCTGTGTGTGTGTGTTGTGTTTAAAAGAGAGTGAGAGAGAGAGTTGATATTATAGAATGAGAGAGAGAGAGATATTTAAATGGGAGAGAGAGAATAGGTCGGTCCAAAGGGGGGGGAAGAGTGCTGTGAGGTGGAGGGATGGTGAGGTGTGTGTTTATGTTTGGAGAGAGAGTGATGGATATATATATATATATATATATATATATATATATATATATATATATATATATATATATATATATATATAAAAGATATTTCTAGATATTTAATAAAGTAGAGGGAGGAAGAGATATTTTCAAAAATAGAAAAATAGGAAAATTAAGCGGGGTATTTGAGCAGTCATGAGAGGGCAACCTGGAGCTTGGGTTCGGGTTCGGTTGAGCCGGGTCGGGTCAAAATCGAACCGGGGGCAATAATTGAATTAAAATATGTATTTATGATCACGGGAAAATAAATAATATACGGGGACTCCAATAAATGGGACACAAGTTGCAGGCGGGGAGTAGGCTTCGTGTGGGCCACGTCCATACTTTGGGTTGACAGGTTGGGTCGATGTCGGGTCCCGAAATTAAATTGGAAAATAAATCAGGTTTCACGGTAGAAAATAAATCGGCCTAAATTGACCCGAAAGTTGTGCGAAGAAAATGGAGCACAAAATGGAGTGTCTGAGTGGGACACGAAGGTCATGGGTGAAGAGCGTCTCGAGTAGATCATTTATGAGAAGTTGGTTTCGAGAAAATGGCTGATCTGGCGCTCCTAAATTAAAAGCAACGGTAACGTGCAAACGATGATCAAAAATAAAAGTGGAAATAATATTCAACGATTAATCGGTCTAAGTTGACCCGAAGTTGCGCGATACAAAAAGAGCACAAGGGAACGAGTTCAAGTGGGTCATGATATATCAAAACGAAGATAATCTTGTCTACTTCAAAACTCGTGAAGAGAGTTTACAGAGATTGGCATCCCTGACGCTCCAGAAGTCAAAGTTACGGAAAGGTACATTAATGATCTAAACAATTAAATAATAAAACGTTTATCGAAAAATAATTCATTAAGAAAAATAAAAATAAACCCTAAAATTCAGGGGGCTTACAGCACACTTGCTAAGTGGACGAGACGAACCCACTCGTCTAAACCGACTCTGATTGTTAGGATATGCATGCTTTAGAGTTGTCTTTCTATTAGAACTAAATGAATTCAGTTCATATTCGATAGCCCTCTTTGCGTAATAAAGCATACAGTGAACCATAGCAGTTTATCATATTTCTTACCACGGCCGTGCTCGTCCCTGCATGAAAACAGAGATAGTATTTACACCTGCATAAGACAATAGGTGAGCATGCTACTATCTTATATGCGGTCATTGATGTTACACATCACGTGGGACTATCTCAACGGCATTTCGGCCCGCTCAGTCTAGGTTGCAAGCCTGACTGACGGTCCCGCAATGCATCAGTGCCGAAGCACGATTATTCATTCCCCCTAGGTCGATTCGATTCCGATGCCCCGGATATCGATTCGAGGAAAAATATCAACTTGTGCACAAGCTGTCCATGACCATGCCAATGCGTGAACAGTTTAACATATGCAACAGTTTTGTATAGCACGGACAGTATTGAACGACATTATCATTTCCCCCAACTTATGCAACGATTCATTTTTCCCCAAGTCGTACTCCCGATTTAGCGTCCCGTAGGCACCAAATTGTCCGAGGCATCATAACCCACGATCGAAGTTTTATAATATTTTGCAGCACGTAAAATAGTCTATCTTTTTACTAGAACCTTAAACTTTCTGGTTTATGTGATAGACTTGTATTTTCAGAGTGAATTTCTCTAAATCGATACGTTTTTTCCGAGTTCTTGGACTTAGTGGATTGGCATGCAATTAACTTGGCATTGATCGATTTGAATGAATTTGAGGCAAGGAATAAATTTACGGGACAGAGTAGAAAAGAAGGGGCCGAATCACCCACCGATTACTTTGCTTCGTGCAGGTCGTCGAAGCGCTACGCAACGTCAATCCTTAGTTACGCGAGCTCCTGCAATGGCACCAACACTTTGTTAGATTTCCTTCTTTTTCCCTTGCATCGAAATTTGTAATTGCATCCATGAAAACGACGCGAAAGCACTTCAATCAAGCCCAGCGGCAAAGCTCCAAGAAAACTATACAGCGGTCCGGTCCCGTCGAAGGGACTCTTATAGAGAGCTCACTCGCCGAGACGCAGCCCGCTGCATCTAGGACTTATTCCAACAGAAGTCGTTCCATTAGTTGGATCGATTCTCGTAACTTCCGTCCAAATCGATTGGAATCGATGCCGCAAGGCGTTATCGTTTACCAAGCTTAGCGATCGAGTCAGATGGCCATCTAAGTTCTCGGCCGATCTGACTCGGCGCAAGCATATTATGAAGTTCCGTCGCCTATCGAAAGCGGGGCGCTACAATATGAGCATAATTTGGTGACTGATTAGTCTCGCTGGGAACAGAAAATACAGCAGAAGGAAGAGGGGAAGGCTTCACACCAAATCTTGCATCTTTGTCTGCTTGGTGCCTTTTGTTCGGTCTAATTTATTTTTGGATTGACATGTCTAATCTCAAATATGCAACCCTAATCCATACTGGTGTTATTCGGTTGCAATTCCAATTAATACAAACTTCTGACATGTCAACCCTAAATTAAATTAGATCGAACGATCTAGGGTTTCTAAAAAATAAAATAAATTGATTCTGAAACTTCGACCTCATAAATCAAACAGGGAGGCTCTGATACCACTTGTTAGAAATTTTATTGTACCCTGTCGATTCATGAGATGAAGAACAAAATTAAATTGATTGCGGAAGCGTACCTGAATCAATTGCTAGACTTGATGGATGTTGAAGCGATCGTCTCTTTATTGGGTTCGATCTTCCAACCCGCTACGGCCCTTAATAACAAAGATAAAATTTTTGTTCCTCTCTTTGTTGATGGGGATACAGAAGAGAATAGAGAAACCCTCTCTTTTTGTGGCCGTATGAGTTGGGGACCATAACCCTAATAAATAAACATATTTATATATGTGTTGATATTTCTAATTTGGCCCCTCATCAAATTAGAATTATCTCCGGTATCTACACATTAATTCCATGACAGTTATACCCTTAAGCCAATTTCCAAATATATCACTTTAATTTGGCTTAATTATTTAGATAGCCCAACACAATTAATTTTACATGTGTGGCCCTATATTATTGAATAATCCAACACGCAGTTGTTATGAATTTAAAAGGTTATTTATAAGGGCACATCATATTTTGATCGGGACTAATCTGGACTGGAGCTAGTCCAGGTTTGGGAGAAAATTACTCAGGACAGTCCATTTTTTTAAAATAATGGCAGTCCTAATTCACAACAAGTGAAATAAAGGACTGTCCAGTTTTCTGGCAGTCATAACTGTATGTAGGACTGCCAGAATTCCTGTAGTTCTGAGTAATTTTTTTCAATGGCAAACTTATAAATAAATTTAATTTAGAAATGTGATAGCTTTGATCAAAATTTGATGTGTCATTATAAATAACCATTTAGAATTCTATACTATGGGAACACTAATGGCTCAAGGCACCAATTACAATTTTCTTAATATAATGCGGGATCGATTTTGTTGTGTGTGTACAAAATAAAGTAGCACGAATGAACTCCTCTAAAAAAATTGAGTATACGGTTCACACCAATTGTAGCATGCTTCCATAGCACTAGGCTCATGTGCTTAGCTATCATGCCATCAAGGAGAAGCAAATCACTACAATAGCAAACAACAACATCCACGTTTTTTTTCAAGTTCCAAAACCTGTCAAAATCTAGACACTCCAGCAACGGAGAGCAACGAGAATGCTGCACGAAACTTCTCCACTGTCAAGAAAGGTAATTAGCACAGCGATGTATTATAACAGTCGGACTGGCAGAATATTTCATGGGTTCCAATATTTTTTTGTCGGCAGTGTTACATTATCCGCTGGTTTGGACCCACGGACCACGTGGAAGGAGGGAGTGGGGTGCGGAATTCGTGAGCGTGTGTCCGATGGGTGAGAGGTAACACGTGCGTGCGGTCACGCGCGCTCATCTTCTGCGGGCAAATATAATTTTTCTTTTCTTATTCATTTATGCCTCTTTTGTTGCTTAATTGATTGCACCAGCTGCAAATGCTCTAGCATGGTCTGGTTGAAAAAACGGCAAATTATAAGGGCACAACATTTTTTACTCGGGGCTAGCCAGGATTAGGGCTAGCCAGGTTTTGAGGAACTTTTACTCAGGCTGTCCAAATTTTCTATTCAGGGGCTGTCCATTTTCTTCTTCTCCACTCTCTCTCTTCACAAACCCTAGCTTTCTTCTTCTTCTTCTTCTATCCATCTTCTTCTTCTCCACCATTTTTATTCTCACATCTTCATCAAAACCCTAGTTTTTTCTCATCATCATCATCTTCTTCTTCTCCACCGTTTCCATCATCACCATCTCCATCAAAATCCTAGTTTCCTTCTCTTTTCCAATTTCGATGGCACCCAAAAAATTAAATAAACCCTAAAATGTATGAAAATAAAGGTTAAATACTTCTTTCCTCACAAAGAATGCATGTAAATAAATCCTAAAATGCATATTTCACTCTATTATCAAGATTGAAATAAACCCTAATATATATTTTTCATTCGGGAATGTCGACTTTAGGACTGCCCAGAAATTGTGGCAGTCCTGAAAGGAACTTGCTGTACAGCAAGTATCTTTCAGGACTGCCTCAATTTATGGCAGTCCTCAATATGTCTAGGACTGCCAGAAATTGTGGCAGTACTGTTGTAGAGCATGTCCCTTTCAGGACTGCCACAATTCCTGGCAGTCCTCATTACTTCTAGGACTGCCAGAAATTGTGGCAGTCCTCATTACTTTCAGGACTGCCACAATTTCTGGCAGTCCTCATTATCTTTTATACCTACCACTTGGATAGCCCTGAGTAATTTTTTCAGTGGCAAACTTGTAAATAATGAAAAACTAACACTTGGACAGCCCTGAGTAAAATGTGCTGTGCCCTTATAATTTGCCGAAAAAACCAACCTCTTATCGTACTTCAGGTGGACTAGTGCAGAATTTAGGACTGAAGGCTAACGCACAGACACGCACAGACTTTAGAAGACGGAAAGGAACGGAGGAGTGTGACTACTTAGAAAATTCTAAAATTAGAAATGTGATCGAAACTTGCGCTTATAATTTTTTATTATTAATTATTATTATCAAAATTTCTAGATATTTTAATATTTATTAGAATTTATAAAGTTCAGTTCAAAGTTACAGATAAATCAATCGTATGATAATTTTCAAAATTTTATGGTGTTAAGATAATTAATCCTTAGTTTCTTGTTATTTTGATGACCATGTATTAAAAATTCTCTAACTTTCTTTCTAAAATTTGTCCTCTTTTAAAAGTATGGTCATGTTATGGGAAACGCTCCCATTGCCCAAAAACAAGCTCTGGTGTGGGAAAAAATGAGCTTCCAAGTCGTACCTAAGTAAGAAACCGTCGAATTGTAGTTCTTACTGAGATTAGTTGACCTCCTAAAAAAATTCTGCCTTTTAACACACGGACTATTGTGGAGTTTTGGCAGAGCATTCTCCATGACAAATGAAACAAATTCAAGGCCATAGCACAATGAAGGCAAGGTTGATAGAGTGCCTATAGTTCATTTCAAAGGCTTAATGGAATGGCCTTTAGCAGCAGCAGTTCCTTGTGGTGATTCATGATAAGAGTATGTATCAAGAATTTGAAGCCAGGAACTCGAGCAGTATCAGTAAGTAAAACTAATGGGAACTGGAAATTACCGATCCTCTTTCTCTCTTACATTAAAGTCGAAACATCGGTAGCGACACAAAATCGACTCGTCTGCTCTAGCAGTCGCCTAGTTTCTTCATCGGGTTTGACATTATCGCTCCTCATGCGCTCGTCGACTATAAGAGGCATCTTACAGGCTTTGGCATAGGTACGAAGCAAGGAGTTGTATATCTCGGTGTTGACATGTCCTGCATCCCGGAGCATCACCAGGAACTGCTCCGCGCCTCCGACCTCGCCCTGCTTCTCCAGCCTGTCGAACACCGCCCTCACGATCCTGTTGTCGGGCTGCCATCTCTCCAGACTCGAAAGAGCCTTCTTCATGCAGTCCAGCACCCTGTCCATCCTCTTCTCTCTGAGGTGCCCCCATGCCAGAAGCTCCCAAGTGCTGTAGCTAGGCTCGACCCCTGCCTTCACCGTACACTCGTGGAAGCTCTCAGCCTTGTCGATCATCCTGTGCTTGACGTAGAAAGCAAGCAGTATATTCGGAACCCTAGAATCACGAGTACCTGATACAGACTCCCACTCGTCATACATGCTTTCGGCTTCTTTGATATCGCCCAACTTCGTGAGAGACGATAGCATGCACTTGTACTCGACGTCACTCATCTTCCGATACATTGACCTCATTTTGTTCCATATCCTGTTTACGTTCTCTCTGTCCGATAGACTTGCATGTAGACTGATAAGGGAGGAGTAGGCGGTCCGGTCCTTCTGGGAAACCCTCTTCTCCATCTCCTCCAATGCTTCTTTCGCCTTCTTGTGGCAGCCTGCTCTGATATAGATGCTGGCTAATGTGCTGTACGTGACCCAATCCGCGGTTATTTTCCTGTCATTCATCTCAGAGAGTACCTTTTCGGCACCCTTCATATTATCTTTGCTGGCGCAGGCACTTAACCAAAGATTGTAAGTGAACACATCTGGGATGGCGTTCTTCTTCAACTCCTTGACCATATCCTCTACCTTATCAAGCTCGCCAGTGGAGACGTAGAGGGACAGCATATGATTGTAAGGAAGAGGGCACCTCAGTAGACCGTGGGCGGACATTTGTTCCATTAGAGCTTCAGCTTTACACGACAACTTGCTCTGCACGTAAGTGTGAAGGAGTGCCGTGCAGGTAGACTGACCTTTCATCCTCTCGGGAAGATCTTCGTAGAACTTCTCTGCACTAGCCAATCCGCGGACTTTGGCGACCAAGTCCAAGTGAACAGCATAGTCACCTGGTAGCAGCTTGATCTCTGGTCGGGTTGTCATCCATTCACATATCTGGATGAATCCATCGCGGCCATAATATGTTCAAAACAAGTAATTTGTTAGAATGACAGTACATAAAAACCTTTGTGAATAATTTTATTTTATGACATTAATACAAGAAAAGTATAGGAAGAAAAACTTTCCATCCAAATTTAACTATACATGAATTATGGATACAATGGCTACATAATATCAGGTAGTCAAAAGTAAATCATAATTCATAAGAACAAATGGAGACCCATGCTTGTAGCAGGGTCTTGGGAGAGCCAAGACATCCGAGTCTTACCCCCATTATGCCCCGTGCATCGCTAGGATAAGGGATCGAAGCCTCCACATTGCCTATGCAGAGGTCCTTTACAAGTAAAATTTCATTGAAGACGGAACATGTCTATATGATTGGAAGACATTCAAGCTAGACATGGAGGCTTGAGTCATCAAAATCAAAACATACCATGCAAGCGAATATATTTAATAAGACCTTCTTTTTTCTTTGGCCAATCATTTAATTGTTCGAAAGCAAATTTGTCCTTCCCAACAGTTAAACAAGGATAAGCACAAGTACTGGAGCTGACCTAAAGTGTCCATTGTGTCATCAGAAGGTTTCTTTCTATTAATATGATTACTGTTTATGCACAAAAGGTCCTCATTGATTGTGGCGGTTAGTCTTGTATCCATCATCAATCGAACCGTGGGTTATATTGAAATATTAACTACATTGAGCTACACTCCTCATGTATGAAACTAGCCTATGTTCCGGAGAGGAGGAAGAAGAAAAAAAATCTAAAATTTGCACATATAGTGAAGCAGAAGTAACAACTATCACAAACTACACTTGCAACATCACCATAAACATCCATTCTTTAAGCAATTCAAGGAGTCGCCACATGGGCATTTCGTCAAACACTCGATGAAGCAGAACTAATACATAATAAAAATATAATATTTGCACATACGACGAAGAAAAACTAACACAAGCTACATTCTAAGCAACCCAACAAGTCATTTGGGCATTAAGTCGAACACTTGGTGAAGCAGAACTAACAAATAAAGATCCAATCTTTTGGGCACAAGTAAAACATACAAATAACTTTGTTTGGGCATTTGCAGGGCAAATTGATACCTCGAGCGCGTGCTTGTAGCGGCGGTACTTGCGGAGCTCCCGGACGACCCGGTTGAGCTGGTACTTCTGCGGGGCACCCTTCCCTTCCTCCGCCCACTTCCGGAGGACGATGACGGCGCTGCGCTTCGGGTACACGAGGCTCAGCAGCCTCTTCCCCAGCGTGTCGCGTTCTCCGCTGCCGCCGGCTCTCTTCCGGCTGGCGGACGCCGACGTCTCGGCGGAGAGGTGCCGGGACTGTAGCGCCGACAGGCCGAGCCGGAGGCGCCGGAAAGACAGCATTTTTATTGAGTTTGTGACACTTTTTTCTGAGTTTTTAATCAACGAGTATAAAAAGCTTTAAGATTTGGCTTAAGAAAGAGAAAAGGGTAAAAGGGGAAGGGGGGGGGGGGGGGGGGGGGGGGGGGGGGACATCCAAAACATTTCAACAACAATTTTATGTATGTGTTTTAAATTACCAACTTTGATAATTTAATAACTAGTTCAACTTTGTATGTAACTTTAAAATTCAACAAATGTGTGTATAAAAATTATACTTTTTAATATAATTTAATCATGATCCGAACTTTGGACCCGACCCATTAATTCCAACGAAACAAACCGAATAAATTATTCGGTTAGGTTCGATTTCGGTTTTAAAATTTTAGAATTTAAGTTTATTCGGTTCGGTTGAAACCGAATAAACCGAACGCTCACCCCTAGGTTTTTCTTGGGGGGAGGGGGGGGGGGAGGAGATTTGATGTATCAACAATGTCAAACTAAGGTCTAAGTTTGGATTTTAGTTGTTCATCCCTCGTAGCTCAGAGGGGAGCAGCATGGACACCAGATGGGACCAACATGGTTGGAACCTTCCAACCGTAAGAACGTATAGGTGTGTGTACGTTAATCCCAAAAAAATTGAATTTTAGTTATGTTCATTCCATTTGTTCAAATATTTATTTTCTGAATATATATTAAATGTTAATTGGGCTATTGCCACATTTCATGTTATCTTAAAGTAGGCAGAAATCCTAAAAATCTCTAGGAAAATAATAACTCAAAAGAGCAATAGCTCATAAATTAACTTTCATAAAAATAAATAAATGTCATTACAAGAGTTTGAAGCCCTTATTTATAGTCTTTGGAGTTAAGACAAGTTATAATTAAAATGAATCCTAATCCTAAATAAAGATAAAATAAAATCTTATCATTTTAAAAATACTCCAAATCTCATGAATCCTAAAAAAAATCTTAACCCACAACGTCGGAGGCCTGACGATATAGGGCTACGAACTGAGCCTGTGTGGGGCAGAATGAGGCGTCTGTGTAGCAAACTCAGTGCACGGTCGTCGTGCGACGGATCGGGGAATCGGCACCATTCGTCCACGGGTATAAGCGACATGCCGACCACGCGGCCCGTCGTGCGGCGCTGCTGAGGGCGACGAGAAGACGTCCGCCATAAACGATCGCATGCTCGATCGTAAGGACGTCGGCGATCGTCGCCAATATGCGCGTCGTGCACATAGAACGGGCGACTGGGCGGAATCGGTAGTCGTAGGCGACAAGGAATCAGTGGCCGTCGTACGGGCGGTCACCCTTGGTCGTCGAGGGCGTCACTTCGGCGTCGTGGGCAAAGCGAGATATTGAGTAACTGCCGTCGAAAGACGGTGTGCTGCTGAGCGGAGCTCTGGAGCGCACGGAGTGCGCGGGGTGCGTGTGCACGGCGATGATAACAAGGCCAACGGACAACGTCCGCACTCCAAAAGTCGTTCCATACGACAGGCCAAGAATCGTGTGCGTGGGACACACGATTATACTGAGCCCGCACGCGTTGGGAAAAAAAATAAAAAAATAAAAAAATCTTAACAAACTTATATTTTAAAAAATAAATCTTAACTATCCTAAAATAATTCCAAATAATTGTCGTCCATTCTCCTCTTTTTCAAAAGAACTCGACCTCGAGTTCAAAAGTGAATTTGTCGTCCATTCCACATGAATAAATACTTCGAATACATCTTCACACCCAATGTCTTTGTCCTCATATTGATTTTCATGACCGCTATTGTAATACCCCGTTCCGCACGGCACATTACGTTGAGACGATGACTCAAAGAGTCGCGTTGACCGAATGAAATGTATCGATTTGAATCGATACGAGAGTTACGTTGTCCCGAGCAATGCATCGAACTAAGTTGATACGAAGTGTTGTATTGTCCCAAAGAATGCATCTAGTTGAATCGATACGAAGCGCTGCATTGCCCCGAAGGATAAGTGCGTTGAGTCGGCTCAGAGATTCTAAGAAATTGAATCGGCCCAAGGCGCAAGTCCGAATCGATACAAGTATTGATTTTAGTTGGTTTCATGTGCAGGCTGTCCGTTTACGCTAAAATGTTAGAGGTTGGCATTTTACCTCATTCACAACGGGTCCGCAAAACCCAAATCATCGCCTCGCAACGTGCTGGGACTTAGGCACGGTAGGCCGGAATCGATCGAGTAGTTCAATAAAACAAGAAGTGCTCGAATGGCTAAGTCAGAAGATTTGGCCGTGCAATAAAGTTATAAAATCGAGCCGCATCGGCTCGACAAACAACAAGACGTATCGGCTTAAGGTGGGAGGACTGACTCTTCTTTTTACTCCATGTCTAAGTAAAATATATCATTGTATGCTAAGTTAACCTATCGACGCCACGGGCGTGGTCCGATTGGAAAATAAATTATAGTGTGTGTCGAACACTAGTTAGAACAATTGAAATAAAACGTGCATCAAATGCACGAGTCGCTATGGAACATTAGATATCGCAAAGGCGAGCACCTCGGTGCGCAAGCCACAAGAACATGGGATAACTGTATTCGGCGAGTGCCTTCGTGCACGAGCCATTCCGTGCCTTCACGCACGAGTTATAAAGGCTAGCACATTGAAAGATTATGAAGACGAGCACCCTAGCATGCAAGCCACGAACATTGAACATTAAGGCTAAGAACATAAAATTACGGTATAGAGATGTGCATCGCATGCACGACTCAAAAAAATGAGAACAATTGTGTCAAAGCGTGCCTACATGCACGAGAATCATAAAAGATGGCTTCGTTGCAAAGAGAACAGTTGTGGCATGAAGGTGACGGAACTGTCAGATGTGACATGATGCCTCAAAAAGTGTTCGGGACCTTCGGGTCATTCGGTTGGCGAACATTGAGTTGAGGCATGATGCCATTGAACATTGAAACGAAGTATGAAATCGAATGGGAGAAATACGAGATGATAAAGTCTGAGTCTCGGACTCAAGACTATGTTTGGTTGTTTGAATAATAGTGCGTTGCATGGTCGAATGGACTTGAGGAAATGATGAGATAATCTTCCGTGCATGGGTGTTCCCTTCGAACGTGTTGTGCCGGAGCACCGGGACCGTTCAGCCTAGGAGGGATATAATCTTTGAGGGGAGCATATCCGTAAACGATTAGTGACCGCTTAGCGATATATAAAAAACCGTAAATGATGGTATGCAACGGAAGGTCTCCGTAATTGGGATTGCAACACAGGTCTCCGTAATTAGGATAGCAACACACTACGAGAGGCGCCGGACTACCCAATTTGAGAAAAGAAAAGAGAGAAAGAAAAGAAAGAAAGAAAATAAAAGAAAGAAAGAAAAGAAAGACATGAAAGAAAAAGAGAAACACCTTTAGTCCATTCTGGCACGGATATGCCAATGACCTTCATATAGTTAATGTATTGAAAGTGCAGGCACGTATGTATCCTGTATACATAGATCCTGCATAGAGAACGCTTATAACATGACATGGAAGCAATGAGGCGTATTCACCTTGCGTTGGTGCAAGGACGAGTGCGTCTATGTTGGTAAGAAGTCGTGCCAGGAAACAAACATGAGATTGCTTGCATGTTTGCCTATTCAATTTGAATAACATGCTTTATCGCTTTCGAATATGCCATGAAATCGACCCTAAGGAAATATAGCAAGATCATAAGCTAAGTTGCATGATTCAACATAAATACTAAATATCGATTTAGAAAGTGGGTCTTTTCATCAGTACATGCGAGGACGAACGTACTGATCTCCCACCAACTTTCATGCATATGCAGGGAATGGATTACTCAAGGCGAAGCTTCACTTGATCGCACAGAGGCATGGAATGTCGTAGCGTTTGAAGCGTGCGATCGTATTGACACTTGAACTTGTAACAGGATTGATGCGGCCGAGATATAGAAGGCATGATGTATGGAACGGTGAAATCCTTTGTGGGCAAGAGAGAACTTGAGTGTTTGTCACTCCCCATTTCCAGAATACGTATTTTAATACGTTTACTGCTTGAATGAATTTATTTAATATTTATCATGCATTTGTTCTATATTTAAATTCTTCAATTTTGTGTTTATTATTTTTCTGTATTTTATTTTCTGCTTTTGCTTTGTTCTTATGATCGACTTGGGTTAGTTTATTTCCGGGTTTGGGGTGGTTCATCATGAACCCAACCAACCTACCATCATCTCCATTTAAAGCCCCAACCTTTTCTCTCTCTTCATTACTCTCATTTACTTCTTCTTCAACCTCCATTACTCTCCCACCAACCAATAAGAGCTAGGGAAGTACAACTTGCTTCGTGATGGATTTCAATTTTTGTTGTTCCATTGTCTTCCTCACGAGATTCTAAGACACTTTAGTACTTAGCATTTTTAATTCCCATGGCTCATTTTTCGTAGATCTAAGCTTGTTATATTTTTGAATTTCTTGGGTTTTGATCTAACTAACCTTGTTGTGTTCAAGTTTTGATGGTTCCATATTGTAGAAATTTTTTTTCTGCCCTATTTTGACCTATAGAAGTCTGGATTCTGACCATAAATGAAGGTTTAGTGGAGCTTGGAAGCCATGGATTCCATGGTTATTCTTCTCGGAAAAGTGGAAAAGAAGAACAGTGGCTTAGCCGCATGGCTCGCGGCAGTCTTGGCCGCATGGCTTGATTGGCTCTTGGCCGCATAAGACTCTATTTTCCTTGCCGCATATGTATGTTTTCTCTCTGGCCGCATAGGCCCTTGCTGCATGGCTTTCAGCCGCATGGCTTGGTTGTCTTGCAGCCGCATAAGCATTTGTCTTCATGCGTTCCTGGCCGTATGGCCCATTGCCGCATGGGTCTCTGGCCGCATGGCTCTTGGCAGCGCTTGCCATATGAACTTTTCTCTCTGGCCGCATGGCTTGGTTGGCTTTCAGCCGCATAGCTATCTCTAGCTATTAGCCGCATGAAACCTTCCCCTGCAGTCGCATATGCATGTTTTCTCTTTGGCCGCATGAACTTTTCTCCCCGAGCCGCATGACCATGTTTCTCCTCAGCTGCATGAACTTTTCTTCCTGAGCCGCATGACGTTGCTTGGCTCTTGCCGTATGGCTTTGTTGGCTCTCAGCCGCATGAGACCCTGCTTTCCTTGTCGCATGGCTGCTTACCGCATAGGCTTTTAGCCGCATAGCTCTCGACAGCTTGCCACATGGCGATCCTTGGCCGCATAAACATGGCCCTTGGCTCCCGGGCCGCATGGGATTCTGACCCGATTCTGGCCGCATAGATGGGCATCCATCTATTACCGCCCATAGTGCCTTTTAGCTGTTCCTTGTCCCGGATTGACATTGACTGACATTGATTGTTACCTTGACTAATAATTGATCATGCGTTCCTAGTTGGAACTAAGAGACTGGCTAGTCGTCTTATCGAATTGAATGAGACACGTTCATGTATGAACCATGAACCATTGCGATCGACTAGCCGATCCGAACATTGGCAAATGGACACATATTGACTTCTATTTTTCTATAAAGGAAGCATGTGCATCTTACAGTCAAGGCATGATTCTTCCGTGGTTAGGTTTGATTGTTGCATTACGCTATGTAAGACCTACAACCCAACCGTACAGATATCGTTGTAGAGTTGTGCATATCGTACTCTGTACGGAAGTACTCATTCTGAATGACCATGATCCATGGCATGGGATTTCAATCAACATAGGGACTATTAAGCTAAATAAAATAACGATTGTATGGAGAGAATGGATTCTCGAGTTCTTACATGGCAGCCATCTTTGGGACGATTAGTGCCCCGACATGCCGGCTGGTTCCCACAGATACTGCAAATCTGCCACACGGGCAGGGAGTGGTATTTGTCTATATTATTATATACACTGATGACGAGCGTCCCGCTGGGACTCGTCTAATTCATGATTGGCGCAATTGATTATTGGATAGACTAGCCTTGCTTGTACATAGTAAGAACTGAGGAATCCCTTATTGTATACTTCCAGGACAACTTGAAACTTACAGTAGCAAGCCGTAGTAGTTGCATGGCCATTTAAATTGATTTTTTCGTGCACTGTACCTACTCTGTTAAATACTGAGATGAGCAGAACGTCAGGACATAACGGGTCAACTTCTGTCCTTGTTTGGTTGGGAAGTTGGCTTGAAGTGTCGTGATGTTGTGCGAACTCCAGTAGCAAGCAGAGACTTTTTATCATATTCTTACTCTTATCACTGGTTCCAATTTCTCATATCGTGCTTCCTTGCGGTACTTGATATTAGAGGTCTAACCTCTCTGGTTTTGCATGGGCAGATTTAGAGCCAGTTCTCGAGGACTCAGCTTACTTCCACCTCCAAGATGGTCAATACTAGAGGAATGATCGCCGGAGGACACGAGTGGGTCCCTTGTTTCCCTGCTCGTTTTTACTATTTACTTTACTTTTGTCACTTGGCACCGACATGTTAGTCGGATTGTCTTGTACTTTTACATAATTGTAACTAAGTCAGACTGCAGCTGATAACGATTGTGTATACCTTGTTATATCCTCTGGCTATGTTTTGTAAAGCCAGATCTCAAGAACATTTTGACCAAGCGTTTGGGACGCCTTAATGCTTTATCTTACATGTTTTCTATTTACTGTTTCTTGTTTGAATGATTGAGACAATAGAGGTTTAGTAACCCTAGTAAGACTTTCATGTAGTATGTACCCCTCGTCTTTTAGACAGCATTGATCGTATTATACGGTATTCATCTGCTCGTAATACGTAGCTGGCTGAGTCATTCTCCTGCTCTCCGGTATTCTGGTTCTGGGGCGTAACAAGGTTTTAGTGGTGGCCCATGCAGTTCTGATTTCAGACTTGTAGGGTGTTTTAATTTATAGGATGTCTCAATCACACATGTTTTCCCTTGATCTCATAATTCGTTACTCTCGATTCTAGTTTGACATTCCAGTATCCTTGGACTTCATTGATCTTTCCTGTCCGATCGTTTGAATGTTCTCTTGTCCCTTTTCTTAGGGGCACCTCGTCCGTATCGGTCAGAGTTGGACAACAACAACAAGGGCAACATGAACAGCAAGACCCTGTTGATCAGCAACAAGGGCTAGTACTACCTCGAGAGACTATCCAAGAATAGGTGATAGTGGAACCAGCAGCTGGACCGCAGTATCCGGAGGTTCCAACACCACCAATAGTTCTACCTACCCCTGTAGAAGTGGACACACCAGCCCTTCTGGAGATCATAAGAGGGATGATGGCTACTCAGCAACATCAGATGTTGGTCCAACAACGCATGCACGCTCAGTTACAAGAGCAGAATATGTTGCTCAACCAAGGATTGCAGACGGATTTGGAAAAAGGAGTGAGAACTGATTCAGGAGCATCAACCAGATTTTGCAAGTACAACCCCCATCGTTTCGAGGACACGGAAGATGCCATTTCAGCAGATGTATGGCTTAAGGACATTGAGGCTATTCTGACAGTGGCTAAGGTTCCGACTGTAGTGTCCCGTCCCGCAAAGTCAATCGGAGGAATCGAAATGCCGACGGCGTTCGACCTTAGCCTTGCAACGGCTGCTCAAAGGCTCGCTCGGTCAAGGCGACCGCTCGCTCAGGTGGGGTAATTTCGGTGAACTTGCCTCATCTTAGCCTTCACATAATAACTCGCGTGTTTTCAACTTACACAATAGGCTTGATAATAAAAGAGACGAATCCACATAGCTAAGGGAATAATCCCGTCGTGTCGAATCGAGTTTAGAACATGGAAAATGTCCCACGGTCGGATTAGAGTTGGTGTACGGCATGCTTTGAAATTGACACTCGGTCCTTGTTTCGATTAACAAAATGCCTGGGAGGAATTGGCTTTTGAAAACAAAAACAAGAAGAAAAGTACAAAAGTACTAATTTGATTCTGGAAAAGTATTGCTATGGAAGTCTGATTCGTAAATGATCACTTTGTTCCTTGGACCATATGATGATGATGAAGATCACTGCTTGAAGTAGAACAATTTGGAAGAACTAATGCACCAGAAAGGTATCGACGCACTTGGGCATTGATGGCGAGGCCGAATGCTTTCCTGCTTTGCTTCACTTTGTTCTGGAAGAAAAGTTGAAGAAGGATGCTCTAGAGAATCAAAATCTTGAAGCTCTGATCTCTGTATTCTCTCCTGTCTCTCCCTGTGTGTGTTTGTTATGAGAAAAATCAGTCTATTTGTAGACTAGGGCTTCCGTGCGTAAAAGGGCATCAAAATCTGTCTTTACGCTAACAACTGCCATCCACGATCAGAGTCATCCTCTGTATATGCGGACACGTGTCCCATCATTTCAGTAAGAATAGGATACATGTACACACGTTCTTCGAAATATGTGGCATGAAGACCACGTAGGCACACCACGTTCCAAACTGGCCAGAACGAATAGGGCGTAAAAGGATGAGCGTAAGCTAGCTCTGTCATAGGTTTCCAGCGTAAAGTGGTTATTGAATAACCTTGAGCGTAAAATGGCTCAAATAGACTTCACGCACACATTGTTTTTTATGAGCGTAAGGACTCATGTAAACCTCCGTGCGTAAAAGAAACCATTCAGTGAGCGTAAAGTAGCTCGATCTCTATAAACGACAACAATGGTCTTTGTATGAGACAAATTCTATTAAATTCTGTGGTAAATGTCATCATTGATATCTTTATGTCAAAGTCTGCATTAAATGCGAGATTTGATAGCCTTTGTCCAGTGTGAAAGAAGCTGCTCAGTCCTTGGCGTAAAATCACCGGTGCAGACCCAAGCGTAAAATGATCAATCTGCTTAGGCGTAATACAATTAGCCTTGTCTTGGGCGTAAAGAAATTACCCGTTCTGTTAGGCATAAAGCAGGCCACTTACGAATGAGATGACTCTTTCTTTGAAGCACTTTTTACGCTCCTACAAGACCCCCTTCAAAGTTTTCAAATGTCTCCAAAATTTGAAACACTTTGAACAGCAGCGTAAAAGTTGAGATTTGATGAGCGCAAAATTCGGGATATGCAACAGTCATCCGCGTAAGAGTGGGGATATCCAACAGTCAGCGTAAAGTTCAAGAGAGAAGAAATAATGTCGGTCAACACTTAACCGTCACAATAAATTTTCTTCTTCGTAACTTTCAAATGTATCTTCATCTTCCCGAGTGAGCGGTTTCCAATGAGGAATGTGAAGAGTTATTTTAATTTGTATAAATAAGGACAAACTCTTTACTCTTAATATTCATCCTCATAGTTGATATGGCGCCAAAGAAAGAGCCAATTGTGGAGGGGGCTTCGGTCGCCAGGCTTAACCTCGAGATAGAGAACGAGCGAGCACAAAATCTTCTAGAGTGCTTTGGGCTGACCCCAGCGGTCTTCAGTCGTATTGATGGTGGTCCTTCAACTGCATACGAGGGACCGGATGACGCGGAAGCATTCCTTCGTCTGATGCGTCGCTCTGGGATTCACAATATGTGTGAGTTGGGTGCATCCCTTCGTCAACCCAACGAAAAAGAATAATAATATTCTGTGTACTGCGACTTTTATATGTAGGGATCCGCTCCCATCTTTTATAAATAAAATATTTGATGTTTTAGCCCCATCTATGAACACGCATTTGTTTATGCACTTCTGTTGACTGCTTCCGTGATTGTTGATTCCCGAGAAACAAACCAACACGTGGCGTCTATTTTATGGTTACGAGATCCTTTAAACAAGATCTTCTCCCGAAATAGACTCATCTTAATAACTTCTTCAGTCTTTATCAATAGTCGAGAATATTTCGTGTATTCTCATACTCATCCTCCTGAAGATAGCTTTCTGCGATGTTGTTCTTCAAATAAGAGATGGCGGAGCTTTCCAACGACGTTTCTTTGCATGTCCAATCATTAGGCGCAGATTCAACCATCATTAGAGCCAAACCTTTCGACTCAAGTGGAAAGTTCGATCGTAAGCAAATATCTGTCTTCGAATTTCTTGTTTTGAAAACAGCTATTTTACGAGCGTAAAGCCTTGCTGAAGCACTGGCGTAAAAGCCGTGCTGAAGCACTGGCGTAAAAAGCCTTGTTATCTGTCTTTAGTTAGCGTTCAATACGCATTTGATGACACTTCTTCTTCTTTGTTTTCTGCAGAAGCTTGGTTGAAGCGATTTTGACGCTGTAAAGAGCGTTCTTCTGACACCCACATCAGGGAGCTCATGCGCTTTTGATGCGCAAATCAGACAACTCAGAACTCTTCGTGAGATAGAAGGGTCTTCCTCTGTCGGTAGGAAGAGCCTTTATACACGGAGAGTTTGATGGTGGAGTCAACTCTACCCCGAGAAATCGGGTAGTAGAGTTTCTTTCACGGCAGAACTAGGAATCGTATCCCAATGCTGGATACGTTCCTATCTCCTTTGAGGTGCTGCCACTAATCCACCAATTGTATTGGCAGCAACACGCCTTCGGGCTGCCCTACTCTGGGGTTCTCCTCTCGTCTGAGAGATAAGACCAGAGTTTGATTCCTACTGTTCTGATTGCCACGGGGGCTCAGACAGTAAGGAACTGCCACCAACAACGAACCTGACGGAGAAGATCCAGAGAAGAAAATAGATCTCTATTAGGTCATTGTTTGGTGTATAGAATAAAAATCCAAGATGTAATAGATTTCCATTATAAAGAAAAGTCTAAGAAATGTAATAGACTTTTATGATGAGAGTGGCAATGATAATTCTTCTATGCTCGATGATTTGTATCTATCTGGATGTAATATGGACATGATAGATAATAAAATCTTCTTTTCTAATTTAGAGTTCATAATACTATCAGAGGTAATATGGACATGACAGTGTATGGGAACTCAAAAGAAAATTAGATTGATTTCCATGCAGAGGTCAAATGGAAAATGATAGATAAGAAAAGTAGGTAGATTTAGCATTTATCCAGAGGTTATGAAAACATGATAAATAACTAATCCCATTTTTTAATCAATCGATAAAGAATAGAAGATTTAATTTTTTTTTTCTCCCAGGAGACGAGAAGTCAGCTTAACCAAACCTTGATAGCTGGGGCATAAAACGATAGATGTTGTGAGGATACATGACGGACGAATCAACGTATTTCTCGGGAAAAGAAAGGACGATTCAGTTCCATAGTTAAATGGATGAACCTAGTAATATGAACGAACGGGTCTTTTCAAAAATGAAGAGTTGATTTCAACTTCAGAGACCGGTTCATTAATAATCCTCTTCTATAAATAGGCGAGAACTCTCTGTAACCTTTTCATTCTCATTTCTGCTTCTCAATTGAGAATGTCTTCTGAAGATGCGTAGCAAAAGAATGAAGTTTCTAGGGACATTGAGGACGTCATTGAGACATGCCCCGCTGAGCCAACAGTGACAAGCCCGACTGAAGTAGACGACGGTTCTTCTACGCCCAAGCCGCCCCAGGACATTCTTGCTTTCCTAGTAGAGTCAGGGAAAACTCCTGAAGAAGAGGCATTGAGGATGGCTGCCCGCCAATTTTTATGAGTTCAGGAAACGATGCCTTCTATGCATTGGCTGACTATGTACTCAATAAGGAAGGGAGTGGCCCTCGTCCTTAATCTTTTATCTTGAACAAAAATAATAAAAGAAGTTTTATTTTTGTCCCTCTTTTTTTTATACATAGTATTTCTTAAGGAATTTGCCATTGATCGGCAGCATGAGTAGATCTCCGTTGGGTTTTGACAATCGATAAGCACCATTAGAGAACACGGACTCAATCACATACGGGCCTTCCTATTTCGCTTGGAACTTCCCTTTGCTCTTGTGAGTCATCACCATTGGTCTCCGGACAGCCAACACAAGCTCGCCAATTTTGAATACCCTCTCTTTGACTTTACGATTGAAAGTTCGAGATATACGGGCTTGATATAGCTCAATATGCTGTTGTGCTTGAAGACGCTTCTCGTCCAATCCTTCAAGTTCTTGGAGGCGTAAGCGATCATTATTCTCTATAGTTAGCTCATTAGCAATAGCGATTCGAAGAGAAGGGATCTGGATTTCCAATGGGAGGACAACTTCACATCCATAAACCAGTAAAAATGGTGTAAAACCAGTAGGAGTCCGGACTATTGTCCGGTATGCCCATAAACATTCTCCAAGCTTCTCATTCCAATCTCTTTTATTAGAAGAGACAAACTTTTTGAGAAGTTTGATGATCTTTTTGTTGAAGGCTTCAGCTAAACCATTAGCAGCCGGATTATAAGTCGTAGAAGCCAGATTTTAAATTCGGTTCTTGTCATAGAACCGATAAAATGCCTGGCTGGCAAATTGTGGTCCATTGTCATGAATTATTTGTCGAAGAATCCCGAAACGATAAATGACATGATGTTTAATAAAGCTGACTACATTAGATGTCTTTATTTCAACAAGTGGAACTGCTTCTGCCCACTTTGAAAAGTAATCGGTTATAGCTAGTATAAACCGATGTCCTTTGACAGAAGGGGGTTAATAGGACCAATGATGTCCATATCCCAAGCTTCGAAAGGCCAAGAGGCTGCTGTAGGATGTAGAAATTCAGAAGGTTGATGAATAAAGTCTGCATGAATCTGGCATGCTTTACATCTTCTGGCATAGTCTACAGCATCTGCTATCATAGAGGGCCAATAATACCCCATTCTTCGAATACGATCTTGCAACTTTGGACCCGGTTGGTGGGCACCACAGACACCATCATGAGCCTCACGCAGTGTTTGTTTGGCTTCGCTTTCTGAAAGACAACGCAGCAAGAGTCCGTCATATGAACGCCGATATAGCATATGTAAAGACGGATCGTAATAGAATCGAAATGATCGTCTTTTAATTGATGCAGCTTCTTTAGGATCTTCAGGCAAAATTCCATGAACTGCATAATCAATAAATGGTGTTCTCCAATCTTTCTGCTGGGAACTTGCCTCTGTAACATAACTTTGTTCAATATGCAGATTACTCTTCACACAGAACAAGTCTCGATCTAACAAAGTAATTGTATTTTTCCTTCGGATCGGGACAGCCAAATCTGCAGCTAAGCTGGCAAGAGCATCAGCTTCTACATTCTGAGAACGTGGCATAAATTCAATGAAGAATCCTTTGAATGAAAGGACTAACTCAAATACCACCTGATGATAAGGGATGAGATCAGGGTTTCTGACTTCATACGTCCCTCTAACTTGATTGACGATCAATTGTGAATCTCCATAAGCTTCTAGAAATCTGATATCCAATTGCTTTGCTACTTGGAGACCAATCAATAGAGCATTATTCTGCTACATTGTTAGAGCATGGCTCATTAAGAGAATAGGCACGGTATATAACCATTTTGTCAGGAGAAACCAAGACAATTCCTACCCCAGAGACAATATTGCCTTTAGGTCCCACTCGTGATGCTCCATCAAAATATAATTGCCATATGTCATTTTTCAAAGCCATGTTGCAATCCACTACCTCGTCTGGAATGCCTTCATATAACTTCGAAGTTTCAGGTACAGGATGAGCAGCTAAGAAATCAGCTAACGCTTGGCCCTTTACTGATTTTTGAGGCACATAGATCATGTCATAAGGAGTGAGCAACATCGCCCAGGTAGCTAACCTGGAATTAAGAATGCTTGGTTTCCTCATCAATACCCGAATGAGATTTATTCTGGAGATGACATGAATAGTCTGTCCAGTGACATAGTGCCTTGTCTTTTGGACAGCAAAAACCAAAGCTAGACATTCCTTTTCCACAGGAGTATATCTGTGTTCAGCTCCTACCATCATTCTGCTCAGATAATATATTGCTTGTTCATGACCCATATCACTTTTTTGTGCCAGAAGAGCGCCAAGTGAATGATCCAAGGCTCGAACGTACAGCAAAAATGGCCTTCCTATCACCGGAGGTACCAGAACAGGTGGGTTTGTAAGATATTGTTTAATGTCATTGAAGGCATTTTGACATGCTTCATCCCAGACGAAAGATACTCCTTTCTTTAATAGACGGGAGAAAGGTTGACATTTCCCGAAAAGATTAGATATAAATCTTCTAATATAAGCAATACGGCCCTGGAAGCCACGGAGTTCTTTCAGATTATGAGGAGGGCGCATTTCAAGAATTGCTTTAACCTTATCAGGATCAACATGGATACCCTGGGAGGTAATGACAAATCCTAAAAACTTGACGCATCAATTCAAATACTGTCTTCAAGTCTTGAATGTGATCATTCTTTGACCGGCTTTTAACAGCAATGTCATCTACGTAGCATTCAACTATTTTCCGTAGATGTTCTTGAAAGATATTGCTCATAGCCCGTTGATATGTGGCACCGGCATTTTTAAGACCAAACGGCATTACCGTATAACAGAAAACCCCAAGGGGTGTTCGAAAAGATGTATGCTTCTCATCTTCTGGATGCATCTTGATCTGATTGTATCCTGAGAATCCGTCCATGAAAGACATACGTTCAAAACCGCATGTATTGTCTATCATGACATCAGTAATAGGAAGTGGAAATTCGTCCTTTGGACAAGCTGTATTAAGATCTCGGTAGTCTATACAAACTCGGACTTTTCCGTTCTTCTTCATAACGAGAACAATATTGGCCACCCAATCAGGGTATTGTTCTTCACGAACGAAACCGCAAGTGATCAGCTTTTTGACTTCTGTTTCAATTGCATCCATCATATCTGGTCTAAAGCGCCGTTGCTGTTGTTTTACAGGTTTGACGTTAGGCAAAATATTAAGTTTATGAGTAGCAACCTTAGGATCTAGTCCTGACATATCCTCATAACTCCATGCAAAGATGTCAATATAATCTTTGATAAGTTTTGTCAATTCTTCCTTTTCATCTTCAAAAAGATTCTTACTGATGAATATTGGTTTGGGCGTAATTCCATTTCCAACATCGATCTGTATAACCTCATCTTCTGTAGGTGGCTGTCGCTGTTCAAAACGAAGTTCCCATTGAGTATCCATCTGTTGAGCCCAAGGGTCATTCTCAAATGGCTCTGATTCGTCATCGGTTTGAACCATATTGACTGAGAATATCTGTCTAGATTCATCATATGAGGAATCTATGTTGTCTTTATATTGATGACTTTGATTATCAGAAGATAAATTCATTCTCTCAATAAACTTGACAGCCATATACTCGAAAAGAAAATCTTCATTGATATCAAAGAGATGAGCAATATTTACATCATTTACAGTCTGATTGCTACGCTTCGGATTAGTCAACGGTGGACCATCATCCGTCTTCTGCGTAGAATTGCCAATATTAACGATCAATGGTGATTCTGAATCATTCGTACCAAAAGTACGCCCTTTAACTTTGATCATAAAAGGTTGAACTTGGCTCTTAGCAGGAATTTTTATTGATTCCTCAGATGAAGTTTGAGTTCTTCCTTTAACCTTGATTATCAAAGGTTGATCATTGACAAGTTGAGATTGGATTCGTCCTTTGACCATGATCTTCAAGGGTTGTTCCTCTGGCGGATCTTCATTGATAGACTGATCCTCAGATGATGATTCTTCAGCCATGTCTGATATCTCTTTCGTATGCTCTTGTTTATAAAGCCTTGAATCAGAGAAGTAGGCTTCGACACCCTTGAAAGGATTAATATCAGCAAATTCAGTTTTCACAACTTCTTGGAAATCCACATATTTGAAGCATTGGTGGAGAGTTGAAGGCACAATATTGTGCTCATGAATCCACGGTCTTCCAAGAAGAATATTGTAGGATAGATCCGAGTTGATAACATAGAAAGTTACCATGGTTCGAAGATCACCAATCTGAATCTGCAACCGAATCTTCCCCAGTGGCTTACTCTTGCCAGAGTTAAAACCAACAATAGTGGTACTAGTGTAAGTCAGCTCACTAGTAGGAATCCTCAGGGGTCTTAGCATACTCTGAAGGATTATGCTGATTGAGGACCTGGGATCAATGTAGATCCTGTCAATTTCAGTGGATCCGATATATCCAGTATAGCACAGCGGCCTATCATGCTTGTTGTATTTCAATAGCATATCCTTTTGTGTAAAGATGATGTTGGGAATTGCTTCCATCACGCTATGACATTGTGGACATGATACTGGCATATTGTCGGGAGTCTTGAGTTGAGCTAAGCATGAATCTGCTTGAAGTAAAGCTTCGCTCAAAGTCTCTCTGCTTTCTCTGGAGAGGCGAAGCAGTTCAAATATAGACAATCTAGCCGGAGTATTGGCTAACTGAGCTAGAATATCGAACTTGTAAGGCTTCATTGTCACCCCCTGACTGGAAGCAGACTTTAATGGGATATCAAAGCGTACTGCCTTCTGTTTCCCCTTTTCAACCACAGACGGTTTAGCAGGAACAGGAGAAGGTTGAACCGGTAGTGTTTCCACTACATCTTCTGCTTCTTTGGAAGATCCCTCATAGTCTTTGTGGTACTCTTTTCCAGATCTTGTACCAGCAAAAGTTTCTTCCTCAGACTCAGGAGAAGAAAGTACCATATTACAGGATTTAGTCTTTCTTCCTTTAGCCTTCTTCTTGTGAGGATTGTTACGAGGGACTTCAGAACCCAATCCAGCGGTAGAATTCTGATTTTGAATTTGTAAAGGAAGACGTATTCCTTTATCATGGTTCAAACCTTCGGCCTTTTGAAAGTCGTAACCCATCTTCTTCATGAGAATAACAGATTGCTGACTATACAAATAGATAGGCAGTGGACTTTGAACAGGTGTTTCAGCACAGGAAGAGGAATGAATCTCTGCAACTATAGGAGAATGAAACACAGACGTCTCTGTAGTTAAGGGAGGAGAAGGATTTGGGATACGAGGAGAAATCCCTGTTGGAGCTTTTTTATAAGCAGCAAAGACTTGTTGTGCCCGGTATAAAGGAACACTATTCATGGCTAGCCACTGCTGATGAGTAAGCTTGAGCTTGGTAGGAGGAGCTGGACTTGGAGGACAGATGTTTAGTCCTTTCAGTCTATCTTCTAGAGGGAGGCCATCCCATAGATGATCCAAGTCATCAGGATCTGGAATAATATGAGAAATCATGTTGCAAGTTTTGACTTTCTTGCCTTTCTTGGATTTTGAAGCTTTACCTTCATTTTCCAGTTCAGGCACTAAGTCAGGATGTACCCACATGATTTCACCATTCTTCAATGTGAGAGGCAGCAATCCTGTATTTTCTTCCCTGGCAGGCGAAATATTCACAATCTTCATTGTCACCTTCGGAATTGGAATAATTCCATCTGGGACTTGCTGTGGAGGAAAATCCCCAAACTGAAGAGAAACCATATTGGTTGTCACCGTATGGTCATCATTGGTTAAAGCGATGGTGCCACCATTTATCAGCTCTTGGATCTTCTTTTTCAAGACATAGCAAGCACTGGTAGGATGATTAATGTATCTATGATAGATACAATACTTGGAATTGTCGGTCAGATTCACCTCATTAGGCCTCTTTGGCTCTGGAATCTGAAGTTTACCACTTTTCACCAGACATTAGAATATCCCTGGAATATCACTTTCGTCAAAAGAGTATTCTTCCTTTGACCTGGAGGATTCCTGATTACCTGACGTCGTTTTATTCTTGGAAAGATTGACCATAAGAGTATCTTTTTCTTTCACATTACGATTGCCAGGATTATTACCAGGATTATTTTTCTTCCCTTTATCTTCTGAAGCAAAAATTATCCCATGTTCGCGAGCCAACCTACCATTGATCTCGGCAGAAACTGCTGCTATGATAAATGAAGCCCAATCTGAGAATTGGGAACCTGTGAAGACAGCAATGGATGGTCGCAGATTCATTTTGCATGTATCGATCAACGCTGAATCTGGCATACCAGGAGGCATCTTTAGAGTAGCCTGTCGAAAATGTTCAATGAACGTCCGAGTATCTTTTTTCTCCTTTTGTTTTATTTCTATTAAGGAGGACATGTTCATGTCCACTCCTCCTTCATAGAAGCGGGAGAGAAACATTGCCTTAAATTCGTCAAAAGACGAAATAGAGTTATCAGGTAAGCTACGATACCAGTCATAAGCCGAACCCGTCAAATACCCAATGAACACTCGAGTGAGAAGAGCATCATTTTTCTGCAAGTGTACAGTCATAATATCAAAGTAATTGATATATTGGCTGGGAGATGCTTTTCCATCGAATAAAACCATGGATTGTGGCTTGAACTTCGGTGGAAAGGGCACATCATTCCAATAAGGAGGATAAGGTTGTTTAATCCCTAACCTCTGGAGTTGATCTTTGTGCCTTAAAACTTCAAACTGTGCTTTAAGTTCACGCACTGCTTGAATGGCTTCACTGGTTTGAGGAAGCGCATTTGACTGAGTAGTCGTTGGATGTACCATGACCCCCACTGGGGGTGGTACATCTTCTGGAATAATGGGATCTGGAGATACAGAATTTTGATTAGCAGCAGGCTCTTGAATGTTCAAAGGTATTTCAGCCCCTTGACTATCTTGAGTTTGTGCTGCTACTGGTGCCGGTGTCACTACTGTCGGTTGAGAAGTTTGCTGATTCAAAATTATTTGATGCATGCTTTGCACCATATTAAGCATATCCTTCAGTGATTGTTCAACAGCAGTGAGACGTTGTTCTGTATTAGCAGATGACGTCTCTGGTTCATCTCCAACAGCGTAGGATTCAACCTTTCTTGAAGATACAGAAGAATTTGTATAGAAGTACGAATCCATGCTATCGGTATCAGACTCAAAAGATTGAGTACCCCCAGCCTCTGAATCAGAAGTCTGCAAATGTCTTTGTCTTCTTGACCGAGTATTCTGATATACTCCTTCAAAGGAATCAAGAAGCCTGTTGAACTGTTGTTGACTTGGAGTTTGGGACGTGTTCCGTCTTGGATGTCGTCCTCTGTTAGTATGAGATGCCATGTTGACTGACACATATGGCAACTCATGTTCTTGGTCTTCAGCATGATGTGGAGGTGTATTGAAACTCAATCGATCAAAAACCGATCGTCTTGAAGCTGAACAACAACAGTTAATCACAACCTGGTGGTATTCACGAAGATGTTTTTCTTGGGGGAATGTCACCGGAGATTGTCTATTCTTACGCTTTTGCATTAACAATTCGCGCAAGTCAGAAGGAGTGGATGAAGTATTCTTCTTTATTATATTTGGGGTAGAAAAACGTTTAGTCCCTTGTGTATAAAGAAGATTACTGGCTGCATTCGTAGAACCAAATTGTACATTTCTACGCGTTTGGAATTGTGTACGTAAATCTTGAGATTTAGCACGCAGGACTCCATTTTCTTGGCGTGTGATTTGTAAGTTTGGTACCTTGCGTAAAGCAGTATAAGAAGGTTGTTGGTGTAGAACAGAAGTTTTACCAACAATATTTTTACGCTGCACACGTTTAGATACATTCACATTTGACATGTGAGCATCATTGTAAATTTCAACTACACTGTCATAGACAGGAGATTTATCTTTACGCATGGAACGTAAAATCTTGTTATCTGCCACGTTACCAACAGGAGATTTTGTTTTACGCGAGGAGCGTAATTTATTTGGACCTACCACGTCACCGACGGGAGACTGATTCTTACACCCAGAAGCACAAGCTTTAGAGTCTGCCCCATTACGAATGGGAAACTCATTCTTATGAACTGAGCGTAAAATTTGGTTCTTACCCACTGAGCGTAAAATTTGATTTTTACGCAGTAGGCGTGAAACCTGGTTATCTTCACCATTACAAACGAGAGACAAATTGTCACACTTCGAGTGCAACTTTGAAGTAGGGACTGCCTCGTTATAAACGGGAGCCCCTACGACAAGAGTGGGAAGAATTCCCTTGTCATCAGAAGCATCAGAGAGATCAGAAATCACTTTGGATTTGGAAATCCAAACTTTTCATGCTTTGCGAGACTTTTGAACATTGGAATGGCAAGAACCACCCCCAGTTCGGAGCATTTCTTCATAGGCAGTCTGGTCAAAGTGCACCACCAGAGTCTTATTGGTCGAACCGAATGAAACATCATCATATTGAGCAATCACCTCCTCGTCAGAGGAGAAGGTCGTTCCCAGCAGAGCCGCCATTTTTGTTTCGATTAACCAAATGCCTGGGAGAAATTAGCTTTTGAAAACATAAACAAGAAAAAAAGTACAAGAAGTACTAATTTGATTCTGGGAAAGTATTGCTATGGAAGTCTGATTCGTAAATGATCACTTTGTTCCTTGGACCATATGATGATGATGAAGATCACTGCTTGAAGTAGAACAATTTGGAAGAACTAATGTACCAGAAAGGTATCGACGCACTTGGGCACTGATGGCGAGGCCGAATGCTTTCCTGCTTTGCTTCACTTTGTTCTGGAAGAAAAGTTGAAGAAGGATGCTCTAGAGAATCAAAATCTCGAAGCTCTGATCTCTGTATTCTCTCCTGTCTCTCCCTGTGTGTGTTTGTTATGAGAAAAATCAGTCTATTTATAGACTAGGGCTTCCGTGCGTAAAAGGGCATCAAAATCTGTCTTTACGCTAACAACTGTCATCCACGATCAGAGTCATCCTCTGTATATGCTGACACGTGTCCCATCATTTCAGTAAGAATAGGATACATGTACACACGTTCTTCGAAATATGTGGCATGAAGACCACGTAGGCACACCACGTTCCAAACTGGCCAGAACGAATAGGGCGTAAAAGGATGAGCGTAAGCTAGCTCTGTCATAGGTTTCTAGCGTAAAGTGGTTATTGAATAACCTTGAGAGTAAAATGGCTCAAATAGACTTCACGCACACATTGTTTTTTATGAGCGTAAGGACTCATATAAACCTTCGTGCTTAAAAGAAACCATTCAGTGAGTGTAAAGTAGCTCGATCTCTATAAACGACAACAATGGTCTTTGTATGAGACAAATTCCATTGAATTCTGTGGTAAATGCCATCATTGATATCTTCATGTCAAAGTCTGCATTAAATGCGAGATTTGATAGCCTTTGTCCAGTGTGAAAGAAGCTGCTCAGTCCTTGGCGTAAAATCACCGGTGCAGACCCAAGCGTAAAATGATCAATCTGCTTAGGCGTAATACAATTAGCCTTGTCTTGGGCGTAAAGAAATTACCTGTTCTGTTAGGCGTAAAGTAGGCCACTTACGAATGAGATGACTCTTTCTTTGAAGCACTTTTTACGCTCCTACAGTCCTTTGTCCCGTAGCTTGGGAGAAGGAAGTTGGTTTAATTGCTAAGTTGCCACGACACTCGAATTAGCCTAAGTCATAGGCGTCGCTCGCATGAATACTTGATAAAGCATGAACGGTCCCATCGTTTTGCCCCAACGCTTGAATTGGCCTAAGTCATAGGCATCGCCCGCATAAATGCTTAATAAAGCATGCACGGTCCCGTCGTCTAAGGCTTGGCATAGCCTTTGCACGTCCCGTGAGTTAAGTCGTCTTGCACGACTTTTGGCTTAAGTTTAGGCACCCGAGAACTTGGTGGTTCAAGTCGAACGCGTGCACGGCACGTTCCCTCGATTGCGAAGCTCGGCGTAGCCTTTGCTCGTCGAGTCATTGCCGAATAAGTTAGGCAAGAGTTGTGCTGGGCTATCGAAGCCATTTCTAGCACTGTCCCACTCTATCTGCGGTTGTCAAGTCGCGTAGTCCCTCGAGATCAAGGCTCGTCTCATAACTTATATGACTTGAGCGACTGCGTCGCCTAGAGAATAATGTCTGTCTAAGGCACGTGCCACGGTCGGTACGATGTAAAGTTAGCCATGGTCTATGGCAATTAAGAAAAAACGTTTGGTTCAAGTTAAGTTGGAAGGCTATGCAGTAGTCGTTCCCTGATATATGAGGCGGTCCCTCGGTTGGGAGTCTCACGTTCCTATGCACGTTAAGAATTATGAGGCGGTCCCTCGGTTGGGAGTCTCACGTTCCTATGCACGTTAAGAAGTATGAGGCGGTCCCTCGGTTGGGAGTCTCACGGTCCCGATGCACGTTATATAAAGTGTGGTTCAGAGCGCGAGTGCTAAGTATAGTTCCAATCGTACCAACAAATTAGGCCATGCATTTACGTGAGTCTAGATGTCTCGTAGGTGCGTGGTCATGGACAACTTGTCGACAAGGGCGATGTTTCTTCGAGCGGCAACCCGGGGCCACGGGACCGACTCGGCCTAGGAGGAAACATGATATAGCCGAGCTGGGTATGAAGCAACTGGTAGTTCGGGGACTTGCATCGGGGATCGCAACCTGCGGTGCAAGGGTTCCGAATGCCAGGCTATGTCCACGATGGTTTGTCGTGCCAGTGACCTTTTATATAGATAATTGGCGTGCTAAGCGGCGAATCCGCATGCAGGGTATCGGTCGCAACAAAGGAAGTGTAAGCACGGTATGACTTGAGTTATGAAACGTGTGCTCGGTTGCACCCAAAGTATTATGAGGCCTAGGGTTTGGCTAAGTAAAGGCCCGTGCTTCGGCACGAGATGTGGCATCGAGTGTTAAGTCGTTGGCATAGAGTTCATAAGTCAAAAAGAGTCGTTGCGAGGTAAGTCGAGAAGGGCCGTAGGGCAAGTTGGGTGAAGTTACGTTGAGTTGTTGGGCACGACCTCAATTATGAGGCACGGCTGTGCTGTCATAACACAAGTATGGGTAAGTCAGTAAGTGGCGAGGCACTGCCTCAAGGAGGTTGTACGGTCACACGAAAATAGGGTCTATCATGGAGTTGCGTCCCTGATTATGGCCGTAAGGCAAACACGACTTGATAGGTTAACGTTGTTGGCACGAGAAGGGGTCTAGAGGCAGATTATGAGTTAACGTTGTTGTTGTAAGCACGAGATGGTCCTCAGACACAAGTATGCCAAGGCGTCTGTCATAAAATCGATCCTAAGGCAAGACTAGAAAGACAATCGTAAAGGGACTTGTATTACACAAAGTAAAATAAATGTGTCGGTTTTTATATGGGTGGGCGAGGAGCTCACTCCACCAGTACAGTTGAGTACTGACACCCGCATAGTTTTCATGTGCAGGCGCAGGTAGAAGCTCGTTGTCCGGAGCTCGCTTGGATGCGTCGAGGCATAGAGTTCCTTGGCGATTCGAAGCGTGCGGCCGCATGAAGTCAAGACGTATACGGGACACAATGTGTGGACATCGCCTTCCGAAGCTTCCGCTGGCTCAAGCATTGTATCAAGAGATGAAAGAGAGCAGAGTGACTTGTAAAATGAGAGAAAAGTGAGCACGAGAGACTTGAATCATGGCTTGCGCCCATTATAATCTGATTTTTTAATATCAATAAAGAGTTCTTTTGAATAACTTGTGTTTTGATTTTAAATTTCGCTGCCTGTTCAATGTTTCTGCTTGGGACTTCTGTGCGACGACCCCGTCGCCGCCGATGTAATCGGTCGTTATGAAACTGCCTTGTACGAGCGCAAATCTAGGCTCGTGCGACATCACGCCTTAGCGAGGACGATCGCTCCTACGGGAGCAGGGCGTGGCATAATGGTATCAGAGCACGGCTTTACGTCCTTGGACTATCGATTGAATTCTTTAACTTTGTTGTTTTCACAAACTCTGTTGCTTCCGCAAAGTTGATATCGTTGGTGCGCTCTCTCTCAAATGTCCCACGGATGTCCATACAATAAGTCTAAATATTTTCAAAAGCTCGTACATGCGTTCAATCGAACGCATCGGTAGTCCATCGTTGAAATGCATCTGTAGGCCTTTGTGTCGAACGGTGTCAACTTGACTTGAACGAAAACACGTGCTAAAGTTAGAAAAGTCGCGTGCGTGTCCGAATAGTCCTACGTCGACATTAGCGAACGAGCATGCAAGCTCGAATATAGGCCGCACGGGATAGCTATGCACACGGCCTTTTGGCTAAGTTGTGTCGCGTGTCGCGCACCTCGTTTTTGGTGCAAACAAGTCACGAGCAGTATTAAGTATCGCTCGATCGGGAACGGAAATACACTTGGAGAGTATATCGATAGGAACGCTATCGAACCGACGCTTAGGTGTGCAAGGAAGACTGGTTTAGATTTTTGAGTAATAATGCGAACGACTTAGTACGTCGATACGACGCGAGCGATTATGCTAGAGATTCGTCGAATGATTCAGAAGGATGTCTTAGCGAGTGGTGCGAGCGTGATTGAGGACTAGATCGGATGGCTCGAATCCGAGTGGTGTATGGTTTGTCTTGGAAATTATTCGAGCAAAAATTGAGGATTAGAGGTAACACGAGTATGTCGGCGATGCGATGCGATCGCGCATAGCCTTAGAACGCGTCACGCTTAGTTGGTCGTGACTTCGAATGTTCCGAACGAGATGTCATTCGAACAACTTGTGAATGGGCAACGCGAGTTAGAAAACGATTTGGAACGATGAATAAAAATGAATGTCTTGATCGAGGAAGTCTAGAGGATCGCACATGTGACTTCGGATTCGATCGAATGGAATCATGGTATATCCAAATCAGACAATAGCATCAGTCGCACGACTCAAAATTGGTTGCAAAGGAAGATCGTCAGGTTACGTATATCGTCGATGGTATTGAGGCGTATCAAAGATCGATATGCAATAACTCGGGGGTACTCTGACTCAGCGAATGACGATCGTGTAAAATGTCATTGTTCTGCTGGATGCGATCCTCGGAATGTTGGAACACGTCGAGGAAAGGATAAACTTGGCTCGAGGATTTTCTAGTTGAATGAATGACGGTCAGACTATCGAACTTGGATTGGATGAAAGTAAAATATTTGGATTTGCTTCATCGATAACCATAACGTTGACGTTCTTGTCTTATACGAGCACAACTCCAGTCTCGCACATGCGTCGCGTCGATTAGGGCGATCACTCCGCATGAGCGCTGGTATGGTGATTCATACAGCGGGGGTGATTGAACTAGCAGGGTGGGGCAATTTGTGTGCTTCGACTTGTGGTTTGATGCGAAGGTGGACTCGAGAACGACTTAGCATGCATGACGGTCGAATTTGAGGATTGCGTAGGTCCAATCCGTATATCGAGAATAAATTAGTCTAGACGCAATCAAGAGTTACGCCCCGATGAGAATGATTATTCTGCGGGAGCATTGCATGGTGATTCATGAACCACCGTGGGTAATCGGACTCGCGTGAGATTGGGGCGCAACATATTGTCGAGCTAGACGACCTCTGATCGAATGCATGAATTGGTTAGAATTGGTGATTTGAAACAAAATCGAATATGCGCAACGAGTATTTCGATGCGAATTAGGTGATCGTGCTCGATGTTTAGAAATCTGAGTGACGCGAGCTTGGGTAGAAAACCCCGTACTATCGACTTTTGTTGACCCTAGGATTTGGGGTCAGTATTGGCATTATTTTTGGAAAACTATGATTCCAATCCTGACATTAACTTAGACTTGAGAAATGGCCTAGCGGTTAGGCGATACGCCCCTGTTTCAAGAGTTAGCAATCGAAAGATTGATCTTGAGGATTGGCATGGATAGATAGGGTGAATCAAGAGTATAGGAATACCCCTCACGAGATTCGGCTAACATGCATATATTTCAGGGATGCTTGAGTATGTGCACGATGCGACTCGAATGAGAACGACGAATTCTCTTTCATGCGGCTTGGCTGAATACATGTATTTTAGGGACGCCTGGAATGTGTGCACGATCCGACCAAGTGATACGTTGAGTTCTAGCGAGACCTGGGGAATGGAAAGTGTCGAGGATTTGAGATCGTGTCAAAGGAAAAGATTAAAAGTAGTACGAGCGTGGTTTGGAATCGAAGTAACGCGTAGACGGAGTGTGCACGATAAAGTATGGTGTACCTCGTTCGACTGTTATAGTCCCGTGTCCAGGCACGATTAAGTCTTGGCCATAGAAATGGTAGGATGGCTTGCCTTCAGGAAAGTCTCGAGGACGTGACTTATTCTGAGTGGTGTATGTTGTAGTGCCCCGTCCCGCAAAGTCAATCGGAGGAATCAAAACGCTGATGGCGTTTGGCCTTAGCCTTGCAACGGCTGCTCGAAGGCTCGCTCGGTCAAGGCGACCGCTCGCTCAGGAGGGGTAGTTTCGGTGAACTTGCCTCATCTTAGCCTTCACATAATAACTCGCGTGTTTTCAACTTGCACAATAGGCTTGATAATAAAAGAGACGAATCCACATAGCTAAGAGAATAATCCAGTCGTGTCGAATCGAGTTTAGAACATGGAAAACGTCCCACGGTCGGATTAGAGTTGGTGCACGGCGTGCTTTGAAATTGACACTCGGTCCTTCGTCTCGTGGCTTGGGAGAAGAAAGTTGGTTTAATTGCTAAGTTGCCACGACACTCGAATTAGCCTAAGTCATAGGCGTCGCCCGCGTGAATACTTGATAAAGCATGAACGATCCCATCGTTTTTATCCAACTCTTGAATTGGCCTAAGTCATAGGCGTCGCCCGTATAAATGCTTAATAAACCATGCACGGTCCCGTCGTCCAAGGCTTGGCATAGCCTTTGCACGTCCCGTGAGTTAAGTCGTCTTGCACGACTTTTGGCTTAAGTCTAGGCACCCGAGAACTTGGTGGTTCAAGTCGAACGCGTGCACGGCACGTTCCCTCGATTGCGAAGCTCGGCGTAGCCTTTGCTCGTCAAGTCATTGTCGAATAAGTTAGGCAAGAGTTGTTCTGGGCTATCAAAGCCATTTCTAGCATTATCCCACTCTATCTGCGGTTGTCAAGTCGCGTAGTCCCTCGAGATCAAGGCTCGTCGTATAACTTATATGACTTGAGCGACAGCGTCGCCTAGAGAACAAGGTCTGTCTAAGGCACGAGCCACGGTCAGTACGATGTAAAGTTAGCCACAGTCTATAGAAATTAAGAAAAAACGTTAGGTTCAAGTTAAGTTGGAAGGCTATGCAGTAGTCGTTCCATGATATATGAGGCGGTCCCTCGGTTGGGAGTCTCACATTCCTATGTAAGTTAAGAAGTATGAGGCGGTCCCTCGGTTGGGAGTCTCACGTTCCTATGCACGTTAAGAAGTATGAGGCGGTCCCTCGGTTGGGAGTCTCACGGTCCCGATACACGTTATGTAAAGTGTGGTTCAGAGTGCGAGTGCTAAGTATAGTTCCAATCGTACGAACAAATTAGGCCATGCATTTACGTGAGCCTAGATGTCTCGTAGGTGCGTGGTCATGGACAACTTGTCGACAAGGGCGATGTTTCTTCGAGCGGCAACCCGAGGCCACGGGACCGACTCGGCCTAGGAGGAAACACGATATAGCCGAGCTGGATATGAAGCAACCGGTAGTTTGGGGACTTGCATCGGGGATCGCAACCTGCGGTGCAAGGGTCCCGAATGTCAGGCTATGTCCACGATGGCTTGTCGTGCCAATGACCTTTCATTTAGATAATTGGCGTACTAAGCGGCGAATCTGCATGTACGGTATCGGTCGCAACAAAGGAAGTGTAAGCACGGTATGACTTGAGTTATGAAACGTGTGCTCGGTTGCACCCAAAGTATTATGAGGCCTAGTGTTTGGCTAAGTAAAGGCCCGTGCTTCGGCACAAGATGTGGCATCGAGTGTTAAGTCGTTGGCATAGAGTTGCATAAGTCAAAAAGAGTCGTTGCGAGTTAAGTCGAGAAGGGCCGTAGGGCAAGTTGGGTGAAGTTACGTTGAGTTGTTGGGCACGACCTCAATTATGAGGCCCGATCGTGCTGTCATAACACAAGTATGGGTAAGTCAGTAAGTGGCGAGGCACTGCCTCAAGGAGGTAGCACGGTCACACGAAAATGGGGTCTATCGTGGAGTTGCATCCCTGATTATGGCTGTAAGGTAAACACGACTTGATAGGTTAACGTTGTTGGCACGAGAAGGGGTCTAAAGGCAGAGGATGAGTTAACGTTGTTATTGCAAGCATGAGATGGTCCTCAGACACAAGTATGCCAAGGCGTCTGTCATGAAATCGATCCTAAGACAAGACTAGAAAGACAATCGTAAAGGGACTTGTATTGCACAAAGTAAAATAAACTTGTCGGTTTTTATATGGGTGGGGGAGGAGGTCACTCCACCAGTACAGTTGAGTACTGACATCCACATAGTTTTTATGTGCAGGCGCAGGTAGAAGCTCGTGGTGCGGAGCTCGTTTGGATGCGTCGAGACATGGAGTTACTTGGCGATTCGAAGCGTGCGGCCGTGTGAAGTTAAGACGTATACGGGACATAATGTGTGGACATCGCCTTCCGAAGCTTCCGCTGGCTCAAGCATTGTATCAAGAGATGAGAGAGAGCAGAGTGACTTATAAAATGAAAGAAAAGTGAGCACGAGAGACTTGTAATCATGGCTTACGCCCATTGTAATCTGATTGTTCAATATCAATAAAGAGTTCTTTTGAATAACTTGTGTTTTGATTTTAAATTTCGCTGCCTGTTCAATATTTATGCTTGGGACTTCTGTGCAACGACCCCGTCGCCGCCGATATAATCGGCCGTTATGAAACTGCCTTGTACGAGCGCAAATCTAGGCTCGTGCGGCATCACGCCTTAGCGAGGACGATCGCTCCTACGGGAGCGGGGCGTGGCACCGATAGAAGAACGTATAGATCTAGTAACGCTGTTACTTCAGGACCTCGCACGTGATTGGTGGGAATCAGAAGAAGTGGGCATTAGACGTCCTATTGCTTGGGATGATTTTACTGCAAGATCAAGATGAAGTACTATAGAGTTGTGGCACAGTTTGAGCTACAGCAGAAGTTTATCGACCTCAAGCAGGCTGGTAAGACAGTGGATGCTTATGCAGCAGAGTTCTGCAGACTGAGTAGGTTCGCCCCAGAGATGGTAGCAACGGAGAGCCAGAGGGCTATGAGTTTTATGCAAGGGTTTCATCTTGAACTCTTGCAATTGATAGAGGGACATAACTACCAGACTTTCGATGAGGTATTGACGACAACCCAGAGGCATGAGATCACCATCCAGAGGATCACCTCTAGGACTGGGGGTCAGAAGAGATCACACAATCAGATTGAAGGAGAAGGGAGAGTAGCGCCCCGAGTTACACCATCTCCTGGCGTTCGCATTCACGATGTGGCGATGCGAGGGCCAGCACCACCAGTAAGGCAACAACAGCAACAGAGGAAGAACAAGCAGCCCCCAACGGGCTGCACTTATTGTGGGAAGGTAGGACACACTAGATATGTGTGTCGGACACTGAACGAACAGTGTTTGATATGTGGAAGTCCGGATCATCGGGTTTCCACCTGTCTTATGAATTCGAGGTCAGGAGGACAAGTACAACAATTTTCTGCTCTGCCAGCACCAGGGGCAGGCCAATATCGAGGACCAGCGGTGGCAGTGAGACCGTTGGCACAACGTCCGTTGATGTCACAGGCTCAGATATTTCGACAGCAGGGACCGTCGATGCAGCATCAACAATAAAGACCACCCCAGCATCACCAAGACAGGGGCTAGCAGCAACACCAGGCTAGGCCGCAGCATGGGAACCAACAAGGAGGCCGAGGGCAGACATTCAATCTGTCCTTGGAGGAGGCACTGGCATCGAAAGATGTTATGGCAGGTAACATTCTCGTCGCCTTATATCTCGCAGTAGCTTTGTTTGATTCGGGAGCATCACACTCGTTTATATCTGCACAATTTGCGATACGACTAGGAATGAAATTCGAGGCATTGCCAGGGAGGTTGAATATACTCACTGGTAATGGGCTTGTAGGAGTTAGTAGAGTTATTCTAGCGTGTAGAGTTGTAGTGTGCGGGCGTTCCTTACTCGCCAGGTTGATAGAATTTCCTATGAAGAATTTCGATATTATCTTAGGCATGGACTGGCTGAAAGACAGTTGTGCCACAATAGATTGTCGTAGAGGGAATGTATCTTTTAACATTCCAGACATGGACCGATTTACCCTAGTCAGATCAGTGGCAACCCAACAACAAGAAGAAGAATGAGTAGTAGCGGCAATGGAAGAAGTTCAAGTCCCGAAGGTAGTTGAAGAGTTCATTGATGTATGTCCCGAAGAACTTCCAGGTTTATCTCCGATTAGGAATATTGAGTTTGGTATAGAATTGGCACATGGAACTCAACCGATATCAGATCGAGTTTACAGAATGGCAGATTTCGAGCAGGCCAAGGTGTATCAGCACGTAGAGGAACTGAAGGCGAAGAAGTTTATTCGAGATAGCAGATCACCATGGGTAGCACCAGTGGTACTTGTAGGAAAGAAGGATGAGTCATCAAGATTGTGCATTGACTACAGAAAGCTCAACACGGCAACAGTAAAGAACAAGTATCCACTACCTAGAATCGATGACTTGTTTGATCAGTTGAGCAGAGCAAGAGTTTTCTCCAAGATAGATCTTCGGTCAGGATATCATCAAGTTAGAGTTCGAGAAGAGGATATTCCCAAGGCAGCATTCAGGTAGAAGTACGGGCATTACGAATTCTAAGTTATGTCGTTTGATTTGACCAATGCTCCAGCAATATTTATGGTTTTGATGAACCGCATCTTTATGCCATACTTAGATCATTTTGTCGTTGTGTTCCTCGACGACATTCTCGTATACTCAGGTAGTGAAGAAGAGCATGAAGATCACCTCAGGAAAGTATTACAGGTTCTGAGAGAGAGCCAGTTGTACGCCAAGCTCAGCAAGTGTGAGTTTTGGACGGATCGAATTTTATTCTTGGGGCACATCATATCAGGGGCTAGAGTAGCAGTGGATCCCAAGAAGATAGAAGCAGTAGAGAGTTGGCCAATGCCTAAGACCGTAGCTGATGTGCGTAGTTTCTTGGAATTGGCAGGATATTACAGAAGGTTTATATTAGACTTTGTAAGACTTTCAGCACCCATGACCAGCTTGACCCGAAAGGATGTGCCATTCGTCTGGTCGACAAATATCAGGCATCATTTAAGAATTTGAAGCAGAAATTGATATCGGCACCTATTCTTACATTGCCGGTTGGACCCGGAGGTTTTACCGTTTATTATGACGCGTCAGGAAAGGGACTTGGGTGTGTCCTCATGCAACATGGGAAGGTGATAGCGTATGCATCTAGGCAACTTCGAGACCACGAGAAGAATTATCTAACTCACGACTTGGAGTTGGCGGTAGTGGTATTTGCTTTGAAGCTATGGAGGCATTACTTGTATGGTGATCGAGTGGATATGTACACAGACCACAAAAGTCTGAAGTACATCTTTATTCAAAAGGAACTGAACATGAGACAGAGAAGATGGTTAGAGTTGAACAAGGATTACGACGTGGAGCTTCAGTATCACCCAGGCAAGGCTAACGTGGTAGCAGATTGTCACGCCCTAGAACCAGAATACTGGAGAGCGGAGGCAGACATAGCCAGCTACGTATATTGAAGTGCAACCCACCTCGCTATACGGTCACGACTGTCTAGATATATGAGGGTTTAACTACAAGCCAACAATCTCTTATGGTCATGAACAAGCCTAGTGTCTCAATCACAAGTAAGTAAATAAATGTTACAAGATGTAAGATCACCAAATATACAATAGTAAGGCGTTCCAAACATTACATATTCAGTTGATCATGAAGCTAATCGTTACAAAATGTCAGGACTAGCAAGAGTTTAGTCATACATGATCAACCCTAGGATTTGCCAATCATGTTACAGCCCGTAGGCAGACAGTAAGTAAAGTATACAATACGAGCTTACAGGTGCTCGCCGACTAAACGCCTAAAAAGAATATTTTTACAATAAAGTGGGAGAGCCAAAAATAACCCACTCGTTGCCCTGTTTACGCCTGGTGGTCACCATCGGGCTGGAAAGTCGGTAGATCCTCTGGAGCTGCTCCAAAATCTGGCCATACAAAACTAGCTGGGTCAGACTCCAGAAGAGAAAGTGCCACAAAGGAAGCTTCACTTAGGAACTAAAACCAGCAATTAGCACAGAATATAAATAAATAAAAATAAGAACTGAAAATAATAAAAATATATCAGGATGATATACGACGAGATAATCATTGAGCCATTCAGATAACCAGGTTACAACCCGTAAACCAAACAAGGACCGAGGTTGTAACCCTTCATCTGAGCGAAACTTGGTTTTCCACCATTTATCGGCAAGACAATATAAAAAATCAGGTCATGTAACATTCTTGTACAGGATCAAGACAAGACTAGACTGGTTACTCCACCCAATCAATCATGGCCAAGCAATGAGTACGGCTTGATATATTAACTAACCAGGGTTATCACAGGCCTAGTTACTAACAAGATACAGCGAGATTATTCCACAGCCACAAGCCCTGCAGACCATCCAGGTTACCCAGGTCAAAATATTAGGGGTTGAATTCAGGTGGGTACATCGTCCAGGAAACGCATGTACCCTTAGATAGCTTGAAGGGTGCAGCACATGACAGTGTACTGGAAATGTGCCCTAATCGACGGCAGGCTACAGATCCCAGGTGCGCCTAGGTAACGGAATTGCCTGTAGCTGGGAAATCTATTTATGACTACTGTGTTATTCTAGTTATTAGCCTTAGTCCATTTCAATAGGTTCTCCTGACCGTGGTACTCAGGAGTCCTATCCTAGTATGATGCAAGACAAGACTGGTTCATTTGTACAAGCACAATCGCCCACGGTGTCCAGGTTATTTATACGTGTCAGTTCATGTCATGTCATGTCATGTAGCCGTCACAAAAGCTTATCAAGATATTTTATGTCAGGTTTATCATGCCAGGTTTTACTTGTCAGGAGTGCGCCACGACGGGCCACTATCAGGTCATGTTACTTGTCAGGAGTGTACCACTACAGGTCATTGTCGTGTTCAGGAATTCATGTGCAGGGTGACATAGTACAAGCATTCAAACAAGAGACCCAAGTTACATTGAGGGTTACAAGACATGAGTTATGAATAATAATAATAATTAAATAACAGGGCAAGCACGGGAGGAGCCATACGGCTAGATTGATGCGGGCTCATGCGGCCCAGAATTTAAGTTCATACGGCTCAGGTAGATGCGGCTAGAAGGAAGTCCAGGGCGCATACGACTAGAAGTGACTGGGGCATATGTGGCAGTGAGGGAAGTCCCTGTGGCTGGAAAGGGAAGCAGGATATATGCGGCTCAGATAGGAGTTCTCATACGGCTAGCGGAGACGAACCCTTATGCGGCTGGGAGGAACTAGTCCCCATGCGGCTCGCGGGAGAGTAGGACATATGAGGCTGGAATGAGGGGCCTTATGCGGCTGGGTTAAAGAGCAGTCCATGCGGCTGAAGGGAAATGGGGGTCCATGCGGCCCGCGGGGGAGAAAAGCATATGCGGCTGGGAATTGCCCAAGCTCATGCGGCTGAGAACTGTCGGAGCATATGCGGCTGGAAATTAAGCGGAGTCCCATACGGCTAGCAGGGGACGGATCTTATGCGGCTCGCGGGGATGCAACTCATATGCGACAGAGGAATTGTCTTCATGCGGTTGGGGAACGATGAGCTTATGCGGCTCTAATCAAATCTTCATGCGGCCGGAGAGTTAAGTCCCTGCGGCATAGGCCATGCGGCTAAGAAGAAGGCAGCAAGGCTTATGCGGCAGCAGGGGAACTTGTCGCGTAAATGTTATACGGCTAAGTTCATGCGGCTATGAACTGTGCTTCTTCTCCATCCTTCCGAGAAGAACCCTTCAAGCCATGGCTCCCAAGCTCCATGAATCTTTCATCCAGAGTCCAAATCCAAACTTTCATAGGTCAAAATGGGACAGAACGAGATTCTCTACAACATGAAACCATAAGAACTTGATAATAACAAGATTAAATAGATCAAAACCCAAGAAACCCAAAAATAAAATAAATTTAGATCTAGAAGAATTTAGCCATGGAAATTAAAAATGCCAAGCACTAAAGAGTCTTAGAGTGTTGCAAGTAAGAAAATAGAATAATAAATCTTGTGTTCCTCCATGAAGCAAGATGCACTTGCCTAAGCTCTCCCTCTCTCTCTGGTAGGTGAGAAGTTAATGGTGGAGAAGAAGAAGATTAATGAAGAGAGAGAAAGGAGAATGAGGTTAATAAATGGTAGTGGTGGTAGGTAGGGGGTTCTCCCCCCTTGGTTCATGATGAACCAAGGCTAACCAAGCCTAGGCGAACCAACCCAAGCCAAACTGAACCAAGATGAACCATGGCCAAGCAAATGAAAATGCCCATAATCCAGGCAAGAAGGCATACAAATACAAGATAAAATACGTACACACATTCTAAAATACGTAATACGAGCAACAGGCATTACAACTCTACCCACCTTAAAAGAATTTTGTCCTCAGAATTTAATTAAGAGGCTAGAGGGACAAGAACAAGCCATACTAATCACAAGCAAGTTATAACTAGGCAGTAAATCATGCAATCAATCATGCAAGCAAGGAATCGAAGACATGAGGCATAAGGAAGATATTATACCTTACGAGTCAAACAGGTCGGGATATCGCGATCGGATATCATCCTCACGCTCCCACGTTGACTCACCCAAAGAGTGATGATCCCAAGCAACTCGGACTAACTTGATAGTCTTGTTCTTGAGTGTCTTCTCTCTCCGATCCAATATAGACACGGGCCTCTCCTCATACGAAAGGTTAGTGCCAACAACCAATTTCGAATGATCCAGGATATGGCTCGGGTTCGGGATATACCGTCACAATTGGGATACATGGAACACGTCATACACCTCGCTTAGCGACGGTAGAAGAGCAAGACGATAGGATACATCTCCTACTCGCTACAGAATATCGAACGACCCTATATACCTAGGACTAAGCTTTTCCTGTACGCCGAAACGAATGACGTCACGGTTAGGCAAAATACTCAGGAATACATGGTCGCCAACAGAAAACTCAAGAGGGTGCCGATGGGAATCGTCCCAATGGCGCTAGCGATCTTGGGCAACTCGAAGATGATACCTGACTCTTCTGACCACTTCAACTGTCTGGGCAATCATTTCTGGACCAAGCATCTGCCTCTCTCCAACATCATCCCAGGCTAGCGGAGATCTGTACTTTCTACCATACAGTACCTCGAACGGTGCCATCTGGATACTGGCCTGGAAGTTATTGTTGTACGAGAACTCCACCAGGTGCAAGTGATCTTTCCATGAACCACCGAAGTTGAGTGTACAGGATCTCAACATATCTTCAAGGGTCTGGATCGTGCGCTCGAACTGGCCATCGGTCAGCGGATGATATGCTGAGCTGAACTAGAGGTGAGTCCCCAAACTCTCTGGCAAACTACGCCAAAAGTGTGACATAAATCTGGAATCTCTGTCTGAGGTGATATTGACTGGCATACCGTGAAGCCTGACGATCTGCCTGAGATACATCTCTGCTAGCTGAGTCGTTGACTGACCAACTCTGAACGGAAGGAAGTAAGCCACCTTCGTGAGCCTGTCAACTATAACCCAAAAAGTATCTCGACCAGCTGGGGATCTAGGTAATCCCGTCACGAAATATATGGTCACATGCTCCCACTTCTATTCTGGAATAGACAAGGGCTGAAGAAGTCCAACTGGCCTCTGATGTTCAGCTTTAACCTGTTGGCAGACCAAACACCGAGAGACAAACTGGGCTATCTCCCTCTTTATGCCATTCCACCAAAAGTGCTGACGAATATCACGGTACATCTTCGTACCACCGGGATGAATGGAATACTGAGAACTGTGGGCCTCTGCCATGATCTTCTGTCTGATATCTCTACTGGGTACACAAAGACGCTTACCATATCGAAGTGTACCATCCTCATGAATGCATAACTCTGATCTTCGTCCTGCCTCACACTCTGCTCTTAGTCGTTGAAGCTTGGAATCTGCTGACTGCGCCATCCGGATCCTCTCGACTATAGTGGACTGAACCTGCATACTGGCCATCAATGCCACACTGGAAGGGAGAATAACTTCTATACCCATCTTCTGAAGGTCTGCTAACAGCTCTGGTTGTGTTGTTAAGAAATAAGCTCCGGCTCTCCTGCTCAATGCATCTGCGACAACATTGGCCTTTCCAGGATGATACTGCAAATTGACATCATAATCCACAAGAAGTTCCACCTATCTCCTCTGACGCATGTTAAGATCCTTCTGGGTGAAAACATACTTCAGGCTCTTGTGGTAGGTAAAAATCTCCACTCTATCTCAGTACAAGTAGTGCCTCCACAACTTAAGTGCAAACACTACTGCTGCCAGCTCCAAGTTATGGGTTAGGTAATTTCTCTCATGATCACGAAGTTGACATGACGCATAAGCTATTACCTTCCCATGCTATATCAGAACACATCCTAAGCCTCTGCCTGAAGCATCACAATATACTGAGAATATACCGGTTCCATCTGGAAGCATGAGAATGGGAGCCGTCATCAAGCCTCGCTTCAACTTCTCAAATGAATCCTGGCACTCTGTTGTCCAAGCAAATTGTACCTCATTGCGGGTCAACTGGGTCAATGGTGCTGAGATCCGAGCAAAGTCTGAAACAAATTGCCGGTAGTAGCCGGCCAAACCAAGAAAACTACGGACTTCTGCAACTGTGATGGGCACTGGCCACGACTCAATAGCCACAATCTTCTGGGGTCCACTTCTACTCCTCATCTGGTGATGATATGACCTAAGTATGAAATGCGATCGAGCCAGAACTCGTATTTACTGAACTTGGCATATAACTGGTGCTCTCTGAGAATCTGAAGAACAACCTTGAGATGCTGCTCATGCTCCGCCTCACTCTTACTGTAGACCAGGATGTCGTCTAGGAACAAGATCACAAACTGATTCAAATAGGACATGAAAATATGATTCATGAGGTCCATGAATACTGTTGGCGCATTGGTTGCTCCAAATGGTATAACAAGGAACTTCCAATGCCCATATCTCGATCTAAAAGCTGTCTTCGGGATATCCTGCTCTCTGACTCTGATCTGATGATATCCTGAGCGCAAGTAGATTTTCGAAAACACTGCTGCCCCTTTGAGTTGATCAAACAAGTCATCTATCCTCGGGAGAGGGTATCTGTTCTTGATTGTCACTGAGTTCAAGGTACGATAATCTACACATAATCTGGACGTACTATCCTTCTTTTTCACAAGAAGCATCGGGGCTCCCCAAGGCGATCCACTAACATGAATGAATCCCTTGGTTCTGAGTTCTTCAATCATCTTGTACAATATCTCAAACTCTGACGGCGCCATCATGTAGACTCTTTTTGATACTGGGGCTGCCCCGGGGATCAAGTCTATAGTGAACTCGATCTCCCGCTCTGGTAGCATTCCTGGAAGCTCTTCTGGGAAACATCTGGGAATTCTTCAACTATCCGGGATAACTGCACCGCTGCTACTGCCATCCGCAATACCGGAGGAGAATGTTCAACTTCGCCTCGGGAGAAAGAAAACTCTGGCTCACCGGGAATGCTAAAAATAACCCTGCCAATGTTGTAACACCCAGTTTTCTGAAATTGGGGTATTTTTGAAAATTTATTATTTTTATTATTTACTAATGGTATTTTAGTCATGATATGATTTTTGTGAATTTTAGTTAGATTAAAACTATTTTCTAAGTCACGACTTATGACTTTGTGATTTTACTAGTATAACCCTAGTGTAAACCCTAGAGATTTCATAACCTAGAGACTAACCATGACCAGGTAAGCCTAACCAAGTGATTAGGATATCAAATTACCACTTTTTAGTCAAAAGGGTATTTTGGTAATTTATTAGAATTTATTTGGATTTATGTAATTTATTATTATTTAATTAGTTGATTAGTGTCATGTTAGCTCCTAACCTAGTTTAGCACTAATCTAGAGGTTAGCAACTAACCTAGAAGACTAAGTAGAGGATGTTAGCTTTATGTGTAAATATCTATGTTTGATAAATATCTAGATATTTAACTTTAAGGATATTTCCTTTAGAAACCTAGAAATATCTAAGGGTCAAAGACTTAAAGGCTAAGTTAGCAAGGTGGAGGAACCCTAAATATCTACCCCTACCCTACCCATGGCAGCCCAACCCTACCCCTTCCATATAAACACACCCCCCTTCATTCACACCTCATTTTCATTACACTTAAAAACCTAATTTTTCCTACAACTTCACACCCTCACCACTTAACCAATTTGACTCCAAATTGAGCCTAGTTTCTTGCATTGGAACCCCCTACACTAGAGGATACCAATTGTGGCTTGCTAGCAAGGAATTGTGGAGCTTTGGACATTAGGAGTTGAAGGAGGATTTCATTTAAATAGGCCTATTATTGAGGATTTTGCACTCATAGGTAAATATCCCTAAACCTAGTTAATATTGTGTTTTATCTTCATAATTGCATGTATATAGGTAAACCCTAACTGTGGGTCAAGTTTGGTAGAAAATAGGTTTGGTTTGGTGTCCGTATCGGACACGTATCTGTGTATTTAATTAAGTGTTTGGTGAAATGTCACTATGGTTTGAAAGTTGTTATTTTCTAAAACAAATTACATTTTTGGGTAGCCCTAGGCTTGTAGGACACAACCCTAGTTGACTGAGCACGAAATTGTATCGTGTCCGTGTCCAAATTGGACACGAACACACTGTTAAACACCATACTGTGCACACTGTTAAACCCCACTGTTTGACACTTCGTGTCGTGTCCACACGTGTCGTAGACACGATACAGGAACTTGGACATGTGCCTCGACACCCCACCTATCCTAGGACACGACCACGACACCATAGGTTGCACACACATGGCCCTAGACTGGCCGACATGAGCGCACGAGACTGTGCATGCTGTCCTGCTACTCGACACTGATTACGGACACGACCCAACACGTGGACATGTGCCACTTGGCACGAGGGTAGGGGCACCCTCTGACAACCTACCCACGAAGTTTTATGCGACCACATGTCGTATCGGACACAAAATTACCTCTGTACTGGTCACTCACTGATACTGTAAACACGAACTCGAGGCTCTGATACGCCTCTCTTAATCGGACACGACACGACCCTGACTCGATTCAGGGTGCTAGATACTTAGAGTAACCCTAGGCAAATCTATCCACGTGATCACGAGACTTCTAGACCCTTGTGTCGTGTCCACGAGACACATGAACTCGTGCACGACGCGGTGACTGAACTGTTTACCCGATTTGGTATTTTAATACCTGGACACGCCGTGTCGTGTCGTGGTGCACACCTAGGGACACCTACGACATGTACACACCTAGGGGCACGATTACCAACCACTGTATGGACATCTTAGTTAGGTTTTGGGCTTTGAAATCGGGTTTCCCCCAAATATCCTCACTGTGTTCAGTGTTCCCATTTCAGTGTATTTTCCAGATTTTATATTTGAATTTCAATTCGATTTTTGAGTATATATATATATATATATATATATATATATATATATATATGTATTTGTGTATTTATACATTGTATATGTGAGTGTATATGTATATGAGTGTGTAGGTGTGTGTCTTAGAGTATATGGATATGTATATATGTAGATATGTGTGTGTATATAAATAGGTATATATATATATATGTGTGTGTGTGTCCCATTTCTCATATTTCTGAGATAAACCCCCCCCCCCCACTGTCACAGTGACACTCTCACATCTCTCTCTCTCTATTATTCTCTCTTTATATAAGTCTATATGTAATATTATATATATATGATTATATTATATGTATATATATGGAATATATATTAGATATGTATATATAGTTTATATATATATTTGAGGGTTATATATATATAGATATGGTATATTATATATAACTGGCTATATATATTGATAATATATATGTATGTTATGAGTATATATATGGTATTATATAAGTTGGGTATATGGTGTATACATTGTAGATATGTATATATATATATATATATATATATATATATATATATATATATATATATATATGAGATGGCCTATGTATATATATATATTGTATAGATATGAGTATATATCTAAGATACCTATATATATGTGGTAGTGTCCTAGATATACTAGCCTATGGCTAATAGGGGGTTGCCCTATACTTGGCCTAATTGGCTCTTGAATGGTTGACCTAGGTAGCCTTGTTGACCATGGTTGACTAAAGTCAACTATAGGTCAAACCTTGACCAAATTGACCTAGAATTGACTTGGATAGACTTAAAAGGACTAGTTGACTAAGGTTTGACTAAACCCTAGACTATTAAACTAGTTGATTTATGTTTGACCATATGGTTATGAGGATAGTCCTAGGTAATTTAAGATATGTATGGGGTTAAGTGAGATACTTAGAGTTGAGTCATGACTTGAGTGGGAGTATGGGATTAACTTGATTATAGGATTAAGGTTGGTATTATATACATGTATTTATGTGTGATATACTTTGTATAGATAATTGGTTATGCCTTAGCTTTGTGGTATAGAATCTTAGGTATCCTAAGACATGTTAGCCTATGTTTAGTTTTGAGTTAGCCTTAAAGAGTTGACCATTGTCCTAATTACCTTATTGACTAATCTATGATTAACCAAAATCTTAGTCTAGACTTTGACCTAGTTTGACCATATTGACTAGTCTGACCATTATTGATTAAACCCTAGATAACTTGACTAGTTTGGCTAGAATGTTTGACCAAGAGTTGACTTTAACCTAGATTAGACTTGTTTGACCTTGTATGACTTAGTTTAACTTCTTGTGACCTAGTATGACTTAATTTGACTTAGTTTGACTGAAGAGTTGACCAAGTTTGACTTTGACCTAGATTAGCTTAGAAATCATATAGATTGTATTATAGATTTTATTTACCTTCATTTTGGACATGTCATAACTGTATTACTCTATTTTAGGACATTGTGACCCTGGTACAGACATCTGATATTACACTACTCTTTCCAGAGTATCAGGCGAGTACATTCTCTGATAGTTCTCTCATTTATTTTTCAATTACCGTATTTCAGTTCTAGTTAGTTCTATGTGATTCTCTGTATCAATACGTATGGATATTTCTGGATTCATGTATCGACACATGCCTTACTTGCTGGCCTCTATTACTGGAGTCATTGGAATCATTCCGAAATCATTTCTGGAATCATCATGTATTGGCCAGACTCATCTCGATTCTTTTGTCGATTTTGGATTCACTTGCTGGGCGGGGAAATATTGAGTAAGACATGTAGACATACCCCAAATCCGGAATCTCCCACTGGAATCTACCGGAAGCATAGCCATCTCTTGCCCGATCAGTGAGAGATGTTCCTGATACCTACAGCCGTTTACATGTCGACCTCGGTATTTTAAAACACACTGTTAGATCATAGTTGGACTCACCCTGGATTCATTGATCACTGTTGGACTCATCTTGTACTGGAAATCATCTGGTATCGGATTATATGGACTGGACTCACACTGGAATTATATTAGACTTATATCGTACTGCCTGGACTCATATATGTTATTCTAGTTCAGTTAGCTTTTATTACATTCTTCATTGCCATGATTCTTCTCTTGTTTTAGTTACCTTTCTTTTCTTGTATCTTACTGTTTCTCTATGCCATCATTACCTGTATAAAACTGTCATGTTCATCAATAAAACTGTCTATAACTGCTTTATAGTTCTTTGTCATTTACTTGGGTTTTTATAGATGAGTTGTACTCGTTCCTGTCCTGATTAGACCTGTTGAAAATATTACAGATGATAATCCTATGGACACCTGCCCTACTTAACATGGACCTGGCGAGGGATTAGCTACCTTTGGTTCCGACTCTCAGGAGTGATTCAGGAGATTAGCTAGTAGACTACTTTAGCTTTCATGTTTTGACTTGTTGTATTAAAGTTAAGATATTGAGTTTGTATTAAGTTTGTTTGAGACATTGTTGTATTATTTTAGTAGTTAGTTGTTGTCTTTAATTCCGTAGGTATAACTTCTGTGTTATCTTTTCGTGTTTTAGACTGTGATTGAGTATATCATACCCTTTACTTGTCCTCCATTCGGAGCTGATATCTGGACAAGTACTTTATATACACTGCATGAGATTAGTTAGCAACCTAGGACAGCTTACTACCGCCGACACTGCGACGTAGGCTGGACGTACCCACTTCTCGTGCCCCTATACAGGGTACGGGTCGTGACACATTTTTAGTGGTGGCCCATGTAGGTCTCGAGACTAAATTGTTTGGTTACGTTATTGTACCAAGCATGCCTGCAATTAGGAACTTAAGGTAATTAGACAATATTAGGAATGACGCTTAGAACACCTAAAGGAATACTAGGATTGCAACATAGGAAATACATCACATGCTTGCTATTATAATTAGATTTTTTTGTCTATGATTATTTTGCTTTAAAGAGTCCTTATAAGTCCTTTTTATTGTAATTAGATGGTGCTTACTCGTTCATCCCGGTATATCTCACCTGTGAATGGCATGCTCCCCATCCAGTCAGCTGACCAGTTAACTGATCCACCTCCACCTACCATATTCTTCTACTCCACAGATCCACAAACCCAGATGCCTCCACCACCTTCTACCTCACAGTCCCAGCAGGACCCGATACTTCCACCACCCCCTATCACTATACCTACCCAGGCTTCCGTCACACTAGACGAGAACCAACTGCTCACTCTGATCCAGGGGTTCCTAGCAACCCATCAGGAGCAGACCACCCTACTCCGCCAGAGCATGGAGCATTCTGAGGAACATACCGTGGTCCCACCACCTGTAGAGCCACGGCAGAGAGCGGGGACGATCAAGGACTTCATGGGTCTGAATCCCAAGGAGTTCTTAGGGACTGAGGGCATAGTAGTAGCAGATGACTGGTTAGACTCGGTAGAGAGGAAGCTCCTTGGAGTTAGGATGCCGGATGACCTCCAGGTCGAGGCAGTGGGATTTCTGCTGATAGACTTGGCAGGAGTTTGGTTCCGGAATGAGCCGTTATTTGCGAAAGGGAGAGCCACTTGGGATCAGTTCAAGACCCAGTTCATGAAGAAATTCTTCTCGACCACCGCTAGAGTAGCCACGGGGCTATGATTCCAGAACATCCAGCAGGGGACCCGTTCTGTCGACGAGTATGCGGCAGAGTTTAGTCGCCTGAGCCGTTTCGCTCCTAGTCTGGTTGCTGACCCTGAGGAGATGACGCGTTGGTTTTGCCATGGTCTAGTTCCAGACATTGGCATTCTTATAGTGGCAAACGGTATGACTGACTACTACCAGAGCTTAGAGTTAGCCCAGAGTATCGAGGAGCGTCTTCTGTCTTAAAAAAGGGCCGGCTTCTGTACACATTGAGGGATCCACCAAGCGTCAGGCTTTCCAGCAGAAAGTACCGACGCTATACCAGCAGACATATCATCCTCCCACACCACATCATTCGACCCCGCCAGTTAGAGCCTCGGGACCCCGGCAGCAGAGGCCATTTCAGCAGGTGCAGCATCAGTATCGGGGCCAGGACCCGAAGACGATCAGTTGTTCATACTGCAGAAAGCAGGGACACACTAGGGAGCAGTGTAGGAAGAGGCTGAAGGTTTGCTATACCTGTGGGTCTGATTCCCACCAGAAGATGGATTGTCCTATTGCACCTCATTATATGGGGGCTAGGCCACCTGTAGCTCAGCACCAGAGGGGTGGAGCTTTTGCGATGACGGTCGAGGAGACCAACGCTGTAGGTGACGGGTTAGCAGGTTTGTCTTTTCTGTCCTTCCTTTCCCATCTTGTTGTATGATTCCATTAGTACCTGTCAGGATATGCTTGTGATGTGCTAGATAATATAGTTACCCTATTCGAGACTGTGGAATCACGACCAGTAGGACTATGATTGCATGTTATCTTTTGACTCTGATTGACTGGGGGTTTGACCTAGGAGGAGTACGACTATCTTAATTTCGAGGACGAAATTTTTCTAAGGAAGGTAGACTTGTAACACCCAATTTTCTGAAATTGGAGTATTTTTGAAAATTTATTATTTTTATTATTTATTAATGGTATTTTAGTCATGATATGATTTTTGTGAATTTTAGTTAGATTAAAACTATTTTCTAAGTCACGACTTATGACTTTGTGATTTTACTAGTATAACCCTAGTGTAAATCCTAGAGATTTCATAACCTAGAGACTAACCATGACCAGGTAAGCCTAACCAAGTGATTAGGATATCAAATTACCACTTTTTAGTCAAAAGGATATTTTGGTAATTTATTAGAATTTATTTGGATTTATGTAATTTATTATTATTTAATTAGTTGATTAGTGTCATGTTAGCTCCTAACCTAGTTTAGCACTAATCTAGAGGTTAGCAACTAACCTAGAAGACTAAGTAGAGGATGTTAGCTTTATGTGTAAATATCTATGTTTGATAAATATCTAGATATTTAATTTTAAGGATATTTCCTTTAGAAACCTAGAAATATCTAAGGGTCAAAGACTTAGAGGCTAAGTTAGCAAGGTGGAGGAACCCTAAATATCTACCCCTACTCTACCCATGGCAGCCCAACCCTACCCCCTTCCATATAAACACACCCCCCTTCATTCACACCTCATTTTCATTACACTTAAAAACCTAATTTTTCCTACAACTTCACACCCTCACCACTTAACCAATTTGACTCCAAATTGAGCCTAGTTTCTTGCATTGGAACCCCCTACACTAGAGGATACCAATTGTGGCTTGCTAGCAAGGAATTGTGGAGCTTTGGACATTAGGAGTTGAAGGAGGATTTCATTCAAATAGGCCTATTATTGAGGATTTTGCACTCATAGGTAAATATCCCTAAACCTAATTAATATTATGTTTTTTTTTCATAATTGCATGCATATAGGTAAACCCTAACTGTGGGTCAAGTTTGGTAGAAAATAGGTTTGGTTTGGTGTCCGTATCGGACACGTATCTGTGTGTTTAATTAAGTGTTTGGTGAAATGTCACTATGGTTTGAAAGTTGTTATTTTCCAAAACAAATTACATTTTTGGGTATCCCTAGGCTTGTAGGACGCAACCCTAGTTGACTGAGCACGAAATCGTATCGTATCCGTATCCAAATTGGACACGAACACACTGTTAAACACCATACTGTGCATACTGTTAAACCCCACTGTTTGACACTTCGTGTCGTGTCCACACGTGTCGTGGACAGGATACAGGAACTTGGACACGTGCCCTGACACCCTACCTATCCTAGGACACGACCACGACACCATAGGTTGCACACACGTAGCCCTAGACTGGCCGACACGCGCGCACGAGACTGTGCACGCTGTCCTGCTACTCGACACTGATTACAGACATGACCCAACACGTGGACACGTGCCACTTGGCAGAGGGTAGGGGCACCCTCTGACAACCTATCCACGAAGTTTCATGCGACCATGTGTCGTATCGGACACGAAATTGCCTCTATACTGGTCACTCACTGACACTGAAAACACGAACTCGAGGCTCTGATACGCCTCTCTTACTCGGACACGACATGACCTCGACTCGATTCAGGGTGCTGGACACTTAGAGTAACCCTAAGCGAATCTACCCACGTGATCACGAGACTTCTAGACCTTTGGGTCGTGTCCACGAGACACATGAACTCGTGCACGACGCGGTGACTGAACTGTTTACCCGATTTGGTATTTTAATACCTGGACAGGCCGTGTCGTGTCGTGGTGCACACCTGGGGACACCTACGACACGTACACACCTAGAGGCACGATTACCAACCACTGTATGGGCATCTTAGTTAGGTTTTGGGCTTTGAAATCGGGTTTCCCCCAAATATCCTCACTGTGTTCAGTGTTCCCATTTCAGTGTATTTTCCAGGTTTTATATTTGAATTTCAATTCAATTTTTGAGTATATATATATATATATATATATATATATATATATATATATATATATATATATATATATATATATATGTATTTGTGTATTTATATATTGTATATGTGAGTGTATATGTATATGAGTGTGTAGGTGTGTGTCTTAGAGTATATGGATATGTATATATGTAGATATGTGTGTGTATATAAATAGGTATAGATATATATATATATATATATATATATATATATATATATATATATATATATATATATATATATATATATATATATATATATATATATATATGTGTGTGTGTGTGTGTGTCCCATTTCTCAGATTTCTGAGATAACCCCCCCCCCCACTGTGACAGTGACACTCTCACATCTCTCTCTCTATTATTCTCTCTCTATATAAGTCTATATGTAATATTATATATATATGATTATATATGTATATGTATATATGGAATATATATTAGATATGTATATATAGTTTATATATATATTGAGGGTTATATATATAGATATGGTATATTATATATAACTGGCTATATATATTGATAATATATATGTATGTTATGAGTATATATATGGTATTATATAAGTTGGGTATATGGTGTATACATTGTAGATATGTATATATATATATATGAGATGGCCTATGTATATATATATTGTATAGATATGAGTATATATCTAAGATACCTATATATATGTGGTAGTGTCCTAGATATACTAGCCTATGGCTAATAGGGGGTTGCCCTATACTTGGCCTAATTGGCTCTTGAATGGTTGACCTAGGTAGCCTTGTTGACCATGGTTGACTAAAGTCAACTATAGGTCAAACCTTGACCCAATTGACCTAGACTTGACTTAGATAGACTTAAAAGGACTAGTTGACTAAGGTTTGACTAAACCCTAGACTATTAAACTAGTTGATTTATGTTTGACCATATGGTTATGAGGATAGTCCTAGGTAATTTAAGATATGTATGGGGTTAAGTGAGATACTTAGAGTTGAGTCATGACTTGAGTTGCAGTATAGGATTAGCTTGATTATAGGATTAAGGTTGGTATTATATACATGTATTTATGTGTGATATACTTTGTATAGATAATTGGTTATGCCTTAGCTTTGTGGTATAGAATCTTAGGTATCCTAAGACATGTTAGCCTATGTTTAGTTTTGAGTTAGCCTTAAAGAGTTGACCATTGACCTAATTACCTTATTGACTAATCTATGATTAACCAAAATCTTAGTTAGTCTAGACTTTGACCTAGTTTGACCATATTGACTAGTCTGACCATTATTGATTAAACCCTAGATAACTTGACTAGTTTGGCTAGAATGTTTGACCAAGAGTTGACTTTAACCTAGATTAGACTTGTTTGACCTTGTATGACTTAGTTTAACTTCTTGTGACCTAGTATGACTTAATTTGACTTAGTTTGACTGAAGAGTTGACCAAGTTTGACTTTGACCTAGATTGGCTTAAAAATCATATAGATTGCATTGTAGATTTCATTTACCTTCATTTTGGACATGTCATAACTGTATTACTCTATTTTAGGACATTGTGACCCTGGTACAGACATCTGATATTACACTACTCTTTCTAGAGTACCAGGCGAGTACATTCTCTGATAGTTCTCTCATTTATTTGTCAATTACTGTATTTCAGTTCTAGTAAGTTCTATGTGATTCTCTGTATCAACACGTATAGATATTTCTGAATTCATGTATCGACACATGCCTTACTTGCTGGCCTCTATTACTGGAGTCATTGGAATCATTCCGGAATCATTTCTAGAATCATCATGTATTGGCCAGACTCATCTCGATTCTTTTGCCGATTTTGGATTCACTTGCTGGGCGGGAAAATATTGAGTAAGACATGTAGACATACCCCAAATCCGGAATCTCCTACTGGAATCTACCGGAAGCATAGCCATCTCTTGCCCGATCAGTGAGAGATGTACCTGATACCTACAGCCGTTTACATGTCGACCTCGGTATTTTAAAACATACTGTTAGATCATAGTTGGACTCACCCTGGATTCATTGATCACTGTTGGACTCTCTTGTACTGGAAATCATCTGGTATCGTATTATATGGACTGGACTCACACTGGGATTACATTAGACTTATATCGTACTTCCTGGACTCATACATGTTATTCTAGTTCAGTTAGCTTTTATTACATTCTTCATTGCCATGATTCTCCTCTTGTTTTAGTTACCTTTCTTTTCTTGTATCTTACTGTTTCTCTATGCCATCATTACCTGTATAAAACTGTCATGTTCATCAATAAAACTGTCTATAACTGCTTTATAGTTCTTTGTCATTTACTTGGGTTTTTCTAGATGAGTTGTACTCGTTCCTGTCCTGATTGGACCTGTTGAAAATATTACAGATGATAATCCTGTGGACACCTGCCCTAATTACCATGGACATGGCGAGGGATTAGCTACCTTTGGTTCCGACTCTCAGGAGTGATTCAGGATATTAGCTAGTAGACTACTTTAGCTTTCATGTTTTGACTTGTTGTATTAAAGTTAAGATATTGAGTTTGTATTAAGTTTGTTTGAGACATTGTTGTATTATTTTAGTAGTTAGTTGTTGTCTTTAATTCCTTAGGTATAACTTCTGTGTTATCTTTTCGTGTTTTAGACTGTGATTGAGTATATTATACCCTTTACTTGTCCTCCATTCGGAGCTGATATCTGGACAAGTACTTTATATACACTGCATGAGATTAGTTAGCAACCTAGGACAGCTTACTACCGCCGACACTGCGGCGTAGGCTGGACGTACCCACTTCTCGTGCCCCTATACAGGGTGCGGGTCGTGACAAATGTGGCAGTCTATTCTAGCATACTGGTTCCTCAACCAATCCATCCCTAAGACCACATCATAATCGGCCATCGGGAATTCTATCAATCTAGCAGGAAATTCTCTACCGCTAACTACGATCCGACACGAGGAAAACACTCTATCTACTCCCACAAGTCCGTTACTAGTAAGTATATTGAGCCTTACTGATAATGACTCGGGCTCCAATCCTATCCGTGTCGCAAATCGTACAGATATGAATGAATGAGATGCACCAGAATCAAATAAAGCTGAAGCTGGAAAAAAGTTGACGAAAATAGTACCTGCCACTACCTCTCCTGGTGCCAATCCTTCCTCTGTGGTCATCACCATAGCCTGACCATGCCCTCGGGGTGCTGATCCCTTCGGCTGAAATCCTCGCTGCCTGCTCTGGATCTGGGCTTGGACTGGTGCATACTGCTGGGGGTATTGCTGCTGGAATGCCTGGGACTGAGGCGGCAAGGGCCTCTGAGGCTGATACTGCTGCTGCTGGACTGGTGCTGGTCCCCCCACCGAAGGACTAGAAAGGTTGGACGATGATAAACTGCCCCTATTCGGGCAGGATCCAACCCTATGGTCTGCTGCTCCACAAGCCAGGCACAATTCCTGTGGCCTGCGATATTCTGCTACCACATGGCCTGGCTTCCCACAATGAGAACATCCCACTACGGAAGAGGACTTCTGCTTCTGCTGCTGAGGGTACGTCGGGGCTGAATGTTGAACCGACGTTACTGAGCCCGCCTGCCTCGGAGCTCCAATAGTCAAAGCCCCAACTGCTGGGGCTGGTGCTGAAGACTGATTCATCTGGCCGTGAGATCTCTTCCGACCTTCGGCCCTATCCACAATCCTTTGGGAGGTATACTCATGCCTCCTAGCTGCTCTCAAGACTGCATCAAAAGTCTGATGCTCAAACTGCTCTACTGCCAATAAAATCTCGAGATGGAGCCCCTGCTGGAATCGTTGAGCTCTATCATACTCGGTTGCCACCAAGGTGGGAGTGAACCGACTGAGTCTGGAAAACTCGACCGCATATCCATCGACCGTCCTACCCATCTGCTTCAAATTAGTGAACCTCGTCTGTAGGTCGTACCGAGCTATAGCATCAAAATACTTGGTCTGGAATCTCTCTCTGAATACTGCCAAAGCAATAGGGGCCACTAATCCCACGGCCTGCGCCGCCCACCAGCTGCGGGCAAGATCTAACAACTTCAGGCGCACTATAGCCACCCTCTCGTTCTCTGGAGTCCTGGCTGCTTCTAGAATCACCTCCGTGTCCTGAATCCAAGCATCTGCGACAATAGCATCTTCGCTACCATCAAAGAATGGAGGGTTCAAGCGCTTGAAGCTGTTGGCCTTGCTGTTCCCTGGATGACTGTCTCTGGTCAAAGCATCTGTCACCGCCTGATGCAAGGCAACTCCTCTACGATCCTGGAAAGCTATCAAGGTCCTGATGAGACCTACCAAAGTGCCATTATCAGTCTCTGCAGGCTGAACTGGCTGGACTGGTGGCTCTCCTTCAATGGGCATGACTTTGGAGGCTACTCCTGAATGCTGGGCTTGATCCCCAGGTTGCTGCGGGTCCACGGGAGGTGGTCCGCTTCGCTGATCGGCAGGAACGGGTACTATGCCGCTGAAGAAGACGACATAGGGAACAATAAGAAAGGACCAGGACAGATCAACGATACAAGCATGTGATCAGGACAAGATTTCAGGGATTCTGAGGATATGAACAGAGATCAAGGGCGAATACTGATTGACACATCTATTCGGTAAACCCTCACATATCTTGATTTACAAGACATGCATGGGCCACCACTTAAACCATATCACACCCCAGAACCAGAATACTGGAGAGCAGGGGCAGACATAGCCAGCTACGTATATTGAAGTGCAACCCACCTCGCTATACGGTCACGGCTGTCTAGATACATGAGGGTTTAACTAAAAGCCAACAGTCTCTTAAGGTCATGAACAAGCCTAGTGTCTCAATCACAAGTAAGTAAATAAATGATACAAGATGTAAGATCACCAAATATACAATAGTAAGGCGTCCCAAACATTACATATTCAGTTGATCATGAAGCTAGTCGTTACAAAATGTCAGGACTAGCAAGAGTTTAGTCATACATGATCAACCCTAGGATTTGCCAATTATGTTACAGCCCGTAGGCAGACAGTAAGTAAAGTATGCAATACGAGCTAACAGGTGCTCGCCGGCTAAACGTCTCAAAAGAATATTTTTACAATAAAGTGGTAGAGCCAAAAATAACCCACTCGTTGCCCTGGTTAGGCCTGGTGGTCACCATCGGGCTGGAAAGTCGGTAGATCCTCTGGAGCTGCTCCAAAATCTGGCCATACAAAACCAGCTGGGTCGGACCCCAGAAGAGCAAGTGCCACAAAGAAAGCTTCATCTTAGGAACTAAAACCAGCAATTAGCACATAATATAAATAAATAAGAAGTAAGAACTGGAAATAAGAAAAACATATCAGGATGATATACGACGAGATAACCATGGAGCTATTCAGATAACCAGGTTACAACCCGTAAACCAAACAAGGACCGGGGTTGTAACCCTTCATCTGAGCGGAACTTGGTTTCCCACCATTTATCGGCAAGACAATATAAGAAATCAGGTCATGTAACATTATTGTACATGATCAAGACAAGACTAGACTGGTTACTCCACCCAATCAATCATGACCAAGCAATGAGTACGGCTTGATACATTAACTAACTAGGGTTATCACAGGCCTAATTACTAACAAGATGCAGCGAGATTATTCCACAGCCACAAGCCCTGCAGACCATCCAGGTTACCCAGGTCGAAATATTAGGGGTTGAATTCAGGTGGGTACATCATCCAGGAAACGCATGTACCCTTAGATAGCTTGAAGGGTGCAACACATGACAGTGTGCTGGAAATGTGCCCTACTCGACGGCAGGCTACAGATCCCAGGCGCATCCAGGTAACAGGATTGCCTGTAGCTGGGAAATCTCTTTATGACTACTGTGTTATTCTAGTTATTAGCCTTAGTCCATTTCAATAGGTTCTCATGACCAGGGTACTCAGGAGTCCTATCCTAGTATGATGCAAGGCAAGACTGGTTCATTTGTACAAGCACAATCGCCCACGGTGTCCAGGTTATTTATACTTGTCAGGTCATGTCATGTCATGTAGCCGTCGCAACAACTTATCAAGATATTTTATGTCAGGTTTATCATGCCAGGTTTTACTTGTCAGGAGTACGCCATGACAGGCCAGCATCAAGTCATGTTACTTGTCAGGAGTGCACCACTACGGGTCACTGTCATGTTCAGGGATTCATGTACATGGTGATATAGTACAAGCATTCAAACAAGAGACCCAAGTTACATTGAGGGTTACAAGACATGAGTTATGAATAATAATAATTAAATAACAGGGCAAGGCACGGGAGGAGCCATGCAGCTAGATTGATGCGGGCTCATGCGGCCCAGAATTCAAGTTCATGCGGCTCAGGCAGATGCGGCTAGAAGGAAGTCCAGGGCGCATACGGCTAGAAGTGACTGGGGCATATGTGGCAGTGAGGAAAGTCCCTGCGGCTGGAAAGGGAAGCAGGATATATGCGGCTCAGGTAGGGGTTCTCATGCGGCTAGCGGAGACGAACCCTTATGCGGCTGGGAGGAACTAGTCCCCACGCGGCTCATGGGAGAGTGGGACATATGCGGCTGGAATGGGGGGCCTTACGCGGCTGGGTTAAAGAGCAGTCCATGCGGCTGGAGGGAAATAGGGATCCATGCGGCCCGCGGGGGAGAGGAGCATATGCGGCTGGGAATTACCCAAGCTCATGCGGCTGAGAACGATCGGAGCATATGCGGCTGGAAATTAAGCGGAGTCCCATGCGGCTAGCAGGGGATGGATCTTATGCGGCTCGCGGGAATGCAACTCATATGCGGCAGAGGAATTGTCTTCATGCGGTTGGGGAACGATTAGCTTATGCGGCTCTAATCAAATCTTCATGCGGCCGGGGAGTTCAGTCCCTGCGGCATAGGCCATGCGGCTAAGAAGAAGGCAGCAAGGCTTATGCGGCAGTGGGGGAACTTGCCGCATAAATGTTATGCGGCTAAGTTCATGCGGCTATGAACTGTGCTTCTTCTCCATCCTTCCGAGAAGAAGAACCCTTCAAGCCATGGCTCCCAAGCTCCATGAATCTTTCATCCAGAGTCCAAATCCAAACTCACATAGGTCAAAATGGGGCAAAACGAGATTCTCTACAACATGGAACCATCAGAACTTGATAATAACAAGATTAAATAGATCAAAATCCGAGAAACCCGAAAATAAAATAAATTTAGATCTAGAAGAATTTAGCCATGGAAATTGAAAATGCCAAGCACTAAAGAGTCTTAGAATGTTGCAAGGAAGAAAATGGAACAATAAATCTTGTGTTCCTCCATGAAACAAGATGCACTTGCCTAAGCTCTTCCTCTCTCTCTCTCTGTGTGGTAGGTGAGGAGTTAATGGTGGAGAAGAAGAAGATTAATGAAGAGAGAGAAAGGAGAATGGGGTTAATAAATGGTAGTGGTGGTAGTAGGTAGGGGGTTCTCCCCCCTTGGTTCATGATGAACCAAGGCTAACCAAGCCTAGCCGAACCAACCCAAGCCAAACTGAACCAAGATGAACCATGGCCAAGCAAATGAAAATGTCCAATAATCCAGGCAAGGAGGCATGTAAATACAAGATAAAATACGTACACGTATTCTAAAATACGTAATACGAGCAGCAGGCATTACACAGATGCTCTTAGCAGGAGAGGCGGCGTATTTATGTTGACATCACAAAAACATATCTTAGAAGACCTTCAGGAGATGGGCATCGAGGTTATACTTCCTAGTGATATAGGAATTCTGGCAAGTCTACGAGTTCAATCTGACTTGGTAGACAGGATCAAGGCAGCTCAGGCCCAGGACCCAAGGATTCAAAGCTTAGGACAAAATATGAGTCAGGACTCAGGAAGGAGATAAAAATTCACGAAGATGGTACACTTAGGTTTGGATCACGTCTATGTGTGCCTAGTGGAGATATCAGACAGGAGGTTATGATAGAAGCCCACAGTTCTCAGTATTCTATACACCCTGGAGGGACCAAAATGTACCAAGATATCAAGCAGCACTTCTGGTGGAACGGAATGAAGAGAAAGATAGCTAGATTTGTTTCACGTTGCTTAATATATCAGCAAGTGATGGCAGAGCAACAGAGTCCAGCTGGGTTATTGCAACCGCTTCCTATCCCGGAATGGAAGTGAGAACATATCACCATGGACTTTGTGACCGGTTTACCGAGATCACCAAGTGGTAAGGATGCCATTTGGGTGATAGTGGACCAGCTTACAAAGGTGGCATATTTTCTTCCTTTTAGAGTAGAGCAATCTACAGAAAAGTTGGCAGAGTTGTATATGCAATAGATAGTCAGGCAGCATGGGGTCCCTGTTAGTATTGTCTCAGATAGAGATATCCGTTTTATATCACATTTCTAGAAGAGTTTGCATTATAGTCTGGGTACCAAGTTAAGATTTAGCACGGCTTACCATCCACAGACGGACGGGCAATCAGAAAGAACAATTCAGACTTTAGAAGATATGTTACGAGCTTGCACCCTAGATTTTGGAGGATCTTCGGAGAGTCACCTACACTTAGTCGAGTTCTCGTACAACAACAGTTATCAAGCCAGTATCCAGATGGCACCATTCGAAGCACTATATGGTAAGAAGTGCAGGTTGCCACTGGCATGAGACGATATCGGGGAGAGGAAGATGTTAGGCCCAGAAATGATTGTTCAGACGGTTGAAGTGGTTAAGGAAATTAGGGAGCGACTTCAAGTTGTGCAAGATCGACATCGACATTGGGTGGACCAGCATCGTAGGCTGCTAGAATTTTCTGTTGGGGACCACGTGTTCTTGCAGATCTCACCTACTCGTAGGGTCATTAGATTTGGCGTTCGCGGGAAGTTGAGTCCGCGATACGTGGGCCCATTTGTCATCCTTGATAGGGTAGACGATGTTGCTTATCGTTTGTCCCTTCCACCTTTGTTACGAGAAGTGCACGATATATTTCATGTATCACAGTTGCGTAGGTATGTATCGAACCCAAGCCATATCCTCGATCATTCTGAACTGGTTGTTGGTACGAACCCGTCTTACGAGGAACAGCCTGTGTCCATTTTGGACTGAAGGGAGAAGATACTCAAGAATCGAACAATTAGCCTTATCTGTGTTGCTTGGGGTCATCATTCCTTGGGAGAGTCAACGTGGAAAAGTGAGGACGATATCCGATCACGATACCCGCACCTATTTGACTCACAAGGTATATTTCTTTCCGTGTACCTTGACTATCTTGATTCCTCATGCTTATCACCCTATGAGTAGAAATTACTTGATGTCGTAGATTAATAAATATAGATATATTACTTGCTATTGTCATTGTAAAATAGCTGCTTGCTCAAATTGCTTGTACTTAGATTAGTTTAGTTCTGGTGTTTCTATCCTGCTTGGACTTGAAATTTCGAGGACAGAATTTTTCTAAGGAGGGTAGAGATGTAACTCCCTGTTCCCAGATACGTATTTTAATACATGTACTGCTTGAATGAATTTATTTAATATTTATCATGCATTTGTTCTGTATTTAAATTCTTTAATTTCGCGCTTATTATTTTTCTGTATTTTATTTTTTGCTTTTGCTTTGTTCTTAGGATCGGCTTGGGTTAATTTATTTTTGGGTTTGGGGTGGTCATCATGAACCCGACCAATCTACCATCATCTCCATTTAAAGCCCCAACCTTTTCTCTCTCTTTATTACTCTCATTTACTTCTTCTTCAACCTCTATTACTCTTCCACCAACCTAGAAGAGCTAGGCAAGTACAACTTGCTTCGTGATGGATTTCAATTTTTTTTTGTTCCATTGTCTTCCTCACGAGATTCTAAGACACTTTAGTACTTAGCATTTTTTATTCCCATGGCTCATTTCTCGTAGATCTAAGCTTGTTGTATTTTCGGATTTCTTGGGTTTTGATCTAACTAACCTTGTTGTGTTCAAGTTTTGATGGTTCCATGTTGTAGAAAATTTCTTTCTGCCCCATTTTGACCTATGGAAGTCTGGATTCTGACCATAAATGAAGGTTTAGTGGAGCTTGGAAGCCATGGATTCATGGTTCTTCTTCTCGGAAAAGTGGAGAAGAAGAACAGTGGTTTAGCCGCATGGCCCGCGGCAGTCTTGGCCGCATGGCTTGATTGGATCTTGGCCGCATAAGACTTTTTATCACTATTTCCAATTTCTCATATCGTGCTTCCTTGCGGTACTTACTATTAGAGGTCTAACCTCTCTGGTTTTGCATGGCCAGATTTAGAGCCAGTTCCCGAAGACTCAGCTTACTTTCACCTCCAAGATGGTCAATACTAGAGGAATGATCGCCGGAGGACACGAGTGGGTCCTTTGTTTCCCTGCTCGTTTTTACTATTTACTTCACTTTTGCCGCTTGGCACCGACATGTTAGTCGGATTGTCTTGTACTTAATTTTACATAATTGTAACTAAGTCAGACTGCAGCTGATAACGATTGTGTATACTTTGTTATATCCTCTGACTATATTTTGTAAAGCCAGATCTCAAGAACATTTTGACCAAGCGTCTGGGATGCCTTACTGCTTTATCTTACATGTTCTCTATTTATTGTTTCTTGTTTGAATGATTGAGATAATAGAGGTTGAGTAACCCTAGTAAGACTTTCATGTAGTATGCACCCCCTCGTCTTTTAGACAACATTGATCGTATTATACGGTATTTATCTACCTGTAATACGTAGCTGACTGAGTCATTCCCCCGCTCTCTGGTATTCTGGTTCTGGGGCGTGACAGTGTTGTAGTAAATCTGGCAAATTCAGTTGGGCTATTAAAAGCCTTTGGAATCTCAGTTCATTATTAATAAAGAGAATTGTTTCGTATACTTTGTTTTCTTCCGTTTGCTAATGTCAAATCAAATATAACCATTTTGAGAACTTGTCATCTTGCCTTGCACGAGCGCAACTCCAGGCTTGTGCGGCATCACGCCCCCTGCGAGGATGATGATTCGGGTGATTCCGGGTCGGGGCGTGACAAATTGGTATCAGAGCTCTGGCTTAATTTTCTCAGGACGCTTATTTCGTTTCAATTCCAAGAGTTGTCCACTACCAATCAAATCACTCTTGACTACTCGATGCCACACTGGATGTTTCATACAATAAGTCTAATACAAATCGTATAATTTTACCGTATGTATTTTAGAAATTATATGATGTTTGCTAAGAAAGTCGCAAAAGGTTTATTGTATTGAGTGCAACGAGCCGTGAAATAATTGTTGCCGTAAGTGCAACAAGTTAAAAAATGTGAAATGAGATGTTCGATGTTGCAATGCAACAAAATTGAATGGGAAATAAAATGTTGCATGAAGTGCAACGAGAGAAATAAAAAGTTGCATGAAGTGTAACGAGTAAAATAAAATGTTGTTGTATCAAATTGCAACGAGTTGAAGTGTGAATGATACGAGCAAGAATAATAAGAGTTGATATCGAATGTATTGAACGGAATCGAGCATTGGCTTTGAATGTCACAGATAAATACTTGCACGAGATGAATTAGTTATCGAAAATAAATTATTGCACAAAGTGCAACGCATATCAGAAAGAAAAATGTTGTACGCTGTGTAATACGTGTCGGAAGTAAAATCATTGTACGTGGTACAATGCATGTCAAAGTAAAATCGCTGTACAGAGTACAACGGATATCGAAAGTAAATCGTTGCATACGGTGCAACAGATGGAAACAAAAGTCATAAATCGATAGAAACGAATCATTCGACAGCGCACCGAACTTGAACTTGTATTGGCGAATGTACACATTAGCTGAATTGTGTCAAATTTTGATTAATCAAAGTTACGGTTGTGATCAAGCATGATCACTGCGGAAATCGTGAGTCGAAAGAGATTGTTGGTTCATACCGAGTATGATGCGAAGGAATAACTTGATTTCTGAGTGGTATATGATACCATCTATACAATGAATGACTCGATTCTGAGTGGTAAATGAAATACCACTTGTGGGATGGATTCCATCGACACATTGTGTAATTTACGGAAGAATTGTCCGCAACGGACGGGAGAGTACCGAGACTCGATTGAAAATTTGTATGACAGTGTAATGCAAATGTTTTTCGAAAATCGATTGAAATGATAAGGCGGGTACTCGTATCAATGAATGATACGTCGGACAAAAATTTATAAGTCGGTCGAACAATCGAGACTAGCGAAACGATTATGCCTTAAAGCAATAATCGGATCGACGGAAAAGGAAAACTTGAACTTATAAACGAGTCACACGACTTACGATCTCGATAGAAATGTTGGGCGAGGCAAATCGAAATCGAATCGCATGACTTGTGATCTCGATAGAAATATTGGACGAGGCAAATTATAATCGTATCACACGATGTGCGACTTCGGTGAAGAGTTGCTTGATGCGGGTAAATAGTGCCTAAGAGATAGTTGGTTACGTTACGGCAAAACTTATTTGAGAACAACTAAAACACGCAAAAACTTAGAGTGCGTGATCGTATAACTCAAGGGTTCGATGTTGGATTATCGGTAACTCGGTTACGCGATCAAAGTATAGCGGGATGCGATAAAAACGAAAAACGAGTTGATGCGTATGGAAAAGTTTATAATGAACTTAGATGTATGCAATACGAACTAAAGTCGACGTTGATGCGGATTCAAAGTTGACCCGCGTGTTATCAAAATTGATACGACCTATCGGAATCAATATGCAAGAAAACGTAAGCACGATGTGAGAACACAAAGCAGAGCGGGCCTACGATATCGAGATTTTGGAATAGTAATACGGAAGTGTCGAACTGGTTGATCGTAAACCTTGTGATTGATCAGGACGAGACCGTAAAGTTATCGACGATTGTTTCGATGCGTATAGCATCTCGGGTGTCAACTGTGGGTAGATAGACTCGAACTCAATACGAGTAGATGTTTCGTAAATTTTGAAATCATCGACGGTAGTGCATGACTTTACTCGGAGGATAGTTGCGCGTCAGTTGCGCCGATAGAAATAGTTTTGTCCTAAATTGGGTAGTCGCATAAAAATCGTCGGAACGTGATTTGGTTCCGAAATAAGATATAGCATGGTTCGTAGTAAACTGTCCTTCGTTAATGATCCACAATTATCGAGCGTAACTTCGGGGCAGCTGACCATAGAAGACTTGACCGCCAAATCAAATTAAATATTACAGACCGTAACCCATACGATATCGCATATAAAATTGCATCGATAACAAATATAATGTGGTGCATGTTGATGATAAATCTAGAAAATTTTGAGAATCGTGCTATGCACGAACGCAAGTGGTAAGAGAATGACTTACGAGTTATGTCATTGGATTTGGATTCACCTTGCAATTGAGCTTGCGTGAATCTAATTTATATTCGATGTTGCGAGACGGATAAGTTGAGAATTTGGCTAGTGAATTCCTACTCGTTAGGAATCGAACGTAAGATACATCATAGAGACTTTGAGTCAAAGCAATTGTTATCTTGAGCACCGTCGCCTCAATATAAAATTTTGTGTCGGATAAATTGTGGCCTTTGTGCAATGTCAATTTAAAGTTACGTCGGAAGAATTTAAGTCCAGTGTCTAGGTAAGTAACCTAGAGGGCGTAGTCCTGAATGTTGATGCATTTGCAAGTCAATAAAGGAAATCGTATCGAGATGAGTTGCATAGCCAGACTTCAAAAATAGTTGGACAGCGATTTCGAACGTAAGGCGTTGCGAAGGATCGTTGTGATCGGATACGCGACGGCTCGATGCGACTCATAGAATTGATGGTCCATGCGAAACATACAAAACGAGAAATACGATTTTGAATCGCGTCGCATGCTGTGACCTTATTAGACAATCGCGTACGCATCGAATATGCTTATGCAATGCAAATTTTGAGAATAACCGCTAAAGATTTTGTCCGATACAAGAGTACGAGATGGTAAGCATTAGGATTGAAAATTTGCATGTTAGCTTGTTCAAATTTGCTACCACTGGACTTGGTCGAAATACATATATCTTTGGGACGCCTTGAATATATGTACGGATCTAAATCGAGTTGTATACAAAATTTAAATTGAGCTGCAGGAAAGACTGAAAGTTAATAAAAGCTTGCAAGATAGTGTGAAACTGAACAACATTGGTGGGACGAGATCGCAAAACGATCTATAAAACACTTAATCGGAGTGTTGGTTTTGGTTCGAGGACGAACCTTGTTTTGAGTGGTATATTCTGTAATGCCCCGCTCCGTACGGCACATTACGCTGAGACGTTGACTCAAAGAGTCGTGTTGACCGAATAAAATGTATCGATTTAAATCGATACGAGAGTTACGTTGTCCCAAGCAATGCATCGAACTAAGTCGATGCGAAGAGTTGCATTATCCTAAAGAATGCATCGAGTTGAATCGATGTGAAGCGCTGCATTGCCCCGAAGGATAAGTGCGTTGAGTCGGCTCGAAGATTCTAAGAAATCAAATCGGCCTAAGACGCAAGTCCGAATCAATGCAAGTATTGATTTTAGTTGGTTTCATGTGCAGGCTATCCGTTTACGCTGAAATGTTAGAGGTCCGTATTTTGTCTCATTCGCAACGGGTCCACAAAATCCAAATCACCGCCTCGCAACGGGCTGGGACTTGGGCACGGTAGGCCAAAATTGATCGAGTAGTTCAATGAAACAAGAAATGCTCGAATGGATAAGTCAGAAGATTTGGCCATGCAACAAAGTTATAAAATCGAGCCGCATCGGCTCGACAAACAATAAGGCGTATCGACTTAAGGTGGGAGGACTGACTCTTCTTTTTACTCCTTCATGCCTAAGTAAATGTATCATTGTATGCTGAGTTAACCTATTAATGCCACGAGCGTGGTTTGATCGAAAGATAAATCATAGTGTGTGTCGAACACTAGTTAGAACAATTGAAATGAAATGTGCATCAAATGCACGAGTCGCTATAAAACATTAGATATCGTAAAGGCGAGCGCCTCGGTGCGCAAGCCACAAGAACATGGGATAACTGTATTCGACGAGTGCCTTTGTGCACAAGCCATTCCATGCCTTCACGTACGAATTAGAAAGGCTAGCACATTGAAAGGTTATGAAGGCGAGCACCCTAGCGTGTAAGCCATGAACATTGAACATTAAGGCTAAGTACATGGAATTACAGTATTGAAGCGTGTATTGTATACACGATGCAAAGAAATGAGAACAATCGTGTCAAAGCATGCCTACGTGCACGAGAATCATAAAAGATGGCTTCGTTACGAAGAGAACAGTTGTGGTATAAAGGTGGTGGAACTGTCAGATGTGACATGATGCTTCAAAAAGTGTTCAGGACCTTCGGGTCGTTCGGTTGACGAACATTTAATTGAGGCATGATGTCATTGAACATTAAAACAAAGTATGAAATCGAATGTGAGAACATAGAAAGTTAATGGGAGAAATACGAGATGATAAAGTCTGAGTCTCGGACTCAAGACTATGTTTGATTGTTTGAATAATAGTGCGTTGCATAGTCGAATGGACCTGAGGAAATGATGAGATAATCTTCCATGTACGGGTGTTCCCTTCGAACGGGTTACACCGGGGCACCTGGACCGTTCGGCCTAGGAGGGATATAATCTTTGAGGGGCGCACATCCGTAAGACGATTAGCGATCGCTTAACGAGATGTAAAAAGCCGCAAATGATGGTATGCAACGAAAGGTCTCCGTAATTGGGATAGCAACCCTCTACGAGAGGCGTCGGACTACCCAATTTGAGAAAAAAAGAAAGAAAGAAAAGAAAGAAAGAAAAGAAAAAGAGAAACACCTTTAGTCCATTCTGGCGCGGATATGCCAATGACCTTCATACAGTTAAAGAACGATTGGTTGAAAGTACAGGCACATATGTATCATGCACACATAGATCCTGCATAGAGAGCACTTATAACATGACAAGGAAGGAATTAGGCATATTCACCTTGCATCGGTACAAGGACGAGTGCGTCTATGTTGGTAAGAAGTCACACCACGAAACAAATACGAGATTGCTTGCCTGCTTGCCTATTCAATTTGAATAATATGCTTGCCATGATAACATGCTTTACTGCTTTCGAATATGCTATGAAATTGACCCTAAGGAGAATATAGCAAGATCATAAGTTAAGTTGCATGATTCAACATAAATACTAAATATCGATTTAGAAAGTGGGTCTTTCCATCAGTACATGCGAGGACGAACATACTGATCCCCCACCAGCTTTCATACAGGGTGCAGGGAATGGATTGCTCGCGGTGAAGCTTCGCTTGATCGTGCAGAGGCATAGAATATCGTAGCGTTTGAAGCGTGCGATCGTATTGACGCTCAGACTTGCAACATGATTGACACGGCCGAGATATAGAAGGCATGATGTATAGAACGGTGAAATCCTTTGTAGGCAAGAGAGAACTTGAGTGTTATAGCCAATTTGGAAAATTCAGTTGGGCTATTGAAAGTCTTTGTATTCTCAGTTCATTATCAATAAAGAGAATTATTTCGTATACTCCGTTTTCTTCCGTTTGCTAATATCAAATCAAAGATAACCATTTTGAGAACTTGTCATCTTGCCTTGCATGAGCGCAACTCCAGACTCGTACGACATCACGTCCCCTACGAGGACGATGATTCGGGTGATTCCAGGTCAGGACGTGAAAGCTATGGTTATGATCTTCAACAAATCTTCAATTTGTCCTGTAATACTGTCACACCCAAACCAAAACACGACGAGCAGAGGTAAAACTCGTTAGCTACGCACTATGGAATACTCCAATACCTTGAAATATGGTTAAGACTATAAAATAAGGAGGTCGCTATATGCCATTGAGCTCCTAAGTCAATAAGAATCCTCTTATCAATCCATACAAGCAAGAAGCAGTCTAAATAATCACATGTATGAACAACGGTAAGGCATGGTAAACGCTATACCATATTTGATCATAAAACTAACAATACAAAATGGTATGCTAGCATAGTATACAATATTATGTGATCATACATATAATTACAGTTTATATATACAATCAAGTTGCCCAAAGACAGGAACAAGCTTCTAGAACTAGGCTAACACATGTCCTTGACTAAACGCCCAAAAGAATATACAATATGTACAAGTCGATGAAGGAGAGAAATCCACTCATGCTCTTGGGCCGCCACCCTCCTAGTACACGACATTGAATGGGAGATCCAGTAGATCCTCGAAATTCGCTACAAGATATGGCTAAACAAAACCAAAGGGGTCAACCCCTAATAGCAATTACCACAAGGAACGCTCTAAGGTAGGCATCTTGGAGTTTATCCGACATCCACGAATTTATATTCAAGATTTGATGTAGAACTTTTGGCTAACTTGAGTCGGACTGAACCATTCAGCCTTCATCCTCGATCACCAAATTGGCCAAGCCGAGACCAAATCCACTTTATATACTATAAACTCATAATGACACTATGACAGTCACCAAGATCACTCATTTGGTACCCGAGTAAGTCACATGAAAAGAAGAACTTTGGGCTTGGCACGAGAGAGCAAAGCCAAATTGGTCGATCTCATACTTAGTTAACTCATTCATCTTGATGTTCCAACCGATACCTAATCGATAACGAACATGAATGGCGTTTTAGGTCCTATTCTATCCATTTTAATTGAGACTTGTCTACCCATGATACCAACAAAGTTATGTAGGTGGTTCACCGTTAAAAAGAGTCACAACCTCAAGAAACAACTAATAAAAAACAGTGAGAGTCTTTTGGTATAGAGAAACCCACTTGCTCGCAAGCTTGGTTTTTATTATATTTTTTATGTCTATTTGAGCTCCATTAACTCCAACCCCATAAGCTATTTTTTCAACAGTACGTGGACCTACGAGACTAGTATTGCTCAATTTTTTTATTGCCATTATGGTGGTATGAACCAGTTGGGTGCTGGGTGAAGCATTGGTGACATGAATAAATTCTATTTTTTGTCATGGGTAGGAATGAGAATCCTGACATAAGGTCATGCAAATAGATTAGGCTCTTTCGTATAGTGGACATTTCTCAAGTAGTCTCTCTTGAAGCATTTCCAAAGCAGAAATAGAGGGTTTCAGCTAACATAGCACACTAAATAAGGTAGGGTAGGTGTAGGTCACCAGGAATTCTTGGAAAAATAATTTTCCTTATTTCGGATGATCGGGAGCCATCAGTACTTGACTACGTTGCTCCAGTCGATGATGCATGATCCATACTCATCAATGGTAAAAAGGAAAAATCATGGACATAGATAGGAGCATGGGTAGCATTTTAGGCATCATAGTGAGCTGGAGCACGATATACATGCAAATATAGAGGTAGTTGGACTGAATGCATTGTAAACCCCCTCTCCAAAATTTTAGAATTTTTGGATTCAGACTATTTTTTTAATCTAAAGTAAAAACGAGTGAATTTTTTATTGCGATATTATATATATTTGATTTAAATGGTTAAGAAAGAATTGAAATAAATATATAAAAAATTAAACAATAATTTAATCTATTCAAATCTTAAAGTGATCCTAACTAATTATGATTCTGAATGTTATCATTATCTTATAACCGCATTTGAATTAAACATATCTCTATTTAAATAAATCTAGCAATCCTTAGGATTAGAAAATTCCTAAGTTCACCTAATCCCATTGGCACTGACTTAGATAGTTTATCCTTTTTCATACATGAACACATATTATATATATTGTATAGATTTAGAGTTATTGTTGTGCTTTGCTCCAATCCTACTAGATATGTTGACAAATTTAGGTGACTTACTATCTTATGCACTATGAACCTTTTTGTTGGAGAGAGAGATTTTGGAGGCCAATCCTAGATTGCAGATAAATAGTTTATTTGATCATAAATGTTCAACGAGTTGTTTTCAAATTTGATGTTTAACGTGTTTGTTCTCGAGTTGTGATTTGAATGTATGTATTGGATTAGTAAATTGAATAGTTGTCAAGAATGAGCAAAGAAATAATTTTATGATCAATATTGTGTATTCGGATTTGATGATTGCTATCGAGGTATAGACAGCGTACTACCGTCGATACCGCGGCTTAGGATGAGCTTACTTGTATTTCAAAAGTGGGAGCGGATCGTGACACACATCACTAGCACCCCTACTAGTGAGAGTAAGGAACACAGTTCACAAAGGCTAAGGCATAGGTCATCTCGTACAAATAGATGCATCTCACTAGCACCACTTTCTTACCCATAAGCATCTTTTTTTTGACCTTCCGCGCGCCCAATCTCCCAACAAGTTGCTTAGTTTAACTGCTATTCGACTTTCGAGAACATAGCGTACTAGTTCTTGAGAGTGAAGATTAAAGAACCTTTTAAAGATATGGCCTCGGAGGCCTATTCTGACTGAAACAAGGCCAATTGTATAATGGTGATTTCTTTTAATCCTCATGGAAACAAGCATATTTTGAACATCCACAGAAATCTCCAAACATAAATCGTTGGCTGAGAGTATTGGGGATGTTAGTCTTCTTTCCCATTGGTGATTTTCTTTTTTTTAGTCGATGGCTATCAGATTGGACGCTCTTATACCAAATGGCCCAGCGAAAGGCGAAGATAGATTTCGTTCTATAAGATATTAGGTGGAAATCCTAGAAATCTATAGGAAAATAATAACTCAAGATAACAATATCTCATAAATTAACTTTCATAAAAATAACTTCAAAGTTATGACAAGAGTTTGATGTCCTTATTTATAGCCTTTTAGAAATCATAATCCTATTAAGTTGAGACAAGTCATAATAAAAAATCCTAATCATATAAAAGTATTTTTTTTATCATATTTTAATAAATACTCCTCATTGATCTTCTAAGTAATCACTTAATGGAATTCTAACAAATCTTAGCAAACTTCTATTTTAAAATAAATTCTAACTATCATAAAATAACTCCAAATAATCTCAGCTAACAGTTTAGAAACGTCTATTTGAGTCTCGATATGAATAACACATTTGAAAAATATGTAGAACCTTAGAGGGGGATGAATAGGGAAATAAAAAATAACTAGTGCAACAGAAGCAATATATGACAAATAAAAGTAAAGAGTGAGAAGATCAAACACAAGATGTATCCTGGTATCCTCGCTTGAGGCAATCCAGTCCCGGAACTCTTCCCGGCTTAAATCCACTATTTAGTCAAATAGTACACACGAGTTTGGATCCGAAGAACTCGCCAACTTCAACACGAGTTTGGATCCGAAGACTCGCCAACTTCAACACACGAGTTTTCTTACGAAGGCTCGCCAACTTCAAACAAATGAGAAGAGAAACTTGTTGATCTTCTAACACGTGAAGATCGAAATTTACAACTCTTAGATACTCTATCACTTTGGGAGAGGATGACAATTAAAAGCTTGAAGAGTATTAATAGTGGAGCTCTTGGTTGTTGGAAAATTTATGGCAAGAGTTGGTGAAAGCCTCAAGAGAGAGTGAGAGCTTTCTTTTATAGAGAAACCAAGAGTTGGTGGCATTTAATGCTTCTGAATACAGGCAGACCGGTATGCCGTCGGTATGCAGCGGCATACCATCGGTATACCGGCCAAATAGTAACGGTCATATTAATGACCGTTTGAGAGCATTAAATGCGACCATTAATGCTAGTCAGAGCAAATCAAAAGCCAAATATTTGAAACTTGGTATACCGTCGGTATGCAGAGGCATACCGTCGGTATACCGATGTTTTGTCATAGCAAGTTTTGGGTTGCTAAAAACGGTATACCGCCAGTATGCCGGAGCATGCCGTCGGTATGCCGACAATTTGTCACATCAACTTTTGGGTCGCTAAAAACGGTATACCGCCGGTATGCCGGAGCATGCCGTCGGTATGCCGATAATTTATCACAGCAACTTTTTGGACACTAAAAATGGTATACCGCCGGTATGCCGGAGCATGCCGCCGGTATGCCGACAATTTATCACAGCAACTTTCTGAACTCTAAAAATGGTATACCGCCGGTATGCCGAAGCATGCCGCCGGTATGTCGCTCTGTAGGTATTTGCTTTTTGACTTGTTCTTTTACTTGTCATCCGTCCTTAGGTGTTTACAGATATACCTAGACTTTGTACAGACACGAAGACTCTAAGCAGGAGGACGCCGTCTTATGCAAGGAACGCCGATAATTGCTTTAGTCTTCGATGTAAAAGATGGTTGCGCTTGAACGGAAGGACTTTGTGTAGTAGAGCTTCTGAGAGTATTTGAATCTGAAGATACAGAAAACTAAACTACGAAGATGCTGTTAATAATCAAAATAAAATGTGCCAACAATCTTCCCCATTTTGATAATTGACAAAATAGAGAGATAGCATCTTCAGGGAGTAACTCCCCCGTAGGAAGATAACTCCCCCTCAATACATTTTCTCCCCCTTTGTCACTTAGTCAAAGATGGAAAAACAAATTTAAAATAGCAATAATAAGAACAAGAGTATATAATTAAAAGCATGCAATTATAGATAGAAGTGAAAGCTTAATACATGCAATAAGGCCATACTACAAAAGATAATAAAAAGACTCTTCCTACGAGAGTTTGATAACAATAGACAGACACAAACCAAGTCCCCGAAGGACTGCAAAGTACTAGGATCAACCACACAAAGGTTCCCGAAGGACTGCAAAAGACAGAACATAAAAACAAACACACATAACTAAAACACGCATTATTCGAGACCATCATCCAAAGGGAAGCCACCCCTAATCGTCCGTCGGATCGTCCCCACCATCATGAGCTTGTTGAAAGGCACCGTAAGGATCAATGTCATCCGGTTACATGAACCCATAGGCATTGAGATCGGAGAAGCGCGGAGCCTGGTACATCGGATCTTGAAGATTAAGATCCAGATACATGTCCCGGTCCTGAATGGTGCGCTGGATAAAATAAGCTTAATCATGAAAGCGGGCTTGAATTAGATTGCCAAGGCCACGAGTATGAGCCCTCATCTGTTCCTCTGCCTGGGCCATGCGCATGTCGAAGTGCTGCTGAGTCAGCGGCATGTATCGGCCGGAGGCAGGAGGAGTAGATGTGGGAGCAGCAGGAGTGGAAGCCGGTGGCTCTTGGGAAGACGAGGCACGCGAAGTAGATGCGCCACTTGCAGAACGGGAAACAGCAAGATAGGAAGGGACGCCATCCGAGGAGTAAAGAGAGAGATCAACTTGCTTGGCTTCCAGAAGGAGGGTGATGAGGGAGCCGTAGTAAAGGTTCTGCTTTCCCGCCGGCATGACATGCCTGAAGAGAAGAAGGAGAGTCTTCGGGATGGAGAAGGACTTCCGGGCATAAAGATAATACATGCACACCAGGGCATCGTCGGTAACGGCGTCGTAGTTCCCGCCCTTAGAAAAGAGTGTATAACACACAATCCTATGGAGCTCATAGTAAAACGGCTCCAGCTGTGCATAAAGGGCCGGGATAGCATGAGGGTTGGGGCCCTTGCAGATGATACGGCAGAACTCGTCGAAGGGTGACGCCGCCGAGGAGTGAAGAGCAGCTAAGGATGGCAAGGCTTCCCTTCTGTCCGGGATGCCGAGGATGTTGCTGATGTCCCAAGATGTGAGACAGAAGTGACGATCGTTGACCATGGACTGAATGACGTTGTGCTCGTCGTCCGGTAGCAAGTTGCAATAGAATAGACGGACAACAGCGGGGTAGACGGGTATTTGACGCCGAAGGAGGGAGGAGAGTCCGGCCTCGTCAAACAAGAAGACATGGTCGAGGAAGAGATTCCAATTTATTGCTCGTCCCTTGAATACATTGTGATGAACGAAGTGTTGAAACCACAACTCGGCCGCCAAGGAGTTGGTAAAGACCCGCTGGTCATACCCGTGAGGTTGAGCTACCGGGATGAAAGGGTTAAAGAAGGAGGAGGAGGAGCGGGGACGCTTCGGGTTGGCCATGGATGAAGGTTAGGGTTTAGGAGAGGATGAGAGAAGAGTAGGGAGAAGAGATAGAAGAAAAAGGGTTTTAATAGAGGAGGGAGATGAAAGGATGGAGTTTGAATTGGGAGGGTGGGTGGGAACGGTTGTAGAGGAAAGTAATGGGGGGATTTGAAGGGTTAGTGGGTTAGAAATGATGAAGGTGGAGTAAAAAGAGGAGTAAAAGAGGGGATGTGAAGAGATGGGTAATAAAGAGATGGGAAGTTATGAATGGGAAAGATGAGAGGGTAATTAATAGGGATGTGATGGATGAGAAGGAATTAAATGAGGGTAGAGAAGAATAAAGGAAGAAGGAATAAAGGTGGGCCCAGATCTTGATTTAAAATCCTGTCTGCCTCGATCCGGCATACCGGCGGTATGCCGACGTATACCGACGGTATGCCGAGTTTCGAGACAGAACCATATTCTGAATCGAAAAATGGTATACCGCCGGTATACCGCTGTATACCGTCGGTGTGCCGGCCAAGAGGGATTATGGATCAAAGGATAAAATGCCTAATTCTCGGCAAAGAAAGGTAAAGCGATCTTCCGGTAGCGGTTTGGTAAAAATATCGACTAACTGATAGGTAGTATCAATAAATTCAAGACGAATATCTCCCTATTGTTGATGGTCACGAAGAAAATGGTGTCTAATTTCAATGTGCTTCGTACGTGAGTGACAAATCGGGTTTTTCATGAGATTGATTGAGCTAGTGTTATCACATTTAATAGGGGTGCAAGAATGAGCAATGCCATATTCTAAAAGTGTTTGTGACATCCAAAGAATTTGTGCACAACAGCAACCAGCCGCAATATACTTGGCCTCAGTGGTTGAAAGAGCAACAGAATTTTGTTTCTTACTAAACCACGATACCAAAGACTTCCCGAGGAATTGACATGTGCCACTAGTGCTTTTTCGGTCAATCTTGCATCCGGTAAAATCCGCATCCGAAAAGTCGTGAAGCTTGAAGGATGAGGATTTCAGATACCAAAGACCCATGTTAATGGTGCCTTTGAGATAACGAAAAATGCACTTAACGGCACACAAGTGAGATTCCTTTGGATTGGCTTGATATCGTGCACACAAGCAAACACTAAACATGATATCAGGACGGCTAGCAGTTAAATAAAGTAAACTACCGATCATACCTCTATACTTACGAATGTCGACCGATGTGCCATCTTCATCATTGTCAAGCTTTGTCGTTGTGGCCATAGGAGTCCTCATTGATTTGGATGAGTCGAGGTCGAAACGCTTGAGGAGGTCTTTTGTATACTTTGCTTGATTGATGAAGGTTCCTTTGGGTCCTTGTTTGATTTGTAACCCCAAAAAGAAGGAAAGTTCACCCATCATACTCATTTCAAATTCTTGCTGCATAACTTTAGCAAATTTTACACAAAGTGTGTTGTTAGCAGAACCAAAAATAATATCATCGACATAAATTTGAACCAATAAGAGAGTGCCATTATGGGATTTAATAAAAATTATTGTGTCAACTTTTCCCTTTGAAAAATTGTGAGAAACAAGAAAGGAGCTAATGTCACGAACCGCACCCACTGTGAGGGTACGAGAACGTAACAACGCCCAGCCTACACCGCAGTGTCGGCGATAGAACATTGTCCTAGGTCACAACATCTAGGAATATAAGCTTAAACAGTTTATACTCCCTGAATGGGGGTGACATGATAAAAGTAGACTCAATCACAACTAAGGAAGAAGAAGCACGATATGATATAAAACTCAAAGAAAAACAGATGATAACATAGCTGATAGATAGATAAAAGAAACTGCTGAATGAAAGAAAATCCCAAATACATCAGAAAGTCTAAGTGTCTAAGATAATACAAATCCCATATCCCAAGTATCAATAAGTACAATCATCCATGAAATACTGAAATGAAAGCATCCTAGTCTAAGGGTGTGTCATCCACAGCTAGTGGGGCCTGCTGATGGTCCAGGTCCAACATCTCATCTAAGGTGGCACTGTAATAGGTATCCACACCAGCCTCCTCCTCGTCCTCTGTAATATTTTCAACAGGTCCAGTCAGGACAGGAGCGAGCACAATACATCTCAACAGATCATAGCAGGTTAGAAAATATAGACATACAGTAGAGTAAGATACAAGAACTGAAAGAAACATGGAATGTAAACAGAGAAACTGTAATGGAAATAGATATACTGTAATAGAGAGCTAACTGTGGCTAGTGAGTCAGAGTACAATATAAACATGTGAATGGCATAGGAGATTCTGAGAACTATACTATGGAGTGATTCTGGGAACTACACTACTTGGATATTATTCACATGTTTACTTCTACTCCCCCGTACCCCCAATCAATACACAAGGATCCAGCCAGGTTATGTTATGATTCCATCAAAGGCCCACAAGGGGTGATACATGGATAGTCCATAAATGGGTGATTCTGGGAATGCCCACAATGGGGTGATTCTGGGAATGCCCATAAATGGGTGATTCTGGGAAGACTCTGTGATCATGAGAGTACATGTCACAAGTGATAGAAGAATCGTGAAGCATAGTGATACACCATGTAAGTGAAACGCACAGAACATGTAGTATACGATGCTCCCTGAGGGGATAACATCTCAAGAATGGATCCATATAGTACTAATCCGTGTTACCGACGTGACAGTATCAAGTAAAGTAATCTAAAGCAAGAAAATAATTCTAACAGGATATGAAATGATCAGAGAATGTACTCGCCTGGTATCTGAGTGTCCAACTGAAAAGTACTGTCTGAGGAGTGGTATCTGGCTCCTATTAGAACATCACAAGTCACAACAAGTCCAAAATGGTAAAATGAAGCTCTACTATGCATTCTACATGAATCTAGGTCAAACTAGGCCAAAGTCAACTCTTGGTCAACTCTGGTCAACCTTAGAAGTCAAACTAGGTCAACTATGGTCAAACTAGGTCAACTAGTCTACACTAGTTTAGTAAGTCTATTTTAGGTCTAATAAAGCTGTACAAGCCAAACTAGGCTCATATACAGGCCATAGGCTATTCATCCTAGGCCAACTAACACATACACCATACTAAACTGTATCTAACAATACACTATAGGTATACTTGTAATCTAACCATAACCCACCTATATATATGTAATACATATCCATAGTGCACACACACACAAGCCACATATATACATGAGACATATACACACTACATAACCTATAACCTCATTGGAAAAATACCTACATTAGATATCCACAGGATACACAACCATATTATATACCACATATACACATTTACCTTATATGCATATATACTACATTATTTATACATTACAATATGTGTATATACAATGGGGTATGTAGAGAGGGTGGGTGGGTGAGAGAAGGATAGGAAGAGAGTGTGAAGAGTGAGTGAAAGGAAGAGTGAACTATGAGGCTAGTGTGTGAATGTGAGAGTGGGTGACATAGTGAAGTGTGTTTCAGGATTATGAGTGTGTGTGTATAGTGTAGAGTAATAGGTTCTCAGGCTAACAGTGGAAATTTATATGTAAACAATGAACCTGCAATCTCAGTTTTCAATGAAAACTTAGGAACCAAATGACAGTTTCAGTTCAGTCCCACAATGAAGAAACATTTAAAACATTTTAAATAGGAACCCAAAAATCAGTTTACAAACTCAGTTTTCAGTCTCAACTAAAATTCCAGGTTTTTGAACCAAATCAAAACCAATTTAACCCAAATCATCATACACTTAGCAAACATATAGGTGTACACATTTAGAGTTTTAAATCATGCAATTAACAGTAAAAAATGGATTAAATAGGTGCTAGAAATTCGAATAAAAAATCTAGAAAAAATTAGTGAGCAATGAACTGATATTAAGGATATCAGAAAATTAGGGGGAATGGAGAATTGATCATTTAAATCAAGCTAATATGCAAAAACAGTGGTTGGTAATGTAAGTACATATTGTGTACGTGTCTTATGATGTGTTTGTGTCCCTGAAAGAGGACACAAACGTGTCCAATGGATTAAAACGTGAAAATAGTGCACACAGACACAACAGTTTAACACTGCGTCGTGCACAGGTGCACGCGTGTCGTGCACCCGACACAGGACACTTCGTGTCTCGTGCTCAAGTCAGTGGATGAACCTAGGGTAGACCTAGGTGTGTGTCACCCTGGTTCGTGTCAGTACGTGTCGTGTCCAAAGTTATAGGGTCGTGTCAGTGCGTGTTTATACAGTGCACACAGTCAGGGAAAAACCCGTGCACGGCCAATAACTCCCAAACCCGACCATGAATTAAAGTGAAACTTGGGGAGAGGGATGACAGATGATGCCCCTAAGTCCCCACAAAATTTCATGTCAAGATACGTCGTGTCGTGTCCTGTGGTTAGCCCGATAGGCAGTAGATTCATGTAACCGCGTGCGCGCGTGTCCAAGTACGTGTGCACGAGTGTCCTAACGACACGACACAAGCACAAAAATGACTCAGAGCTTCAGAAATGGATAAGCGATACAACAATGCAAATTTCCATTCAAATACAATTCGAAAATTAACACAAAAAGTTCACTGAGGCATTTCCACAAACACCTAGCTCAGGACACTGATACGTGTCCTGTTAGGACACGAAATGACACAAAAACTTAGGGTTTCCTATTCCTACTGTTAGATTAGGTCTAGGGCTCCCTAATGATGCAAAAATTTTAGGATTCTATGGTGGAAATAGGAAGTTACCTCAAAGTGTCAAACCCCTCAAAAAAAACTCAATGAGTGATGTTCTCCTTGATGGTGAAACTCCTCCAAATTGTTAGAAAACTGAGAACAATCAATCCCAACAGCAAGTAAACAATAATTAGAACCTATTGCAACTTGTTTGGATTAAAAAGGAGGAAAAATAGATTTTCTAAGGGTTTTTGAACATGGGGACTCACCTCTTTCTTATCTTGCAATAAATTTCTAAGGAAGAGGCTAGCCCTAGATTTTAGGAGAGATTAAATGGTGGGGGAATCCCTAGGTTGGCTGGACAAAATGTTAGGGTTGCTAATTTGGGCTTTGGGCCAAGTCCTATAGGCTATGGCTAAGTTATTTTATTAAATGGTTAAAACCATAAGTCATGACTTATGAAGTCTTAAGCCATATTAGCCTAAACAACTCCAAATCACTCCTAACTAGTTCTAATGACTTAAACCTCATTAAATTAGGTCAAACCAAGGTTACTTAACCTAACTAAGTGGTCATAACCTAGATTAGTCACTAGGTTAGTCTTCTAGTCAACACAAGTCAAAGTCAACTATAGGCCCAAAACAATTATCCTAAAAATCACCAAAAATCACCAAAAAATCATATTAATTCTAATAAATCATAATAATACATAATAATTCCAAAAATTCCCAAAATTTGAAAAATGACCAAAATACCCCCAAGCTAGAAAAGTGGTAGTGACAAATCTACCCTCCTTAAAAGAATTTCGTCCTCAAAATTGAAAGACGAAATACATCTGATGAGAAGGATAGAAAGCATACCTCACGGTCCAAAAAGATAAGGGTAGCGCTCACGCATCTCATCCTCCCGCTCCCAGGTAGACTCTCCTGGAGAATGATGCCTCCATGCGACGCGTACCAAGGGTATCACCTGGTTCCTCAGGACCTTCTCCCGTCGATCCAGAATCTCCACTGGCTGCTCTGGATAGCTGAGAGAAGGCCCAACCTCAATCTCTGAATAATCGAGCACATGGCTAGGGTCAGCCACGTACCGTCTCAACTGTGATACATGGAATACGTTGTGGACCCCCACTAGTACAGGCGGCAAGTCTAGCATGTATGCAACGTCACCGACTCTCCCGCTGATAACGAAAGGGCCGATGAAGCGCGGGCTAAGCTTCCCGCCTCCACCGAAACGTATCGTACCACGAGTCGGAGATATCCTCAAGAAAACCTAGTCTTCGACCTAATCACAAGCAAGGTCTCAATTAATTATAATAAACAAACATGATCAAAAAACATAAACAACAACCTAAATCTAATCCTACTCTAATCTGTACCTCAAACTCCAAGGGCCTCCGGTGGCTATCGGCCCAGTGCCGTTGTCTGTCCTGTGCCACGCGAAGTCTGTCCCTGATGAGCTTCACCTTCTCGGCCGCATCAACAACCATCTCTGGCCCCAGTAAAGCTCGTTCACCAACATCATCCCAGGATAAGGGTGTACGGCACCTACGCCCGTACAGAGCCTCGAAAGGTGACATCTCGATGCTGGCCTGAAAACTATTGTTGTAGGCAAACTCCACCAAATGAAGATGATCCTCCCAAGAACCTCCAAAGTCCAGAACGCACGTCCGCAGCATATCCTCAAGGGTCTGAATAGTCCGCTCTGACTGTTCGTCCGTCTGGGGGTGGTATACAGTACTAAACTTGAGCTGAGTGTCCAAGCTGGTCTGCAGACTCCTCCAGAAATGGGAAGTAAAACGGCTATCCCGATCTGAGACGATGCTGACCGGAACTCCGTGGATCCTGACTATATGCCGCATATACATCTCCGCCAGCCTCTCTGTAGATGTACCCACCTTGAATGGCAAGAAGTGGGCCGATTTGGTCAACCTGTCAACGATGACCCAAATCGCGTCTTTCTCTCCTGGAGTACGCGGCAATCCTAAAATGTAGTCCATCGTGATATGCTTCCATTTCCACTCGGGAATGGGCAGCGGCTGCAACAATCCACCGGGCCTCTGTCTCTCTGCCTTGACCTGCTGACAGACCAAGCACCTAGCTACGAAGTGGGACACCTCCCGCTTCATTCCTGACCACCAAACATGCTCCCGCAGATCTCGGTACATCTTGTTGGCACCCGGGTGTATAGAGTACTGAGATCTGTGGGCCTCCTGCATAATCTGCTCTCTGAGCTCCCCGCTAGGCACACATAACCTGGCACCGTGCCTCAGGGCACCATCCTCTGCAAGTAAAAACTCAGCATCCCCCACTCCTATACTGATCTGCTCTCTGATACACTGCAGGGCCACATCCTCGAACTGGGCCGCCTTGATCCTCTCCACCAAGTATGACTGAATCTGCATCCCCCATAGCTGCATCTGCACTCCGGGCACGGTCACCTCAATCCCAAGGCTCTCCAAGTCGGCAAGTAAATGCCGATCCATGGTCAAACACATGGCTGTCGGATACCTACTCAAGGCATCGACAACCACGTTGGCCTTCCCTGGATGATACTGCAGTACAATGTCGAAGTCCTTCATCAACTCCAACCATCTGCGCTGCCTCATGTTCAACTCCTTCTGAGTGAACACATACTTTAAGCTCTTGTGATCTGTGAAGATCTCCACCCTCTCACCATACAGATAATGCTTTCACAGCTTCAGGGCAAATATCACTGCTGCCAGCTCCAGGTCGTGGGTAGGGTAGTTCTTCTTATGGGGACGCAATTGCCTGGAAGCATAGGCAATCACCTTCCCGTGCTGCTGCAATACACAACCCAGCCCCTTTCCTGAAGCGTCACTATAAATAGTGAAACCACCTGATCCTGAAGGCAATGTCAGAATCGGAGCTGTCGTAAGCCGCTTCTTTAACTCATCAAAAGCTGCCTGACACTCCTCTGACCAAACGAACTCAGTATCCTTCCGGGTCAACCGTGTCAACGGCTCTGCAACCCGGGAGAAATCCTGTACAAATCTCTGATAATATCCTGCCAGCCCCAGGAAACTCCTGATCTCTGCAACTGAAGTCGGCGCTGCCCATGCCTCGACTGCTACAATCTTTTTGGGGTCAACTGAGATACCATCTCCAGTCACAACATGCCCCAAGAAGTCCACCCGGTCCAAGAAAAACTTATACTTGGAGAGTTTTCCATAAAGCTGCTCCCGCCTGAGAGTCTCCAGCACGATCCTCATATGCTCCTCGTGCTCCTCCTCAGTATTGGAATATACCAAAATATCATCTATAAACACGACCACAAACTGATCCAGATACTGATGAAACACCTTGTTCATCAGGTTCATAAACACTGCGGGTGCATTGGTTAGCCCAAACGGCATAACCAAAAACTCGAACTGCCCGTACCGCGTCCTGAAAGCGGTCTTGGGAATATCCTCCCTCTTCACCTTCACCTGGTGATATCCCGACCTCAGATCAATCTTGGAAAATACCCGAGCTCCGCTCAACTGGTCAAATAGATCGTCGATCCGCGGCAGTGGGTATTTGTTCTTGATCGTGAGGTTGTTGAGTGCCCTATAGTCAATACACATGTGTACTGACCCATCCTTCTTTGGCACAAACAACACTGGTGCACCCCATGGCGACGAACTCGAGCGGATGAAGCCCTTGTCCTGCAGCTCATCCACTTGCTTCTTCAGCTCCACCAGCTCACTGTTGTTCACCCGATAGACATGCTGAGAGATGGGTTCCGCTCCTGGAACCAAGTCTATCGAGAACTCTACGTCTCTGTCTGGTGGCAATCCCAGCAACTCCTCTGGGAAAACATCCATATACTCTGCTATCAAGGGGTATGAAATCGCCTGCTCCTCGACCGAGACTCCACAGAAGACTCCGTTGCTCGCTCTGCCTGACGTCTGGAGTACTCGAACTTTGTCTCCCCCGGCGCTCTGAAGAGAACTCTACCCCCTCTGCAATCAATGCTGGCGTGGTGCCTGCTCAACCAATCCATGCCTAGTACTATATCGTAGTTTGGCAATGGCATTACGAGCAGGCTCACCTCCAACTCACAGCCTCCCAAAATAACTCTCCGACCCTTACAAACATCACGTACGAGGATAATGCCACCCCCAGTCGTGATCTTGTAAGTCCTAGGCAACGATTCAGCTATGATACCGTGTCTAATCGCAAAAGATACTGATATGAAGCTATACGAAGCACCGAAATCGAATAATGCAAAAGCTGGACTGGAGTCAAGAAGGACCGAACCTGTGATCAGCTCTCCTATCGCCTCTGCATCCTCAGCTGCCATGGCGAAAGCTCGCCCCTGCTGGCCTGCTGCTGGTGCTGCACAAATCACTGCTGCTGAGTCGGTAGGGCTGGTCCCCTCTGCTGGCCTGCTGCTGTCCTGGCTCCACCTCCCGGAGCTGCTCGTCCCGTGGTCAAGGTACACTCTCTCATCTGGTAATCTCCTGAGCCATATACCAGGCACTTGCCCCGCCTCTTCCTACACTCGTTCCACCCGTGCCCTGGCTTCTTGCAATAAGCATAGGTGGTGGCCTGCTACCTCGGTGCCTGCTGTTGCACCCTCTGCTGCTGATGCTGCACTGGCTGGTGCCTCGGCTGCTGAAACTGCTGCGGCTGGAACCTCTGCTGCTGGTGGTGGTGCTGCTGAAAGTGCGGCCTCTTGGCCGGTCCTCCGCTACTGCTGCCTCCCTGGGAGTCTCGCCCCCTTTTGAGCCTAAGCTCAAGATCATCCTCGGCAGCTAGTGCGTCCACCATGATCTCCTCAAATGTAGCACTGCGGGCGTTCTTGGTGTAGGACTTGACCTCCTTTACCAAGCCCTTCCGGAACCTCCGGGCCTTCGTCGTCTCCGACAAGTCCTCTACAAATCTGCCCAGGCGGCAGAACTCTCCTGCATACTCCTCCACAGACTGACTCCCCTGGACTAGGGCCTCGAACTGAGTCTCGAGGGCTCCCAGCACTGCCTCCGGGAAGAACTTCTCCTTGAACAGCTTCTTAAATGCTGCCCAAGTCTGTTCTGCTGTGCCGACCCTCGGGTCGGTCTGGTACCATGTACGGGCCAGATCCTGCATCATGCTGGCCGCTGCCTCTATCTGGAGCCTCGTTGAAATCTCAGCCAGCCTGAAGATCTCCTCCATATGCTCGATCCACTCATCGGCATACAGGATCCCCTCTGTCCATCGGAAGTCTCTCGGCTGCATCTTCTGGAAGTCCTGGATGCCCTTCTTCCGTGGCTGGTGCGGCTGCTGGACTGCTACTGTCTGAGCCACGACTCTCTCCACTGCTGTCACTGCCAGCTCAATGCCTCGAGTGAGCTCTGCCGTCTGCCTCTGCTGCTGGATCTGCTGACCCTCCATGTACTGCCGAAAGAAGGCTAGTAGCTGCACTGCGTCCAATGTCCCTGGAGATGGCTGTTGGTAAGGATCCTCTGGGAGAACTGGGTCCTGCCTCCCTGCCGGTGGAAGCATACCCCCTGCTGCTGCTGCCGGGGCCTCAATACGAGCAAAGGTGGCAGGAGCCGCAGTCCCCTGGCCCTGCTGTACTGGCTGGGAGGTAGCAGTCCCCTCCATAGCATCCTCATGAATGGTACGCTGCGATCGAGTCTCTATCATCCTGAAGATAGACAAACAAGAGTATCAATTTTTGAGAAAGAAGCGAAATAACAAAGGCGGACAATTATAATTCAAAGGATCAGCTGAAAAAGGATTTTAGATGGCAATAAAAGAAATTTTCCTAAAGTGATTGAGTACCCTTAAAAATTTATGTCCTATATCCTATTGCAGGCTGTAGTGATACTCTAGTTCGAGTACCACCACACTTCTAGTCTAGACCTGTATGGGCCACCACTAAAAACGTGTCACGGTCCGCACCCACTGTGAGGATACGAGAACGTAACAACGTCCAGCCTACGCCGTAGTGTCGGCGGTAGAACGCTGTCCTAGGTCACAACATCCAGCAATATAAGCTTAAACAGTTTATACTTCCCGAATGGGGGTGACATGATAAAAGTAGACTCAATCATAACTAAGAAAGAAGAAGCACGATATGATATAAAACTCAAGGAAAAACAGATGATAACATAGCTGATAGATAGATAAAAGAAACTGCTGAATGAAAGAAAATCCCAAATACATCAGAAAGTCTAAGTGTCTAAGATAATACAAATCCCAGATCCCAAGTATCAATAAGTACAATCATCCATAAAATACTGAAATAAAAGCATCCTAGTTTAAGGGTGTATTATCCACAGCTAGTGGGGCCTGCTGATGGTCCAGGTCCAACATCTCATCTAAGGTGGCACCGTAATAGGTATCCACACCAGCCTCCTTCTCGTCCTCTGTAATATTTTCAATAGGTCCAGTCAGGACATGAGCGAGCACAATACATCTCAACAGATCATAGCAGGTTAGAAAATATAGACATGCAGTAGAGTAAGATACAAGAACTGAAAGAAACATGGAATGTAAATAGAGAAACTGTAATGGAAATAGATATACTGTAATAGAGAGCTAACTGTGGCTAGTGAGTCAGAGTACAATATAAACATGTGAATGGCATAGGAGATTCTGAGAACTATACTATGGAGTGATTCTGGGAACTACACTACTTGGATATTATTCACATGTTTACTTCTACTCCCCCGTACCCCCAATCAATACACAAGGATCCAGCCAGGTTATGTTATGATTCCATCAAAGGCCCACAAGGGGTGATACATGGATAGCCCATAAATGGATGATTCTGGGAATGCCCACAATGGGATGATTCTGGGAATGCCCATAAATGGGTGATTCTGGCAAGACTTTGTGATCATGAGAGTACATGTCACAAGTGATCGAAGAATCGTGAAGCATAGTGATATACCATGTAAGTGAAACGCACAGAACATGTAGTATACGATACTCCCTGAGGGGATAACATCTCAAGAATGGATCCATATAGTACTAATCCGTGTTACCGACGTGACAGTATCAAGTAAAGTAATCTAAAGCAGGAAAATAATTCTAACAGGATATGAAATAATTAGAGAATGTACTCGCCTGGTATCTGAGTGTCCAACTGAAAAGTACTATCCGAGGAGAGGTGTCTGGCTCCTATTAGAACAGCACAAGTCACAACAAGTCCAAAATGGTAAAATGAAGCTCTACTATGCATTCTACATGAATCTAGGTCAAACTAGGCCAAAGTCAACTCTTGGTCAACTCTGGTCAACCTTAGAAGTCAAACTAGGTCAACTATGGTCAACCTAGGTCAACTAGTCTATACTAGTCTAGTAAGTCTATTCTAGGTCTAATAAAGCTGTACAAGCCAAACTAGGCTCATATACAGGCCATAGGCTATTCATCCTAGGCCAACTAACACATACACCATGCTAAACTGTATCTAACAATACACTATAGGTATACTTGTAATCTAACTATAACCCACCTATATATATGTAATACATATCCATAGTGCATACACACACAAGCCACATATATATACATGAGACATATACACACTACATAACCTATAACCTCATTAGAAAAATACCTACATTAGATATCCACAGGATACACAACCATATTATATACCACATATACACATTTACCTTATATGCATATACTACATTATTTATACATTACAATATGTGTATATACAATGGGGTATGTAGAGAGGGTGGGTGTGTGAGAGAAGGATAGGAAGAGAGTGTGAAGAGTGAGTGAAAGGAAGAGTGAACTGTGAGGCTAGTGTGTGAATGTGAGAGTGGGTGACATAGTGAAGTGTGTTTCAGGATTATGAGTGTGTGTGTATAGTGTATAGTAATAGGTTCTCAGGCTAACAGTGGAAATTTATATGTAAACAATGAACCTGCAATCTCAGTTTTCAATGAAAACTTAGGAACCAAATGACAGTTTCAGTTCAGTCCCACATTGAAGAAACATTTAAAACATTTCAAATAGGAACCCAAAAATCAGTTTACAAACTCAGTTTTCAGTCTCAACTAAAATTCCAGGTTTTTGAACCAAATCAAAACCAATTTAACCCAAAATCATCATACACTTAGCAAACATGTATGTGTACACATTTAGAGTTTTAAATCATGTAATTAACATTGAAAAATGGATTAAATAGGTGCTAGAAATTCGAATGAAAAATCTGGAAAAAATAAGTGAGCAATGAACTGATATTAAGGATATCAGGAAATTAGGGGGAATGGAGAATTGATCATTTAAATCAAGCTAATATGTAAAAACAGTGGTTGGTAATATAAGTACATATTGTGTACGTGTCTTATGATGTGTTTGTGTCCCTGAAAGAGGACACAAACGTGTCCAATGGATTAAAACGTGAAAATAGTGCACACAGACACAACAGTTTAACACTGCGTCGTACACAGGTGCACGCGTGTCGTGCACCCGACACAGGACACTTCGTGTCTCGTGCTCAAGTCAGTGGATGAACCTAGGGTAGACCTAGGTGTGTGTCACCCTGGTTCGTGTCAGTACGTGTCGTGTCCAAAGTTATAGGGCCGTGTCAGTGCGTGTTTATACAGTGCACACAGTCAGGGAACAACCCGTGCACGGCCAATAACTCCCAAACCCGACCATGAATTGTCATGAAACTTGGGGAGAGGGATGACAGATGATGCCCCTAAGTCCCCACAAAATTTCATGTCAAGACACGTCGTGTCGTGTCCTGTGGGTAGCTCGATAGGCAGGGGATTCCTGTAGCCGCGCGCACGCGTGTCCAAGTACGTGTGCACGAGTGTCCTAACGACACGACACAAGCACAAAAATGACTCAGAGCTTCAGAAATGGATAAGCGACACAACAATGCAAATTTCTATTCAAATACAATTCAAAAATTAACACAAAAAGTTTACTGAGGCATTTCCACAAACACCTAGCTCAGGACACTGATACGTGTCCTGTTAGGACACGAAACGACACAAAAACTTAGGATTTCCTATTCCTACTGTTAGATTAGGTCTAGGGCTCCCTAATGATGCAAAAATTTCAGGATTCTATGGTGGAAATAGGAAGTTACCTCAAAGTGTCAAAACCCTCAAAAAAACTCAATGAGTGATGTTCTCCTTGATGGTGAAACTCCTCCAAATTGTTAGAAAACTGAGAACAATCAATCCCAATAGCAAGTAAACAATAATTAGAACCTATTGCAACTTGTTTGGATTAAAAAGGAGGAAAAATGGATTTTCTAAGGGTTTTTGAACATGGGGACTCACCTCTTTCTTCTCTTGCAATAAATTTATAAGGAAGAGGCTAGCCCTAGATTTTAGGAGAGATTAAATAGTGGGGGAATCCCTAGATTGGCTGGACAAAATGTTAGGGTTGCTAATTTGGGCTTTGGGCCAAGTCCTATAGGCTATGGCTAAGTTATTTTATTAAATGGTTAAAACCATAAGTCATGACTTATGAAGTCTTAAGCCATATTAGCCTAAACAACTCCAAATCACTCCTAACTAGTTCTAATGACTTAAACCTCATTAAATTAGGTCAAACCAAGGTTACTTAACCTAACTAAGTGGCCATAACCTAGATTAGTCACTAGGTTAGTCTTCTAGTCAACACAAGTCAAAGTCAACTATAGGCCCAAAACAATTATCCTAAAAATCACCAAAAATCACCAAAAAATCATATTAATTCTAATAAATCATAATAATACATAATAATTCCAAAAATTCCCAAAATTTGAAAAATGACCAAAATACCCCCAAGCTAGAAAAGTGGTAGTGACAGCTAAGGCGCTCATACCAAGCACGGGGAGCTTGTTTGAGGCCATAAAGGGCTTTGTGGAGTTTGAACACGTGATTAGAAAATTGAAAATCTTCAAAGTCGGGAGGTTGTTTAACATAAACTTACTCTTTAATAATACCATTCAGAAAAGCACTCTTAACATCCATTTGAAAGAGCTTAAAGTCATTAAAACAAGCAAAAGCACAAAGCATACGAATGGATTCAAGACGTGCAACTGGAGCATAGGTTTCGTCGTAGTCAATGCCTTCCTCTTGGTTATAGCCTTGAGCAACCAATCGGGCTTGTTACGAGTCACCAACCCATCTTCATTAAGTTTGTTGTGAAACACCCATTTAGTTCCAATAATGGGATGATTGCTAGGTTTTGGGACAAGTTCCCAAACCTTGCTTCGCTCAAATTGATTTAGCTCCTCTTACATAGCTATCATCCAAAATTTATCAAGAAAAGCATCATTAACATTTTTAGGCTCTATTTGAGAGATAAAAGCCACGTTTGCACAAAGATCACGAGTGGCGGATCTAGTGCTAACACTGGAGGAAGGATCCCCAATGATAAGCTTCTTAGGATGATTGGTGACAAATCTCCATTCTTTTGGGAGATCCTTTTGAGGAGGCTCGAGAGGAGGAGACTCTTTTGATGGAGTCACAACTTCATTGTTAGATGAAGAAGGACGATCTTCAATAGAGGAGTTCTCCAACCCAAACGAGATGTCATCAATATCCTCGGAAGAGGAAAATGTAGAAGAGTTGAGTTCATTAAAAGATACATTGAATGACTCTTCGACAACAAGACTTCTTTTATTAAAAATACGAAAACCTTTACTATGAGTAGAGTATCCAAGGAATATTCCTTCATAAGCTTTTTCTTCAAACTTGCCTAGGTTATCCTTGGTATTCAAAATAAAACAATTGCAACCAAAAACTTTAAAATAATCAATAGAGGGGATTTTGTCAAACCAAAGCTCATAAGGAGTCTTCTTAGAAATAGGTCTAATCAAGACCCTATTTATAACATGACATGCCGTATTAACGGCTTCCGTCCAAAAATATTGGGGGAGCTTATATTGGTTTAACATAACCCGGGCCATATCGCCAAGGGTTCTATTCTTTCTTTCCACAACACCATTTTGTTGAGGAGTTCGTGGACAGGCAAAATCATGTCCAAAACTATTCTTTTCACAAAATCTTTTGAAATCGGCATTATCAAATTCTTCTCCATGATCACTTCTAATTTTGTTAATAGAAAAACCTTTTTCATTTTGAACACGTTTACAAAAGCCAACAAATTCACGAAAAATATCACTTTTGCAAGCAAGAAAAATAACCCAAGTGAATCTCGAAAAATTATCAACTAAAACAAAAGCATAAAGCTTGCCTCCAAGGCTAGCAACTCTACTAGGACCAAAAAGATCCATATGAATAAGTTGAAGAGGTCTAGAAGTACTCACAGAGTTGATTGATTTGAAAGAAGACTTAGTTAACTTACTCTTCTCGCATTCTTCACACACCATATCCTTTTTGAACGGGATACTCGGGAGTCCTCTTACGAGCTTCTTTGTAGCAAGACGAGAGATGGTATCCATGTTGGCGTGTCCAAGCCTCATGTGCCAAAACCAACTCTCATCGTTTTTAGCAACTAAGCACCTGTCATTGTTGGTGTCTTCAACAAGATATAAAACATAGATATTGTTTTCTCTAATGCCTTCATAAACAATAGATCCATTAGAGCTATCGGTAATGAAGCATTTGAGCTTAACAAATTTGATATCATAACCATTATCGGTAAGATGACTAATACTAAGAAGATTGTGTTTAAGATTAGTAACAAGACACACATTCTTAATACAAGGATAAGGAGGGGAACCTATATTACCATTCCCTATAATGTGACCTTTGAGATTATTACCAAAAGAGACGTGTCCTTCCTTCTTCATCGATAGCGTTGTAAATAATGAAGCATCCCCGGTCATGTGCCGTGAACAACCGCTATCGAGAATCCACTTACTTCTAGCATGAGAAGGACTCTTCACCTACAACATAAGTTGAAGATGAACATTTTGGTACCCATGATCTTATGGGTCCTTGAGTGTTAGTCTTAGGAACCCACATAAAAACTTTCTTGTCAACAAGTTTTCTTATATGACAATAATTGGTCGTATGTCCATGCAAGCCACAGTAATTGCAAATCATAGAGGATTTAGAAGAAGATATGTGAGAATCATGCATATGTGAATCTCTGGTGCGAGGAGCTCTAGCATTAGTATTGTGATGATAATAATAAAAAAGCATGATGCGAAGTATTTTTCTTTACAAATGGTCCTTTCCTTGTGTTAGGAAAGGATTTGTGTGTAGTGTTCATGTAAGAAGTATGCCTAGCATTGTGATGAGTGTGGAGATGTCTAGGAGCATGCATGTGAGTAGTGTCCTTATTACCAAATTTCTTACACTTTATAAGAAGATCATTATACTTAATAGAAGTGTCATATTCTCTCCTATTAGCATCTTGAACTTTGTGCATAGCAAATTCATAAGAGCTTCTCATGGATTGAATCTCATCATCCTTTTTCTTGATGGTGTCAAGAGATTCCTGAAACTTGAGTCGCAAAGACTCTATTTCATCCATGTCAGAAGCATGAGATTTTTCCTTCACATCAATAATGATGCTTGAGAGCCTCTCTACTTCAAGTTGAAGAGCCTCAACCTCTTTAAGAGATTTCTTGTATTTATTTCGAACACCTTTGTGCTCTTCATGCAATTCAAGAATAGCTTTCTCCAAATCATCATAGGTAAGAGTGTTTAAGGAGAGATCATCAAGTACCTCGTCGGTTGCAATGAGACAGACGTTGGCATTGTGTTTGCACTCCTTGTCATTATCGGAGTCGCTCGCGTCACTCTCACACCAAATGCTTGTGTTGGCGAACTTTCTGGAGGACGAGCTTCCCTTGCTAGGCTTCTCGTACTTGCTTGAGTCTTTTCTTATCATCGGACAATCCCGCTTGATGTGTCCGGGTCTTCTGTATTGATAGCACGCCGGATCTTCTTCATTGTCCCGTCTGAAGTGGTTGGCTTTGTTGAATTTAAGAAACTTCCGGAAGTGCTTAGCTGTGAGAGCTATTTCTTTATCGTCGTCCGACTCATTGTCGTCGGAGCTATCCTTGGAGTAGGACTTTGTCGCTTTAAGAGCAAGAGTTTTCTCCTTCTCTTTGGTCTTCTCCTTCTCCTTCTCTTGTATGGAGGATTCCTCTTGATCCTTCATATCGAGCTCATGAGTCATTAGCTTACCCATGAGGGTCTCAAGGTTCATGACTGTTAGATCGTTCCCCTCAATGATTGCGGTAGCTTTAGGATTCCAAACTTTCGTCAATCCTCTAAGAATTTTCCTGATCTTTTCATGAGCAGGATATTCCTTACCAAGTGAAGAGAGAGGATTAATAATGTCACCAAAATGAGTAAACATGCAAGTAATATATTCATCATGCTTCATTTTAAAGGACTCATATTCTTGCGTGAGTCTACTAATCTTGGATTCCTTCACTTGTGAAGTTCCCTCGTGTGTGACTTCAAGTAACTTCCAAATCTCATTGGAAGTCTTGCAAGTAGAGATTCGGTTGAATTCACTACTGTCGAGAGCACAATAAAGAGCATTCATTGCCTTAGCATCTCGACTCGCAAGCTTCTTGGTGTTTTAAGTAAGTGTGTCCCGAAGGGTGTCAGAAGCAATATCCTCAATAACTCTGGAAGGAGTAGGAAGACCATTTATCACGCAATCCCATAAATCAAAATTTATGGACTTCAGATAAATGCTCATCCTAATCTTCCAGTAGTTATAGTTGGTTCCATCAAATAGGGGAGGCCTATTTGTGGAGTGTCCTTCATTGTGGAAGGTATTGATACTAGGGTTAGAGGCCATGGATCACTCAAAGGGTGTAAATCCAAATCAAGAGAACAAAGCTCTGATACCAATTGTAGAACCCTAGAGGGGGGGTGAATAGGAAAATAAAAAATAACTAGTGCAACAGAAGCAATATATGACAAATAAAAGTAAAGAGTGAGAAGATCAAACACAAGATGTATCCTGGTATCCTCGCTTGAGGCAATCCAGTCCCGGAACTCTCTCCGGCTTAAATCCACTATTTAGTCAAATAGTACCCATGAGTTTGGATCCGAAGAACTCGCCAACTTTAACACGAGTTTGGATCCGAAGACTCGCCAACTTCAACACACGAGTTTTCTTACGAAGGCTCGCCAACTTCAAACAAATGAGAAGAGAAACTTGTTGATCTTCTAACACGTGAAGATCAAAATTTACAACTCTTAAATACTCTATCACTTTGGGAGAGGATGACAATTAAAAGCTTGAAGAGTATTAATGGTGGAGCTCTTGGTTGTTGAAAAATTTATGGCAAGAGTTGGTGAAAGCCTCAAAAGAGAGAGAGCTTTCTTTTATAGAGAAACCAAGAGTTGGTGACATTTAATGCTTCTGAATACAGGCAGACCGGCATGCCGTCGGTATGCAGCGGTATACCGTCGGTATACTGGCCAAATAGTAATGGTCATATTAATGACCGTTTGAGAGCATTAAATACGGCCATTAATGCTAGTCAGAGCAAATCAAAAGCCAAATATTTGAAACTCGGTATACCGTCGGTATGCAGCGGCATACCGTCAGTATACCGACGTTTTGTCACAGCAAGTTTTGGGTTGCTAAAAACGGTATACCGTCGGTATGCCGGAGCATGTCGTCGGTATGCCGACAATTTGTCACAACAACTTTTGGGTCGCTAAAAATGGTATACCGTCGGTATACCGGAGCATGTCGTCGGTATGCCGACAATTTGTCACAGCAACTTTCTGGACACTAAAAACGGTATACCGCCGGTATGCCGAAGCATGTCGCCGGTATGCCGACAATTTGTCACAGCAACTTTTTGGACTCTAAAAATGGTATACCGCCGGTATGCCGAAGCATGCCGCCGGTATGCCACTCTGTAGGTATTTGCTTTTTGACTTGTTCTTTTACTTGTCATCCGTCCTTAGGTGTTTACAGATATACCTAGACTTTGTACATACACGAAGACTCTAAGCAGGAGGACGCCGTCTTATGCAAGGAACGCCGGTAATTGCTTTAGTCTTCGATGTAAAAGATGGTTGCGCTTGAACGGAAGGACTTTGTGTAGTAGAGCTTCTGAGAGTATTTGAATCTGAAGATACAGAAAACTAAACTACGAAGATGCTGTTAATAATCAAAATAAAATGTGCCAACAAAATATATATCCAAAAGGGAAGCCGTTTGGTTCGTACCTCGAGTATAGTATCAGATGGAATCCATGATGAAATGTAACGACAATCAAACTAGCCCTAAGGATGCGTTTGGATTGCTTATTGAAGGATGTTTATGTTTTTTTCTTTTCTTATAACGCGAAGATTGTTGGTAACATCGTATCAATTTTTTTTGAAGTTAATTCAATTTATGGACAATTTTTTACAATCTCCTCCCACATGCTGTTAAAATTTGCTCCTGTTGGGACTTTTAGAAAAAATATAATAATCAATAGCTCCCCTGACTAGTCAAGGGAACTAGAAGGGATGCTAAACCAAGTCTAAGGCCACTCAAATAAATTATCTGACAATATACCTTAATAAATTTAATAAAACAATAATTAATATCTTTTTAAAATTATATTTTTATGTGATTAATATAAATTCAGTAACTATTATACTAAGAATGTAACCCAAACTATAACAACAACAACAATGCCTTTATTTTAAATTTCTATGATTCACGGTTTGAACCCTTTTCATCTATTTAGCTATATTAAGGGCTATGTCTTTTGTATCAATAACAAAAATCATATCAATCATTCAACATTTATCCGTTTAGGCCTAGCGACTCCCTTTTGTAGTATTACGAGTGAAAAAAAGAAAAATTCTAAGGAAGATATTAGGAGAGCACCACATCCCCTAAAGTCAACATGCAACAAAGAAGCATTTAATTTGATAGTGTGATCAAGTCTAGACGACCAGGATTAGTGTTGGGCTATTATAGAATTTTTCTAAACCCTAAAATAGGTTTATCAACCTATATATATTGGTTGAGGGGGGTTGCAACAAGAAGCTCATACAGAGGATTCAAGGTGTAATCCCACAAAAATTTAAGAGAAAGTATGTGTTTGCTTTTAGGACTCGACATTCGAGACAGTTGGAAGAGGAGATCTGTTCGAAAACTCGTCTTCTTCGTTCAGGGAGATCGTCACAGGGTTTGGTGGGTGATTTCATTTAATCTTTTAGTTTCTTCTTGATCTTCGTTCAGGGAGACCGTCAACATATTTTGTATCAATCTTGTATCTTGTTGGAAGTTATATAAATTGAGATTTGTCCAGTTGACATAGTCACCGAACACATATTGTGTTTGATCCATCTTGATGCTTACGTTAAAAAGTGGTTCGTTATCTTCAGGTGGATAAGGTTCTGGGTCCAACAATTGATTCACTACCTCACATCCCCTTTAACTAGATTGTACTTACCACATCATCAACAACATATCCAAAAATAACTATCGGTTTTGCACATATCCAAACCTAATTGTAGTTGGTTTTAATAATTAAAAGTATGATTTAACTAAATTATAACAATTAAAATATTAATCAATCTAGATATATATATTTCCTAGTATAAATGAACATCTTGTATTAAAAGGTGAGATGGGATGGACTGAGAAGAGGGTTTGGTCACCAAAATGAACTCTTTTTTTTCTATTTTTAAGTGTTGATGAGTGCAATGGGAGGAGAGGAGGAAGCGATGGAAAAAAAAGATTTGAGAGTGCTGCGGACCATTTCAAAGCAGCAGCAGCGTTCTTCTCGCCTCCTCTCTCTCTCCCTTTGTTGAACCAATCTTCCGACTTCCGATGATGATGGTGACGATGACGCTGATGGCGACCACGGAGAAAAAGAACATGGAACTGAGCCTCGGCCTCCTCTTTCTCCTCGTCATGCTCCTCCTCCTCATCCTTCTCTTCCTCCTTGCGTGCCGGCCCTGGCGATTCTTCCTCTCCTCCTCCTCCTCCTCCTTCCCCTCATCCCGACGCTCCTCCACCACCCCAAAGGTACGATCTTTAACGACCGTTTTCCTCTTTCCTCCATTTTTCGCCGATTCGATCTGTCCCCTGCCGTTCTCTCGGCGAAAGATATCTTTTTTGCTTGGTTTTGGTGTTTCCTGATCTGGGTATTTCTGGATTCGCCTCCATTTTGATTCTTGACTCCAAAGATGGAGTCTTTGTCAATGTCGGCTAACGCTGGAGATATAAGGATCTGACAAACGCCGATCTGCGCCCGCTATGATCGGTGTCGTGCCGTTGTCTCTGTTTTCGTGGTCGATTGGGAGAAGAACGATGACATGGTATGAGGCTTTCCTTGTTGGGTTGTATCTCGCATTCCTTGAGCACTCAAGGATAACAAGGAGCTGGTTACAAAGTTTAGTACCATAGAGGATAAGGTATAGATAATTGGGATAGGTCTAAAACTTTTAAGTCATATGGGTCCAGTCCAATATCATATCTCATGGATCAACTCTTGTTAACTGAGTTCCACCCTACAAGTGGTATTGGAGCTACGGGTTACATGGAGGAATACATGGCACTTGAACGTGTCACGATAAGGCAATGGGTTCTTACCTCGCTTTTTCTCTTTGTACGAGCACATTGTGACTGCAGTTTTGTGAAGTCACGCCATTATTTTTATCTAATCAATTGTAGAAAAGAGTTGTGATGATGATAAAGTCATAGACGGAAGAGGAAGGACTCTTGATAAGGAATAAGAAGCAACACGATCATGATCAACATCAAAGAAGAAGGGAGATGTGTGTCATCATGGCAAGAAATTTGGTCACATCCAATGTTAAAAAAAGCTCTAGGCATCCGTTATACGGCAAGAGGATGTCTAGTACTCAGGTGGCCGCCTAGATGGATTTATACGGAAAAGAGCACTACCATTTAAAAAAAGTTTGGCATTTTTTATTTCATTGAAAGTAATACAAAACTATATATTTATATGTATATAAAACAGGGATTACGTTATAAACAACTTTAGTGAACACTCAAATGGACCAAAAACTACAATAACAAGTATTGAACAAATAGAATATAATTTATAATTCACTGAAAATAATATAATATGAAAATAAAAGGTCAATATAAATATTTTTGGGCCATGCCAAAAACTGACCAAGAAAATAAAATGGATCAAACAAAAAAAACAATTTTTGAACAAAAAAAATGACAAAATAAATAACTCGACCAAAATATAGGCGACATTTGTATTCTTTGTCCGTATAATGCCACATACCGCCTACTGCCTAGAACCCAGAATAGACTAAAAAATTTGGTGGTGGGTAGCCGCATAGCGCCTAGTACCAATTTTTAACGATTTTAGAATACTGACACATCGAATTTTAGAATACTGGCCACATCAGAACAAACTGTCAGTAACGTGTGGAGAAGAAAAATGATTTTGAAGATGTGACAATGGTGGCACAAGTGCATAATAACATTTGGGACGGCTGCTCACGGTCTCCTAGGGTAAGGAATTCAATTACATCAAAAAAAATGTCTGTAGTGTGCTGAGAAGAAAATTGATCATAAGATTGTCGGTGGAGGAATAATAGATATTAAGATGTATGATGACATGGTGTGCATGCTTGGTGGGATACAGTACGTACCGAAGATGCACAAGAGTTTTATATCGTTGGGCGCATTAAGACCTTACAGTTTGTGGATTTTTAGTGAGAGATGGATTTATAAGGATGATATATGGTTGCATCGTGCTCATGAAGGGAGAGAAGTGCGATAATATTTATCGGATGATAAGAGACGATGTTCGATCTGTTGCTCCTATGATTTCTACAGCGAAGGACTGGATATTTGGAATGGTTCGTTTGCAGTGGGTCAACCTTCTGTGGATCGAGGACAACAGGTTAGATCTATTAATCTAGGTACGGTGATGATTATTTCGGAATGCTCTAACGTGGGCGATGATGCGGATATGGAGTGCGAATTCGAGCCTGGCTCGAGTTTGGAGTCGAATTGCTAGTAGGCAACTTGTGCTCCAAGGAAAGGGGATTGGTCGTGAGATCGATACTGCTGTCTGAAGATTGTAGGCTAGAGGTTACTAGATGCTTATTTTATTGGGTGATGACTGCGATCCAAGGTGGTGATTATTATGATTTGGCTCATATTTAGTAATCCTAATACTCTAATAGTAATAGGATTGGAGCAAAGTCCTAGTTTTACCTCTCTATATTGAGTTTTTAAATATGGAAACTTATGTCATGCCTATTTAGGATTGAATTTCTATGTACAGAGACATGCCATGCTATATAAAGGGGCCTAGGTTCCTTGTGTTATAGATCATTGTGCTCAAAAGAGATGTTAGGTTACCACCAATATGTTGAGAGAGAAAGAGGGAAGAAATAAAGAGATTGAAAAAGAAAGAGATTAGGTTTTTTTTTAGATCTTCTTGAGTGTAATCTCTAGAGATCCCTCGGATTCTCTGGCGGTCAATAGGTTGAGAGAAAAAAAGAGGGAGGAAATAGTGATGTTGAAGAAGAGAGAGAGAGAGAGATTGGGTTTCTCAAATATTCTTGGGTGTAATCTCTGGGATCTTTTGGGTTCTCGGGTGATATTGTAAAGTCTTGTAACCTTATTTAGTAGTATGCTCGCTCTCCTGATGGGTTTTTACCAGTTAGAATTTTTTTACGTATATTCATTGCATCTTTGTACTTGTATTTTGTGATCTTTATTTCTACAAAAGCCGGTCACCGTGTTTGGTGTTGCGGGTGTCGGTTCGTCGTAGGCGTGCATCGTAGGGAATATGTTCCGCTTTTGTTCCCGACAAGTCGTATCCGAGTTACGATTTATGCTATATTGAGTGTTCTAGTTGATTCGAGATGGAATGTATTGAACGTTCATGATAGATATAATCTAATTATACGGATTCGCTTCTAAGGTGGACTTGGGAGCATTCTCCATAAGGTGGTCTGGGTGTGCCGTACCAGACCTAAGGTTTGAGGAAATATACGGGTTAGCGTCAAAGGTAGGTCTAGCTATCCGAGCCCAAGGTGGAGCAAGACGTGTGGTTGTCACCCTATAGTGGTTTGGATGAACATGTCAGTTTAGATTTGTAGTCGAATGGATCGAGATGATAATATGTTGATCCCATGGTTGCTCGAGCTCATCCAGATACGAGCTAAGGTGGAGATTGTTGGATTGTATCTTGTATTCGGTTGGACGCTCAAGGTTAGCAAGGGAGTTGATTACAATGTTTAGTCCCACAATGGATAGAAAATGGAAGGATGAGGTATAGATAATTGGGATTGCCCAGGTTTTAACAAGAGATTTTCCTTTTTAAGTCCTATGTGTCACAGACTTAGTGTTTTGCTAGCACTTCGTCCCGTGCGGCGCACTATCTTCCTACTCGAAGAGTCGTGCAAGCCTTCCCGAACCCGCTTAGCTAGATCACTAAGACGATATTGAGAACAATGTGGAGCAAAATAGAGAGAGTGGAAGATTAAAACTTCACTATACTAGAAAAAACTACAACTTTGGGTGGTGAGGAACAAATGAGGCATCCTCCCTTATTTATAATGGCTTATAGAGCTTTACATGGAAACTTCTGGAAAGAATATTCCAGAGATTATTCCTCCTACCATAACTGGAACGGCATATTCCAGTATTATTCCCTAAGAACATAAAAGGAAACTTCTCGGGCCATCCAGAAGGATCTTGGGCTGCCTAGAACGATCTTGGGCCTTCCGGAGAGATCCACTATCTTCTAGAGACTTTCGCCATCTTCCAGAATGTTCTGGAAGCTTCCCGCATAATCCCGGTCCGTGGAGAGTTATGCAAACCCGTCTCGGTGGGGCGCAAACTTTTGTGCGTGACATTCTCCCCCACCTGTTTCGTCGACGTCCTCGTCGACGGGTGCAGCAAGTCTCGGGATGATGTCTACTCTCATAGGCACGATCGTTGTGCATCGTCCCTCCTTTGTGCATCTCGTGCAGCGCTTCCCTTTGTCCATCTTCTCCTCAAGATTGGAAGCAAACTGGTTCGTCGCACCAACTCTGGTCTCGATCCGTGCCCTCCTCGGCACATGATGGATCTCGTGCGAGCTGTCGAGTCACCAGTCCCCCTTGTCTCGTGCCTGCACATGGTTCTGCACACCTCCACGCATGCGAGTTCCCTTGCAAGTATGTCGACCCGAATGTCCCTTACGAGCCTTGAGCAACTCCTTGCGCGAGCTACTCCGCTTCGTCGCTTCTGCCTCTGTGCAGCTTGCGACATGCTTCTCTGCCCTCGAGCCCAGCCTGATAGCACGGTCCACCTCCCTTCGCGGAAGTGGCTCCTCGGGACGTCCCTTTGCAACACCCTTGGTCTCGCACGAAAGGCCTTCCTCCTCGAAGCGTTCCTTCCTCTCGAGCACCGCTAGGTATGCCGTCTCCCTTTTGCCACCTCTCTTGAGCTGAATAGCGGAGATAGCTTTCCACTTCGAAGGCTTGCCTCGTGCACCTTTCACCATGCACGATGAGCCTTCCTCCATAAAACCGACAACTCTCAAATGTGGCATCGGAATCGCCTTAGCCGCGATAAGGAAATCCATGTCCAGTATCATCTTGAAGTCATCCAGCGACGTAACGGTAAAATTGGTAACACCCAACCAATTTTCCAACGCTATGCGGACTCCCTTAGCTACCCCCTGCACGGGGCGCGCCTCCGCATTGGCCGCCTTCATCATGCTTGAATCTTCCTCCAATGCTAGACCCAAGCGACGGACCTCCGCGTCCGTGATGAAGTTATGAGTGGCGCCCGCGTCAACCAACGCCCGTGTGCTCATGCCATTGATTCTCACATCAACGTACATGAGCTCCCTACTCGGAGTTCTCGACACAGCAGACTTGGTCTTCATGGCGTTGAGTAAGCGCAACGCTCCTATGTGCGCTTCCACTTCGCACTCATCGTCCTCCACCTCCTCGCTTTGGACGACATTTACACGCATGCTCCTCGGACAATCCCGAGCAAAGTGCTTCTCTCCTCATATGAAGCATGAAACAACTCGCTCGGGTTGGACCTTCTCGTGCTTCTTCCGCTCAGACGGACCCTCCTTAGGAGAGCTCTCCTGCTCTCCCCCACCATTCTCCTTGGTGGACTTTGGCTTGGCCTCGGCATCGTTGTCGTCCCACATGTACTCGACGAGCCGCTCAGCTCCTGCCACGGCGGTGTTCAAGTCTTGCACCCTCTGTCGCTGCAATTCTTGAGCTGTCCAAGGTTTGAGTCCATTGAGGTAGAAGAACAAACGATCCTCCTCGCCCATGCTAGATATCGCGAGCATCAAGCGTGTAAACTCCGCGACGTACTCCTTGATCGTCCCGGTATGCTTGAGTTGCCGCAAGCTCCGCCTCGTTGCAAACTCCACATTCTCTGGATAAAACTGGTAACACCCAACCAATTTTCCAACGCTATGCGGACTCCCTTAGCTACCCCCTGCACGGGGCGCGCCTCCGCATTGGCCGCCTTCATCATGCTTGAATCTTCCTCCAATGCTAGACCCAAGCGACGGACCTCCGCGTCCGTGATGAAGTTATGAGTGGCGCCCGTGTCAACCAACGCCCATGTGCTCATGCCATTGATTCTCACATCAACGTACATGAGCTCCCTACTCGGAGTCCTCGACACAGCAGACTTGGTCTTCATGGCGTTGAGTAAGCGCAACGCTCCTATGTGCGCTTCCACTTCGCACTCATCGTCCTCCACCTCCTCGCTTTGGACGACATTTACACGCATGCTCCTCGGACAATCCCGAGCAAAGTGCTTCTCTCCTCATATGAAGCATGAAACAACTCGCTCGGGTTGGACCTTCTCGTGCTTCTTCCGCTCAGACGGACCCTCCTTAGGAGAGCTCTCCTGCTCTCCCCCACCATTCTCCTTGGTGGACTTTGGCTTGGCCTCGGCATCGTTGTCGTCCCACATATACTCGACGAGCCGCTCAGCTCCTGCCACGACGGTATTCAAGTCTTGCACCCTCTGTCGCTGCAATTCTTGAGCTGTCCAAGGTTTGAGTCCATTGAGGTAGAAGAACAAACGATCCTCCTCGCCCATGCTAGATATCGCCAGCATCAAGCGTGTAAACTCCGCGACGTACTCCTTGATCGTCCCGGTATGCTTGAGTTGCCGCAAGCTCCGCCTTGTTGCAAACTCCACATTCTCTGGATAAAACTGGTAACACCCGACCAATTTTCCAACGCTATGCGGACTCCCTTAGCTACCCCCTGCACGGGGCGCGCCTCCGCATTGGCCGCCTTCATCATGTTTGAATCTTTCTCCAATGCTAGACCCAAGCGACGGACCTCCGCGCCCGTGATGAAGTTATGAGTGGCGCCCGTGTCAACCAACGCCCGTGTGCTCATGCCATTGATTCTCACATCAACGTACATGAGCTCCCTACTCGGAGTCCTCGACACAGCAGACTTGGTCTTCATGGCGTTGAGTAAGCGCAACGCTCCTATGTGCGCTTCCACTTCGCACTCATCGTCCTCCACCTCCTCGCTTTGGACGACATTTACACGCATGCTCCTCGGACAATCCCGAGCAAAGTGCTTCTCTCCTCATATGAAGCATGAAACAACTCGCTCGGGTTGGACCTTCTCGTGCTTCTTCCGCTCAGACGGACCCTCCTTAGAAGAGCTCTCCTGCTCTCCCCCACCATTCTCCTTGGTGGACTTTGGCTTGGCCTCGGCATCGTTGTCGTCCCACATGTACTCGACGAGCCGCTCAGCTCCTGCCACGGCGGTGTTCAAGTCTTGTACCCTCTGTCGCTGCAATTCTTGAGCTGTCCAAGGTTTGAGTCCATTGAGGTAGAAGAACAAACGATCCTCCTCGCCCATGCTAGATATCGCGAGCATCAAGCGTGTAAACTCCGCGACGTACTCCTTGATCGTCCCGGTATGCTTGAGTTGCCGCAAGCTCCGCCTCGTTGCAAACTCCACATTCTCTGGATAAAACTGGGACTTGATCTCTTTCTTGAGATCCTCCCAAGTCTCTATCGAACACAAACCCTTCTCGGCTTCCGTGCACCTTCGACGCCACCACAGCATCGCATCGTCTGTGAAGTAGAGTGGAGCAATATCCACCTTCTCGGCGTCATCGTTGATGTGCAACACCTTGAAGTATCGCTCCACGTTCCACAAGAAGTTCTCAACTTCTTTGGCATCACGCACCCCGCTGAAGGATTTTGGCTCAGGGATCTTCCTTCGCCTCGGTGCCTCCCTACTCGAAGGCCCACCGTTCGCAACGGCCTTCTCCAAGATGACAACTTTGGTCTTGAGTTCTCCGCAACTCTAGACCACGGTCTTCAGCTCTTCATAGCCTTGGACCTTCCTACGCAAGTCCTCAATCTCTGCACGATTTTCCTTGAGCTCCTCCTCAAGTGCGGATCGGATCTCTTGGAATTGCTCCCGAAAGATTGTCATGGACGAAGTGACGTCGCTCTCCAGCCCATCGAAGTACCTTTCTAGGCTCGTGTTGCTTTGCTCCACGGAGCCCATGCGCATCTCCATGTCCCTCGAACCCGTCTCCAAGACCTCAACACGTTCGGCAAGACCGGCAAGGCTACGCTCCACCGCAGACTCCTTGCTCTTGTCCCTCTTGTGCGTCTTGGCGTGCCCCTCCTTAGGCGACGCGGGTTCCTCCTGGACGTTCTCGGATGTCGACATGGCACCAACCAACCTTCGCTCTGATACCACTTGTCACGGACTTAGTGTTTTGCTAGCACTTCGTCCTGTGCGGCGCACTATCTTCCTACTCGAAGAGTCGTGCAAGCCTTCCCGAACCCGTTTAGCTAGATCGCTAAGGCGATATTGGGAACAATGTGGAGCAAAAGAGAGAGAGTGGAAGATTAAAACTTCACTATACTAGAAAAGACTACAACGTTGGGTGGTGAGGAACAAATGAGGCCTCCTCCCTTATTTATAATGGCTCATAGAGCTTTACATGGAAACTTCTGGAAAGAATATTCCAGGGATTATTCCTCCTACCATAACTGGAACGGCATATTCCTGTATTATTCCCTAAGAACATAAAAGGAAACTTCTCGGGCCATCCAAAAGGATCTTGGGCCGCCTAGAACGACCTTGGGCCTTCCGGAGAGATTCACTATCTTCTAGAGACTTCCGTCATCTTCTAGAATGTTCTGGAAGCTTCCCGCATAACCCCGGTCCGTGGAGAGTTATGCAAACCCATCTCGGTGGAGCGCAAACTTTTGTGCGTGACATATGGGTCAAGTTCAATATCATAGCTCACATATCAACTCCGGTTTGGGTCCCAATGCATTCCCTACATTCCTGATCTAGGTCTTTCTGAGTTTTGCCTCGGTGTTGATTCATGATGGAGAAAGATGAGGTTTTGCTAGGTGTCGATGATTGAAGCGAAGAGATTGAACATTGTTTGTTGTTTTTTCATCTGCGTCTTTCTGGATTTGATTCTCAACGGTCTCAGCTGTGATTTCTTATGTCAAAGATGGAATCTTGACAATGTTGGCTAATGATAGAGTTTCAACATGGAATTGGGAAATATGGTTTAGCGAAGTTCCATCTGACCTTCTCTTTAAGTTTTCGATTTGTACCTGTTTTGTGAAGTGTTATCGGCAAAAGATCAGTTGGGTTGGCGAAGGAAACGAAGAAAGCGATATACTTAAGGTGTTCACATCTGGATCTTTCTGGATTTGCTTTCTAATTTGATTCTTGATGCAAAAGATGCAATCTTGGCAATGTTGGCTCGTGCTTAAAGAATATGGAAAGAAACCCTTTATTGCATCCTTGAATTTGTATGGATTAGTCGAGGGATGGCAGTCGGAGGTGAACGGGAAGCCACTGGAAGATCGGATAGTCGATTGGACAGAAGTGGTGACATTGGTGATTGGTGCAGATTTTTTTTCTTTGAGACAAGGCCAGCCATTAATTACTGTCCATGTCCTGGGCTACTAGCATCCAGACACCCTCTCATTTGATTATTTCCCAGACTGGGATTCGAATCCATGCCCATCCCTCCCTCCCTTACTAGTGTGATTGGTGCAGTTTGCTACAGTAGATACAAGGAGACCCGATAATAATATATGATGTAGTGAATGCCAATCTGCCCTTCTCTGATTCTACCGGTTCCATGCGACTCTATGCGAAAGATCATATGAATTCTCTCGGTTTTCGTCGGTTTGGGCAAAGAAAGTGGCATAATTTGGGTTTCCTCATCTGGGTCTTTTTGGGTTTGCCTCTGTTGATTAGTTATTGTGTAACTGCGATTGGATCATAGTTTTCGCGATCTCTAATGCGAAAGATGGAATATTGGGAATGTTGGTTGATGGTTAGAAAGATGTAGAATGGCTAGCAATTGATACGAGGATTAAACATGAAATATCAGATTACTTTTCTTGGTTGATTGGGTGAAGAACTTAACATATTTTTGGTTTCCTCATCTATGTCTCTATGGGTTTGCCACTGTTTTAATTCTCGATGCGCCATTTGATCGTAGTGCTCGCGATATCTGATGCTGTAGATGGAATTTTGACAACACTTGAATTGCATGGTTGAATTTGTAAGGGTTCATCTTGGGAGAGCAGTTGGAGTATGACCAGGTATTGGAAATAAGTTGGGAGATTGGTGATAGAAGCAATTTTCTTCAATTGATCTAAAGAAAGTGATAACAGTGCAAAATTGCAACCTTGAAATAGGTGTAGCTGTTGAAGATGGGGGGTGTCCTAATAGTTATCAGTCTTCACTCGATTCATTGTCTGTAATGCTTACAAAGCTCATACCAATGACAGAATATTTGGTCGATGTACAACAAGTCCTCTAATGCCTATTAGAAGTTTTTAGCGAATTGCAGTGTATATGTTGGCTTAGAGTGCTTAGAGTGTTTGGAGTGACGTCCAAAGGAAGTGCTTATGGATGAGCAATGTCTCATGAGTCTGATTATCTTGTGTAAAAGTTCAAAAAATGGTCCCAGCAAGTGAAGTTTGCTGAGCTTTGGAACAATGTTAGTATAGATCACTCAAATAAGTACATTTACATTATGAAGTTGTGGATTTTCTTGTTTGATCAGCGCTGTCATAGGCTCATAGCGTACCATAGTTCAAAGTCTTGTCGAGTCCATTGGTGCTAGTACCACCAGTATAGTTTACTCATACCCAAGTAAAATAGCATCTTTCACATAACTACCACAAATTCTTCATTTCAGGAACAAAGAGTTTGTTCCTACAGAAAATTAAAAAAAAACATCATTAGTACCAAATTCTTCTTGTTTTCTCAGAGCTTATTTAGTTATTCTCTCCAACTTTGTCAGTGTTGTCTTATTTCCCAGGGGTTGAATGCCGACAATGCTTTTGGCACTTGATACATTTCTTACATGCTAAAGCAATCAACTGACTATGGACTCGCTGAAAAGTGAGATGTGATTGTATCCACGAGTAGTGGACTTCATGCAACACTCAGCTTGTAGATTTTATCTACTCAATGAGCAACATGATGAGCATCATGAACCCTTGCAACCTTGACAACTGCCATATCATCTCTTATCGCTGGTTATAAACCAGCATTATAGGTTAATGCGCCTCTGACTTATGTGACCTAATTGATGGAACAAACTGTAGAATGATTCTCATATTGAGTTCCGTGGTACATTTGAACGAATAGTGTTTGCCAGTAGTTTAGTAGCAAAAAAAATGATAGAAGCATGCCTTGCTCTGTTTGTGTGGATGGATGAAACCCCTCCTGCCATCCCTTCTCACACTGGCACTAGGCATGCGCAGCTCCAAAAGCTTCGAGACGACATAGGAAAATCTGTGTGTGTGTGTGTGTGTGTGTGGTCATACCAATTGAACATGCTGGAATATGAATAAGATAACTTGAGGAAGACTCCCTCATGTTAACTGCTAAATGGAGAAATCTCCAAATCTTAGAAGTCAGGTTCCTATTGTCTCAAATCCATTAAAAGGGAGGTCATGTGTTCAACATGTGACATCAAGAAGACAAAGATTGTTAATTTTTTTACTTTATTATTCTTTTTTAATTATTCTCTTCCCATGTGTTTCTCATAATTGTATATCCTAAATTGTTCCTATGCAGAATGATGATATCGAGAGACCTTTGTTTTCTGAAAGTCTGGATGGTCCTTCAGACCATAACTATGATTTGACTAGAAATATTGATGAATCTAGAATTGAAATTGATGGAAATATTTCTTCACCAAGAACACATGGTTATGCCAGTAAAGAGAGAGTTCAGGCTGATCTTCATTTCAGTCAGGGTATGTGTTTATTTTAACTTAGGTATAAGTTCTTTCTTTGCTCTTAACAACTATGCATATTGCATTATTTCTCGGGTACCACAGCTGTTTGCTCTCTATTATTGCAGGAGATAGCTTGGTCTTGGATGTAGTTGCTGATACATCGGAAGATTCACAAGTTAACCACACACTTAAGCGTAATGCAATAACAAATTGGCCAGTTAAGATTGCAAAACATGTTAGAAGGGAAGATTCTAAAGATGTTTGCAAAGACAGAAGTCAAGTTGTTGAAGTCAAGGATTCTTCCCTTTTACGTAAAATCATTTTCCTCCTTTTGTATTTTGATCGTCTCTTTAGATGAATTTCTCTATACTAGCATCAGTATTTATAAATTACGTCATCCAATATTTTAAAGTGCAGGAAGCAGCCTGACCCTGGAAGTCATATCTGGTCCTTCTCATGGGCTTTCTTGCTCCAGAGAATCGACAAATACTGCTATGCTTCCTCTGATCCTTGGTAGAGTTTCTCCAAGTGATATACTACTAAAGGACACTGAAGTTTCAGGAAAGCATGCACAAATAACTTGGAACATTAGTGTAAGTATGCATGTCCTCTACTCGAGGAATGGAACTGTAGTTTATTGTAAAACCTATTTCCATGCTCCCAAGTTTTCAGCATGAAACTTGCGGATGACCTTTGAGATCCATTTTGCTTCTAAAGTAGTACTTGGAAACCAAATATGTTATTTGGAAAGCAACTGCTTCCCAATGGTTTCACCCTTCACAGTTAATGGATTTCATGCATTTCTTAGTGCTTTTTCATGCTTCTCTATGCTTGTTGCATCTAAATCACTTGCTTAGTATTGAAAATGTCGTACTTACTGTCTTACTCACAGCAGAAAGCAAAATGGGAGATGGTGGATCTGGGTAGTTTGAATGGAACATTCCTGAATTCTCAAGCAATTCACCATCCAGATGTAGGATCTAGGCGTAGGAGTGATCCCGTCGAGCTTGCAGATGGGGATGTTATAACTCTTGGCACTTCGTCCAAAATTTCTGTGAGTTGGAACTGCATATCCCTTACACTACTGTTTATATCTTTGTGTTATCTCATACATAATATGTTGGTTAATCAAGTACCATTTTATTTTTCATTTGCATATCATTGTTATTAGAACACCAAATCTTTTCTGAAATATAAGAAGTATTACGATTAGCGGTCCCTAATTTGTTAGATAACCTATAACCTTCTTGAACTCACCATGGTGCCTGGTGAGAACATGCTTGACTCCATACTGGATGTTATTTCAATATGGGCTATTTGCTATCCTTCCTCCATTTAAATCCTTTCCTATGATATAATGCTAATGATGAGACAATCATATAGTGGTATTGGTAGATGCTAAACTAAGTTGGAGAAAAACCTTGAAGGGGCTTTATAACTTGGTTACGCATATTCACAGTATATCAAGCACAATTTTAGTGGTAGTGGTGGTGATAAATACGAGTTTCACTTATATTAGTGGCCAAGAACTTATTTGATGATATGCTAATTTTGGATGTTGGATCATTCATAAGAATTGAGAAATAGATGGAAATATTTATGATAGTACTATAGCCAGGTGGATGAACTGGAGAAGTGCTATTAGGGTCTATCTTGATCACTCCATGCTATGTGATATAATATAACTGTGTAAACTCACGAAAACCACAAATGCCGATGCTTCTAAAAGTTGGGCAATGAACAGGGTTCACTCCACAAGAAAAATGTAGAATGTCAAGAGTAAACTGTAGAAAACTAGCAAATATACAGCAGGGGATGAGTATGCCAGGGTTGCATGAGTTGCTCAAGTTGGAGATTTGGTTTAGAACAACAAAAAAAGTAGAAAGACATGTATCCTAAAGAACTGGATAAGCAGAGAATCAGAGATAGTAGTATCTGTGCTGAAGTTACAAAAGGAGTGGGAATTACCTTTACTAGAAGTCATTGTTTCTTATTCAGAAACACAAATTAATGTAATCAGATGAGCGGTGAAAACAATGTTTACCATAACCACCAAGCTTTGCTCCCAAATTGGTGGTCCTAAGCACCAAGTATCCTTTCGACGTAACATTTGCAGTTACAGCAAGCTTTTTTCACAAAATCCTTTCTTTGCCAGCGTTAATTTGTGCATGTGTTGCTATGAACTTTAACTAGCATCACACATAAGCTAACTTGCTTGTTGCTGCAGGTCCAAATTTCACAACATACTGACAGCAAGCTATCCTATGGCATTGGTGTGGCATCTGATCCAATGTCCATGCGTCGAGGTGGAAAGCAGCTACCCATGGAGGATATGTGCTACTTCCAATGTCCTCTTCCTGGTGTTGAACAGGTTTCTATGGGTCCAACTTCTGTTCAGCAACTTTTATGATATATTTTAACTAAAAGCTTGAATGTAGTTTGGACTTTTTGGAATATTTGATGGACATGGCGGAGCAGGTGCTGCCAAAGCTGCTAGCAAGTTAGTTTTCTCCTTTCCCTTTCCATTGGATATAATGGGGTTGCTTTGACTATTACTCATGTTTAAGTATGTAGGCATTTAAAGTACTTTGTTTACATATAAAGGGACATCATAGGTTGCTCAATTTTGATAATTAATTTTTTTATTTGGGAAGCATGACACAATATCACTTCGTAGCATGTTTATGCAGTCAGGCAATTAGTGATATGCAGAATCTAAAGGACACAAATGAAAGATTCTCTTTCTATGTTGAAATACATATAAAGTATCTCCTGTTTGTAGAATATAGTGTTCCTTTGTTCACATAAGGATTCTATAATTTATTGAAGTGCATGATGATAGAGATTTACCAACTTTGTAGTATCCATCTGTTTGGAGGTAATCTTAGTAGATTAAATAACAAGTTGTATGTATTGGAAGCTGAATATGTGGCTACTGTTTTAGTTCATATCGTCTTATGTGGCTAAGGTCCATTCTTGGGGAGTTCGTCGTTTTCTCTTATTCTGTTTCTAGCCCCATGACTCGGTCCTAGTTTCATAACAGACTTGGGATTGGTTACATTGTGATGGAGAAGATATCAGCTAAAGGTTCTCTTCTCCTTTCTTGTAGCTGCCTGACATGCTAACTCTGGTTTTGTGCTTAGCAAAGATGCTGGCAAGCTGGGTCTCCCATATATCTCGTCCCATCCTCTGGGTTGATGGAGATTATATCTTTTTATGCGTATATGCATTTTGCTTTATTCATCATATCTGCTTTTAGTCGTTTATCCAGTTGAGTCAGGGACTATCATTTTGTTTTTTTCTTCTAGCATAAGAGGTTAAGCAGTGACAGCTTAGCTCCATCTCTTGTATTTTTTTTTTCTTTTCTCCTTGATGCCACGTGTTTAGTTCTCTGCCTACTGCTCTTTTTAGTACTGTTTTGATGTCTTTTTGGATCTCAAATTATTTTGTGAACTGTTAGTCAGAACAAAACTGTCCATTTTGATAACTTTGGCTCATCCAAGTATATCTTTCCACTATATTCATACATCCAATATAATCTTAATTATATCGTGCCATGGGCATTGTGATATGTGTCTCTTGTATTACCCAGGGGTATTATAGTATGATGGAACAAGGTTGTGCACTGTCCTCAAAATTAGTACTCATATTTCTACTGGTGTAAATTCTCTTTATAGATTATCATCCGACTGTTTTTGTTACTTTATCATACAAAAATCCTTACTTCATTTGGTTGTTTCTTTGAAATACATGTCCTAGCAATGGAATTAAATCTTCAAAACTACAAGTCAAACTCTAAATTTCTCAATATGCTTATTTCCATCAGAGGTGGTTATATTATGCTCGTTTAAGTTAACACTTTTCAATGCGATATATTGGAATCAAATAGTGGATGGCATCTCAGGCAAAACATGCTTATTTCATGTTTCCAAGTAAACCTGCTTTCTTCCTTTTTCTCCTGTGTATCACAGGAGATTGTATTTGAAATCGTTGTGCTGCTGGAAATTGTATTTTAAATGATTTAGCTGATGGAGATAGTGACGACTACCTTCTTTTTCCAGGATCCTGCCTCAGAACGTCACTGACATTCTCTCAAATGCTGAGAAAAGGGAGAGGGCTGTTTCCCTCTGTGATGCTTCAGACATTCTTAGAGAAGCTTTTTCTCTTACAGAAGCAGCTATAACTCATCAGTATGAGGTTTTTCTCTATGTTCTCTTTAGAATGTGTTTCATACAGAAAACAAATAGTTTTTATACCTGAGTTCGCAAATGATGATTCTTTGAAATTGTGATCTTATTATCAAGGTAATGCTTTGAATGCAGTACCAATTTATGATTATGTTTAGCATGAAGACACCATATCATGCAATATATTTTATACTCGATACTGTTTATCTTTTCTTGACATAATCAAGGTATCATAACACAAATTCTCTAAGCATTTTGATCTACATTCAATCTGCATAAGCGGGAGCTTCGTGGGGCTTACATTCTTTCTGTATCTACTTACATTATCTCGTCTTTACTATAAGTTTGTGTTTGCATTCTCCATGTGAGGGTTTTAACCGTTCTCTTGATTTATACACAGTGTTTGCTTTTTCCAGTATGTGTAGATTGTTGTCAAGTTAAGTCTTTTAACTGAATTATTAAAGTAGAAAGTAAGCTTCAACCTACTGTATTTAGTTCTTAGATGTGATAGGTACTAGTGATGATCGTGTCAAAAACATGTAAGATGTCATTGGTACTAGTTTTGACAGGTTTCTCTCCATTCTCTTGATTTATACAGAGCGCTTCCGTTTTTCATATTATGTTTAGATTGTTGTCAAGTCTTTATGAATAAACTTTGAAGTAGAAAATAAGCTTCAACCTACTACTGCGTTCTTAGATGTGATAGCTACTGGAGATGATTGTGCCAAAACATCTGCTCTGGTGTAATTTAAATCATATTGCTATACTAGTTTTCAAGTTCTGGGTTTTATATGCCAATTAAATCTGCTGAAATTTATGGTATATGAGTAATTTAATTATTTGGACTATAAACGGTTATAAGTGGCTATCTGGGACCCATGGACAGTCTAAAATCGATGTCAGTGTCTGTTTGATATGTATCAAACAGGACACAGACACTTCAAAATACAGTAGGACACTTCAAAATACAGTAGGATACGCCAAAATTGATGCTGAATTCTGTCATGTCGTTTTCGTATTCGTGTCCATGCAACATAGGTGGCTATAAATCACCCCAACCAACCCAACATCCCTCTCCCTTCACCCCCACCCCACCAGACCCACCCACCAAAAGCAAGCAAATTCTTTTAAGGATGAATCTTATAGATGGAGATGAAGTAAACTACAAAATAGAATACATTGGAAATTCCATAGTAAAAACTGTTGACCTTCTTAACTAGCTATTGAAAGCATCAACAACTCATTCATTTAGAACCCGAAAAGTAATATATTTAATGTTATAATCTATAGCTTCTGTCAAAGATCAGGGTTATGGAAATTAAAAACCTTAATAGTAAACGGAAAGAGGATAAATTCTAGGACTTGCTGAGAACATGGCTGGAGGAATCTGCTGAGATCAAGAAATTTCAGCCATTTGGAGCACAGTTATCTAGAACTTGCAAAAAAGAAGAAGATGAAGATGGCACCCATATGCATTTGAAGTATTTTAATTTTCAATTCTCTCTCAGGGTTGTACTGCAACAGTTCTTTTGGTTTGGATTGGTCATAACAAAGAAGTCTTTGCACAATGCGCGAATGTTGGTGATTCAGCTTGTGTTATTAGGTATGAATATCTTCATGGTTGTTTTCTTGTTGATTATAGGTAATGATGGTTAAGTGTACTGACATACCCTATTAAAACCATCCTTTGGTATTTTAGTATTTTTCTTTGACCATCTCTTGTTGAATCTTCACATTTATATCCATTAATTACCACTTAGAGAGAGTAGTTCTTCCAGTTAGCTACTTATGAGGTACATGAAATGTTGAAGTATTGAGTCCAATATTATATGAAGCTTGAGATTTCTCGAGAAATATTGGATACTGGAATTTGAAATAATAGCTATGCGGTTAGGTGATCCTATTCATGTTAAGAGATGATGCAATGCTTTCACATTATCATTTACTTGTCTGCAAATATCTTAAGATATCACTTATATTTGAATGCTTTGTAGGTCTAAAAGTCTTAAAGATAGTCTCCGGTAACTTGGTGGGTTTCTTTTTCCAGCACACTGGATCATGAGCATGCCAACACTCAAAATACTTAAAATTATGCCTAAATGTATAAAATATATGTTTTTAAATGTAAATAATTTATTAATAATTATTTGTTTTCTGATACAAAAAATCCGATACTCCGATCCGAAACCGCCGATACTATCGCCGATACCAATACTCATAGGAATAGTCCGATACCGATTCTGATACCGATAATGTGAACCTTGGTTTAAACTTCATGCCCAATAGTGAGGTGTATTTACTGGCTCTGATGTATCATTTGGTTTGTTAAAAGAACTTCAGTCTAAAGAGTTCTGTCATGCTTCAGTGTCAAAACTTAAAAAGTACCTTTTTTCTTCTTCTGAAACTATTGATTGTTTATTTGCATTGTAATATTTAGTCTGGTAATATAGTCTCACAAGGGACTGTTATATAAACATGCCTCAAAATAATAAGAAATCTGTTCATTTTAGATCCTGAGGATACCATGTTCTTTTAGATGGAGGTTATGCACACACCATAGCAAACTCCTAGGTTATACAAAGGCAACAATTAGACGTTCTGATAAAGCATTTAAAGACGAAGGCGCCCTTTAGGCACCACATTTGGCATGTGAATTTATTTTGAAAACGTTAAATTTAGCCTTTTTTTTTTTCTTTTTGTGCATGACTGGATCCAGCAATAAAGGGCACAATATCAAACTTGATAGTTCAAAACTCAAGAAACATGGTCTTAATATTGTAATTAGCACTCTTGACTCCACGTGGCAATCAGCCTTCTGTCGTGTTACTTCACATTAGTATAATGCTTTTATATTTTGTTGTTTATTCTTCAATCTGATGAGTCTGTTTTGGAACTGTCATAAGTGTGGAATTGCAGAAGTATCTTCATATTTGCTTTTTATTCGACAAGAGATGTATAACTCTTAGCGTGGGTGGCATTTGGATGACAGTGTTGGCGGGAAGCAAATCGCAATGACAGAGGACCACAGAGTTGTTAGTATGTCTGAACGCACTCGATTTGTCAAAATAGGAATGCCAATGAAGGATGGTGAAACACGCCTTTGTGGTCAGTGATTAACTTGCCTACATTGCTAACTTCTTGCGAAACAGTGGCTTATTAACTGTAAAACCTTGTGCTACACTAAGCACAGTTATGAAGCTGGCAAATTTACCCTTTGATTTGTATTCATGGATATAGGTATAAACCTTGGTCGCATGCTTGGAGACAAGTTTTTGAAAGAGCAAGACTCACGCTTTACGGCAGAGCCTTACGTAAGCCAAGTCGTGCATATATCAAAAGCATCTGATGCAGCATTTGCATTGCTAGCCAGGTGATACTGCTTTTATATGTTGTATGAATTTCCTCCATACTCTTTTCTGTTGGTGTGAGTTATCTTTGAGCTTTGTGTTATATAACTGCCTATGTTAATAAAGCTTTAAACAAAAATGCAGTGATGGTCTGTGGGATGTCATCAGCATCAAGAAGGCAGTGCAGCTTGTCCATCAGGTATGGAGAGATTGAGAACACACAGAGATTGTTGACTGTGTTTGTGCATTATTTACGTAATTTCTGTTTATTTTTCAGGCAAAGGAAAAGTACAATGACAGTAACAGTGGCGAGATGGTGGCAAAATATGTGTTAAATGAAGCCAAAACTTTGCGAACAAAGGATAATACAACCGTAATCTACTTAAACTTCGATAGTATGAGAACTAATCATGTATCATGAATTCCTAGATCTTACTTGACAAGCTTTTGTGTTAATATTAGAGCTTTTGGGGCCAAGTTTTTTTTCTCTCTTTTGGTCATTATGTTCTCATGCACCTTGTGAATTCTTTTGACTGCTAGATTTTTAGTTGTGCTCCTTAGGGGATCAAACTTAAATGTGTCATGTCTGTAGTTGACCTGTCCAAACAAGACCAAGTTTGCTGCAGTCATCAATAGCATTTAGAATTTAGGTTAACACTAATCAATAGCTTTTTGTTCGAACAGTTGGCTTGGCTTGCGCTTGGTTGAAATACATTTAGTTCAAACCAGAGCTGAATTTGTCCTGCATAAGTTGTTGAAGATGTCTGGCGGCAAATATAAACATTCTATGAGCTGTATGACAAGGTCTATTGTTCACACAAACTGAACCATGCATGCCGAAGTTGCTATATTCATACACACTATCATTAAGCTGAACACAACTTCATAGTTTGCAGACATGGTTTGTTTCAAGAAAACAAATATGGACAATTGATTTGGTGCTAAAAGCAGTAAGAACTGCAGCCCAGGTAAACCTCAAATCTCAGGTGTATAAGTATCAAAAAATATACTCCCATCTTGTAGTTTTTCATATCTATTTCAAATATCACTATAAGATGCATTACCAAAGAAAAAAGTTATAGCAACATAACAAATTCACAAATTCGATAATCCGGTATTGGTTTTTTACTGTATAAAAGAAACATAATAATGGATCCATATTCTAACAAGGATCCCAGCATTAAGTTTAAATTGCTTAAAGAGCAACAAAATATGGGATGAACTGTTGACTGCATTACAAGTGTGGTGGTAATTGAGACAATGTTGTTACAAATTGCTTGCAAAAATTGGATGCCAAAGCCATTCTGAATTCTTGTTTTTCAGCAAAGTTGGTCTTCATCCACTAGAAGTCTTCATCCACTCTGAACACATAATTTTCAGTTCCGTCTTGGAGGCTTGACATTACTGATGCCTTCTGATACTCTCCTACTCTTTTCTCAAAAAAGTTGGCCTTCCCCCTACCAAATACCAAATAAAGAATAAAACAAAGAGATACAAGAGAAGAAAATTAACCAACATACATCTAGAATCTGCAATACTAAAACATTATAAACTAGTATTACTATCTTCAGTTAATTAACTCACTCCATATCAGTAAACAAACTAAAAAGATGGTGCAAGTTTTTACATGATTTACACACAACTTCGATGTAGAATCCAAATCTACTAGATAATCAGAACTGGCCTTCCTATGATCAGCCTTTCTCCAAAACATAATTCAATCCCAGCTTAATATGATTGCCTGCCTATGGTCTTAAGATACTCATTCACCTTTTTATAAGTCTACAACCAACATTTACTTAAAGTGACTGATCTATAACATAATATCACATGAATATATAGATGCTTGATTTAATGTAGTACATACCTAATGTGAAGCACACAATCAAAGCAAATGGCTCAGATAAGGGTAATGATAGGTCTCTCATCCCAATCTTCACTCAACTGTAGATTGTTAAGCCATTTTCGGCCATGACAAAACAAAGTACGCCTCCATCATGTTGGCCATTAAAGGCCAAGTAATACTTGCTTGGCCGCCAACTTAGATTATATTACCATTTTAGGGGAAATAAATATCTACCTTGTATACTTTCATCCCACCATTTTTAGGCCAACTTATATCACACAAAACAGTTGCTTATGTACCTCAGTGGTTCATCATGTTCAGGCACTGACGGCCGACATTTTGCTAAAGCATTTTGCGCTTATGTAAACAAATCGGCCATTTAGGCCGATATTTTGTTTGCTCAACCATATAGGTTGGCTTGCATGATGCCCCAGAATATCAGTCACTAGCTGCAGATTGCATGTGCCTTGGATAGCATTAACAGTAAAGTCAATAAATCATGATTCTTAGCAGATCCACGTGACTTCATCAGCTCGGCATAACATTACCTTTTTTAGATGTAAGCAATCTTCAGCCATGCGAAAAATATAAATACAACAGGAAGTATTATACAAACATTTGAAATGAATGTGTGCACTTAACACAAAAGAGTTTTTACTCACTGCAACGATATGAACTCCATCCACTCAAACGGGTTATCCACACTATACTTCCTCGGGCACCCTAAAGAAACCTGCATGTACAAGTTTACCATAATTTAAAGAGGCCTAACCAACCAAAACTGGAACATCAATTAAATCAATAATTGTAGAAGCCTCAAAATATAATTTTAAGTAAAGTTACCAATAGACGGTCTGCAACATATTGAATGTACTGGGTCATAAGGACTGAATTCATTCCTATCAACGCACAAGGAAGAGCTTCGCAAACAAACTCAGTTTCAATTTCTACAGCATCATGCACAATTTGGTGAACCTTTTCCCAATGCAGAGGCTTACGTAATAAGCTGAAAAGTTACCAACATTTTCTTTTCATTTGAAAGCTCAGCCATATCATCATGCAAAATCATTAGTTCTTCAATAACTAGTAAAGAGATGACATTCCCTTGGGTACACCAACCACTCGATGGAACAACTCGACACCAGATCACACACAAGTACAATATATATAAAATAATTCAAGCATGAACTTTTGCTTACAATGACAAGCTAGTTAATTTGCTCTTATTATTTATAGGCGCTATGTCAAGTCAAAGAAACATAATATGTTAATGTTAGAGTTATCTTTCCAATATAATAAATGGTCTAATTGTATCTTAGACTTTGTTTATCTCGAGTCGCTAATCTAATCATTTCTCGTATCGGCGAAATCTTCAAGAATACATGGTCACTGAGTCAGAATTTAAAATTCTTCAATGTTTGTTAGACATCATCTTTTGTCTATCATGAACTGCCTGAAGATGATTTCTTATTGCCTTGATCTTGTCTACTGTCAACCGTGTCACCATTAGTTAAATCCCAAATACAAATTCCATATATCATTGTCGTGGACCATTATCATTTTCAAACAAGCTTCTTGCATTCCAATTACAAATCAACAACTCACCTGTATAATAGGCATGCAAAATCACAGTGGAGACCTTCATCTCTTGAGATTAGCTCATTTGAGAACGTCAAGCCAGGCATAAGACCCCTCTTTTTCAGCCAAAATATGGCACAGAAACTGATTAAAGATAATTATTACAAAAGGTAACTAATATTACAAAATAATGTGACATCACTGTATACAAAAAATGAATATTGGTAAAAGAAAGCATACCTTCCAGAAAAAAATATTCCCTCAACACATGAGAAGGCTACTAGCCTCTCTGCAAATGAAGTGGAGCTGCATGTTAAACAAAATCAAAGGAATAAGCTTTCAGAAGCTAGAAAATCTACAAGAACAGCAATGATACTTGGAACTGCTATAAGAGGACATGTATCTAACAAATCCAGAGATGCCCTCCCAAATCAGACAGGCCAATCATCTACAAAGTACATGATGATTATATGGCAGATAGCACTTCAGTTGTACATGTAAATAAGTTATGCTAGGGAGGTTGGAAAAGACGAAGAAAGGAAAAACATGAGAAATGACTTAGTGCCACAAATTTGAAAAACAGCAAGCAAGCAAATTTGGTTATCCTCCTAATAATTTTGTTTAAACACCAATATCTTCGAAGTTGAAGGTCTCTTGTAACTTACTTCCAGTAGGGTGTAGAATTCACAACTGTCATTTGGGTCTAGTCAGTTGCTTTATAGTTTATACATCATCATGGAAACAAATGTCATAAGCATCTCATGTAATATAGCTGAATTAGCTTGTGGAACTGGGTTGAGTCGGGCCTACTGTGAAAGTCGATTACTTTAAAAACAAAATACAAAAACCTTTCAATGGTAACTAAGTCATATACTATATTAAGTGAATTAGTTCCACATTAAGATACCACTAACGCCTCCATACTTCAGATATAAATTAAATGACATACTAAATCTATTAAAACACGTACCACACTAATTCATACTATTTGTATGATACTAAACAAATCATAGATACCTTCCATATCGACTTCTACTAACCATAAGAAAACATACTAAATTATACCAATATTCTCAAATCAACAACTCACCTGTATAATAGGCATGCAAAATCACAGTGGAGACCAAATTCTTATTTCTCACTAGGGGGCACTCAGAACAGATACAGTTCGGGTATGAGTATTACCATATCCCTACTTGTTTTCTAATAATGAATGAATACAATACAGGAACAGATATTATTCAGAAATAAAAACCAATTAACCATATTCGGCAAAACCAATTCGAAGCCGATCAGATATAAGAAGAAAACGGTTATGCATAAAGCTTATATGAATACATATATAATAGGGTTATGGAGAAATTAATGTTTGGGTTCTCAATTGAAGTGATGATTACATATGGATCTATTTGAGTCTTAATTGACTTATGTTTGGGTATTGAAGTATACTTTGAACATCATATGTTTAATCAATAATAGAGCAATGCCTATTGTTAGAAGCATAAAATAGTATTATCAATTATTAGTAATGATCTATATACTTGTATAGGTATCCGGATATCGAGATCCAGAAAATGAGGGAAAGTGGGTGGCCTGTATTTGCATCCTTATCGGGATGCATTAACAAAATCAACTATGGATCAGGCGTTGTATCTTACAGGACCTGAAAATAACAGATTCATATCCAGTTGTGCTCGGATTCAAATCCGAGTCCAACTCCAAATGCAATTCTAATTTTAACAAACCAAGAAAAGTGCGTTGGGGCTGTTTGGATGGAGGAAAGTGGAATGAAAGTGACGAAAAATATGCAACTGGGCTGAACTCTTCCGAGTTCCGCTGTTTGGTTGAAAAATTGAAACGGGATGGATTTGCTTGATGTGACCCGCCGCAGTTCCTGCCCCCCCTGTTTTTGCTCCACTTTTACCGATCCCCTTTTTTGGTGAAACTCCTCGGAACTCGGTTGGGGAAGAGAAAAAAAGTCAAAAATTCAAAAAAAAAAAAAGAGAGATGAAAACTCATCTTGGTGGAGGCCGGCACCGACACCGACACGAACCAGCGGTCGAGAAGCTCTCGCCGGCGTACCTGCCGAGACGACGACCGTACGAAGCCGCGACCAGCAGATCCGACCGGATCTTGACTCTACTACTGCTTGCAGAGGGGGAGGGGGACGTGGGATGGGGAGGGGGAGGATGAAGTGGGACGGAAAGTCTCTGGATGGAGAGAGGGAGAGAGGGAGAGAGGGGGAGAGAGAGAGAGAGAAATTTGGGATGAAAAGAAGTCTCAGGATGTGGGTGAATGGATTTTAAATGAGAATAACTAATGGTAATTAAATTTAATAATAACAATAATAACTAATAATAGTAATACTAAACTATAATAATAATAATTTATATTGTAATATATAGGTTTAATATAGTTATGGTATGTTTAACTATAGTTATGGTATGTTTAACTATTGTAATGTGTTTTTAATAGGCATAAAAAAATTATCAAATTTATAATTAAATTTTTATCAAATTAATAGTTGTGGAAATTTATTATTATAACGTGTTGAGGAGAGTTTGTGGTAATAATAATAATAATAATAATAATAATAATAATAATAATTATTATTATTATTATGGTAATTAATTTAATTATTAGTTACCATATTTTCAACTTCAACATCTACTTACCATCCAAACAACCGAACTCTTTTTTTTTTCACTTTCAACAACCATCCAAACAACATACTTATTTTTCTTCCACTTGCAAGAGACAAAGTACTCTATCCAAATATATTTTGAAAAGTGTCACTTACTGCAAGTGTCATATAACTCATCATGATGTAAGTACCACTTTCACACTTTCAAAGAGTTACATCTATCCAAACAACCCCTTTGGCTCCAACAAAATTCTATGTAGATATAGTATTAGGTTTTGAGGCAGCTGGCTCGCATGTGAGTGAGATTGGAGACATACCAAAGGAGAACAATTTTGGGTTAAGGGGCTAGGCAACCCCATTTGGTTCAAATGATTGGACCTGGACCGTAGAACGGGGCATGCCAGGTCTAACAAGTCATGCCTTGAATCGGACCCGACTCATTTAATAAAGAGATTAGACAGGCCTACCAGTTTATATCCAGCCAAACCCAGTTAAGAGGCCAGGTAAAGGGTCGGGTTAATGACCCAGACCAAAATTAGCACCCTTACTCTAACCTAACCCATGCAATCTAATTTATTTGAGAGGAATTCTCATCCATGGATTCATTTGTGACTTGCTTGTCATTCAGGTTGGTGTAGAACACTAGAAGGTATGAAACCTCCCTTCTATCTCTATTTCCCTTTTTCTGCCACCTTTTCTCCAAGACTAAACTTTTTCTTGTTGGGACCAGCACGCCACGGCTCATGGGCCTGTCAGGACATGACATGTTCAGGGCCTCAAATTTGCATCACCACTTGACTATTGATTGACCAAAATGGTTAACCGTATCTTCACATGAGATTCTAGTACTCATATATAAGCATAAAGTCCTAACGTCACAATCTGATATGGATCTCTCTCGACTTTCACAATCTCCCCCAACCCAAAAGGCCCAATGTCCACATCTTAACCAATGCAAAGGGTCCAGCCTCACCCTTATTGGACACATCCACTAGAGAGCTTTGATATCATTTCTCTATCAAAACCGAGCCCAATGGCACACCAAAATATGATTCGTGCATGGGCCTCAATGCACATCACCGCTTGGCTACCAACCTGCCAAAGTAGTTAACCTGTACGTACACACGGGACTCGAGCAGTCACATATAAGCATAAGAAACTCTCAATTTATCAGATATAGACTACTCGAGGTTTCACATGTACAACCTGAATATTATATTGCAACCACCTTTATTTTGCACAGCATAACATCCAACCGCTCCTATCCTTCCTTAAGACTCTAATACCCTTCTAGTATACCCCTAGGCCCCGGCAACACCCTCATATAGCCGGAAAACCGTCAAAACCCCTGCAAAACATGATTGGATACCTTTGTTATTCCAATTCACATCTCTTTCCAGAATTCCTAACCCTAACTCCCTCAATTTTAAATCATGGAAATCATAATTTACATCACATATTGGAATTATCTTGGGCGTCAATTTGGTTGCGTGGTTGTCCTGCATCATTTCATCAAGAGTTTAAAGCACATGCAGCCAAGGATCAATCCTCCAAATCCCTAGACAAGGAACAAGTCCAAATAAGAAGCTAGATCATAAGATTTGTTCTGGGAATCACAATCATCTCTCCGACACAAGAAGTCAAACAGCAAACTCGAATCAAATTCAGTCATGTATCAGAATCTCTAAGCGTAAATATCCCATCCAACCAGTTCTAGTATCCGAACTGTACACAAGGGCCAGAAGACAATGGCAAAGTATGTGTAATTTAACAGATTCTATTCAAGCCTCGGTCTGTAAATCTTGATTCTTCTAGTTGAAAATTATTAAATTTTGCTATAACTATCTTCGGCAATCTATTGACAACCATAAATGGAAGGATCACACATATTCAAGTTTCCTTCCAAAATCGAACCTAAAAGCAAAGGAGAACTCTAAGAATATTCATATGCAAAGATCCTTCACATCAGATAAGCAGTGTGGATTATCAGAGAAACTTAACAATGTAAGATGTAATCAACCAATACACAATTAATTTACAGAACTGGAAAGTTCATCTGAAACAAAAGGTTCTGGAAAGAATGAGACCTTGCTATCCAATTTATTGCCCACTTTGCCTTCCTTGTAACACAAGGAATGTTCTCAATGGCATTAAATAATTTGTGTTTAACATTTGCATCTTTAATGTATGTCTCGAGAAGTAAGCTGTACATCTCTGGGAATTCATGAAAAATATTTGAGTCAAACATTTATCATTTTAAGACATACAAAGTATACATATTTCAATAAAACTTTTACCAGAATGAATATTCTCGATCGCTATTTGAAAGCTGTAAAATGCCCGAGCCTGAAAGAATTTGAATCTAGTTATAATGTAAAATATTCTGCATATAATATGTAGTAGAATACAGGAGGGTAAATTCAGTCCAGTGAAATTTTTAAGAAACCTACGGACTCGACATGTTTCTAAAAGAACAAAAGAACAAAAACTATAGACAACAACAAAGACAATCACTTTGGGGTAGTCCACGCGGATCCTCTTCTTCCATTCATCATTATGTAGGGCCATATATACATATATATATATATATATATATATATATATATATATATATATATATATATATAATTCGCACCATTCTTTGGGAGTCCACACGAATCCTCTGCTTCTGTCATGCTTTATTAAGGGTCATTCCCTTGTCAAACACAAATCATGGTATCCTTATATTCTGCCATAACCATGTTCTTTTGGTCTGTCCCCAGTCCTTACAGTTCCTAACATGTTCTTTTGGTCTGTCCCCAATCCTTACAGTTCCTAACCCTGTCTAACAGTCTCTATGTTTCTTCTAAATGTAGTCTACCTAGTTCTAGCAACTCTTCAAGTAAGATTCATCACTACTAACCAGTGCATCAATAGGGTTCCATTGCACATTAGAAACTACTTAAGTAGAAAAATACTAAACATGGAAGTATAATATAAGAACTCGGATATACAAGATAAAGTCACAATTTCTTTCTTTCTCAACATACATCAGCACAGCATCTAGAAGTCTGGGTTCCTGTTTTTGATATTAGATAGGCATTACACAAATGCCAACATCCTAGAAATGGCAAGCACCCATATCAAACGATAACAAGACATTCAATTCCATGTAAAAGGAGAAATATGACCACCATACTGCGAGGTAGCAGGCAACATTCAGACATGAGTGTAAAAAGCATGAAAAACATAATAAGATGATTACTAAAGTGCTTAAGACTGCACCAAAACTCTAGACGTGTAGTGAGGGTTACACATTTATATTATTCTTGCACGCAGCCGCAGGTCAAAGGCCCTTTTTTGGCAGAGCTTTATTCACTCAGCAGCATAAAAAAATCTCCTTATAAAATCAGCTTAAAACACGTCAGAGGACATTTGAAGTTGGGTTCCTCTGATACCATATTAAAGTCCCTCTGCATCAAAACTAGTTTTCGTTAGTTTTGGTGCAGTGGAGGGACTTTAACAATGATCAAGGTACAACCATGCTAGATGAGCAATAGAGTTCACCTTGAAACATTTATAAAGAAATATAAGTGCAGAATATTTTTAAAATATAATGTTCATACAAAAATATTAGTAGAGGCATGACTTGCATCCTAAACATGAACAAAGCACGTTAAACAACTCCCCTGAAAAGCTTTGAGGTTATAGTTTACTAGGAAACTGAAAATTTCTAAAATACTTGAAGGGTCTCCAACCCCAATGTCTGAAACCACAACCCCCTACACTATAATATTGGAAATTACATAAATACTTAGGGAATGCGCCCCATAACTTTTGCCGGAAAAATGTGTTAAGTTTTGCCCCCCTCATCAATGATCCTAGTTCCATCCCTCTATATATTATGGAGCATTTATCTCAAATTGGAATTGTATGCAAACACAGTATAAAGGCTTATAAATCCAAGGATAAATTGGAAAAGAGAATGAATGAAACAACTAGTGCATTCATATACAGGTAAGTGGAAGAACCAAAAGTAGTGTCCTGCATAAATAAATGCTCACGGAAATACCTCAGGAATTTGAACATCTTTCAGAAACCTCGCAGCCAAATTTTCCAAAACGATCCCATCTGATGCTGCAAAAAATGCTAGCACTTGGCTTATAAAGTGCTTCTCTGAACTAGATAAAGTATCCCAATGTTGGACGTCGCATGAGAGGTCAACTTCCTCAGCTACAGAGCCATAAAGTTACATCATAAGGACAACATTATGGAATAAAAAAAGGTGTACCCTAGATCAAAATGAGAAGAATTAGTTTTGCAATCTGAAGATCCACAAACAAACTAATGTCAGGTCAATGATATTGCACAGATACCTAATGTAGTTTAGAATTTAGATATCATCTACACAAACCCATGCCACCATAGCAAAGCAGAATATACATGCCAGGATCACCAATAGTGATGATATCGTTGATCTGACTTTTTTTAAGACTAAACGGTGGCGGAAAATCCCCCCACCTTCCATTATTGATAATTAACAAAACAAAGATCCAAGTAGAAAAATCCCCAAAATGAAAGAAAAGAATACAAGATATAAATTCAAACCAAAGCAAAGACTGAGCAATCTTCCGGCTAATCACAGCTTGCTGCAGCTAGAATCCATCATCTTCATTGATCTGAATCCATCTTATCTTCAATGCAACCCTTCTCCACAAACTTCCTTTCTTGTCCAACCCCAATGTCATGGCCACAAATTTCCTATATTTTTCAACGAATTTCATGCCCACAAATCCCCTATTACACGACAAAGGCCCTTGTGAATTCAAATTCATCGACCTGACTTTTAAAAGATGGGGTTCAAAGAATTTCAAGAAAAACACCTATCAAAACAGAAATAGAAATTATAATAAAACAAATTAATTCTTAAATTTTAGTGTTCAAGAATAGGTCCAAGTCATGTTCAGTATCAACTGTTTGCTACAAGGCACAAATATGTGTTACATATACACACACAAAAGAGCCGTTCCAAGTGAACTACAACCCCCCAAAACATACCAGTTAAGCCTACCCCCTTGTAGTGCATATTGGGAAAAGTAGTTGCAGGTTTATACTCGTCGTCCACAACCTACTCCTTCCCACCCATCGTACCTACCTTCGGAGATCCTGCTCCAGCTTCTGATCTTGATATGTGTACTGATTGCTCTTCAGAAAGGTAAACGCATTCCATCTCCTTATCCCATGGATGACTGTCTTTTTTTGCTCCCCTTGTTCCCTCTTTTGTCCAGATGACCCTTTCACTATCCACTATTTCTATTCCTCGGACACCAAATAAGGCACTTACTATACCTGTATAAAAATATGCTATAATGGATAAGATCGACGCCCTATTATCTTGTGGCATCTGGGAGATGGTTCCGGCTCACGTTGGTTGTGATGTCTCTTGCCGATGAGTATTTACTTTGAAGTATCCGCGAGATGATTCCACTGACTACTACAAGGCGAAGCTTGTCACGAAGGGTTCTACTCAAACTCACGATATTGACTATTTTAAGACCTTTTTCTCCAATTGCTCGCCTTAGTTTTATTCGGATTTTCTTCTCCCTTGCGATAAATTGTAATTGGTCGATGTTCCAACTAGATATGAAGAATTCTTCTTGTATATTTATCTTACTGAGGAAATATATATGGAGCAATCTCCCGGATTTGCTGTTTAGGGAAGAATGTTGTATGTAAACTATCTATGGACTCAAGCAGAGTCCCCATACTTGGTTTGAAAATTTTAGTTGAGTTATCTTTCGTGTTGGGTTCAAGGGCAGTCATGTAGATCACTTAGTACTTATCCAGAATACAATACCGGATTGGGATAGTTATTCTTATGGTATATGTTGGCGATATTCTATTATCGGGTCTTGACCTCGAAGGCATTAAGGAGACCAAAGTCCACCTTCAGAAGCATTTTGTTACTAAAGACATAGGTCAACCGAGGTAGTCCCTTGTGATTAAGATAGCAACGAGTCCAGATGGAATTGTTGTCTCCAAACGAAAAAGTGTTACAAACTTGTTGCAGGAGATTAGCCTACCTAATTCTAAACAAGTTGATATCCTATGGAACCCAATCTAAACTTGTGAGAATGAAGACGATATTGAGGACAAGTCTTAGTACATCAGACTTGTTGGAAAGAAGATGTATTTGACAATGACCCGTCCAGAAATTTCATTTGTGGTAGGCCTGCTTAGTCAGTTCATGGAGTATCGAAACAATATCACTGGGACGCTGCTCTCAGAATCTTGAGATGTATGAAAGGATCTCCAGGAAAAGGCCTTACATATATGCAACATGGATATCTCAAGAATGAGTCTTACTCGGATACCGACTATGATGGGTCAAAGAGTGCTATGCGTTCTAGTTCTGGATATTGTACCTATATTAGGGGTAATCTTGTAACCCAGCACAATAAGAAACAAACAGTTAAAGCCAGATCTAGTTTAGAGGTCGAGTACAAAGCTACGAATCATACCATCTGTGATAAGATATGGCTTATTATTGGTCGATCTTGTTGTATAGTATACCGTTTCACTTCCTATGCACTGTGACAACCAATGAGCCATCTTTATAGCATGTAATCCGGTGTTCCATGAGAGGACAAAGCACGGTGAGTTGGACTGTCATTTTGTTCGTTGTACAGTCATGGATAATTTAGTTAGCACACTATTCACTCGATTTGAAGACCAGATTACCAATCTTTTCACCAAAATAATTGTCTATCTCGTTTTATCTTTCTTTGTAACAAGTTGTGCATGATTGATATTAATATATGCTCTAGCTTGAGGGAGAGTGTTAACATATTAGCAAGGTTCGCAGTATCGGTATCGGACCGTTCATATGAGTATCAGTATCATCGATATTAGCAGTATCGTCTCTTTCTGATCGAAGTATCGAATTTTTTTGGTATCCGAAAGCAAATAATTATTAATAAATTGTTAAAATTTTAGAAAACTATTTTATACATATAGGTATAATTTTAGGTATTTTCTGCGTTGTTCCTTGGTAGTTTTGAAATTGAATGAAATAACATTTTTTACCTGCGATAGAAAAGTTTTCTTTTACATGGTTTTTACACCCTTGCTAATTTGTCATTTTCCTTGCTGAAAAGAGAACACCAACACCACCACCACCACCACCCCCCCCCCCCCCCCCAACCCCCAATGTCGGTATCGGCCTGCCGATAACTATGGGTATTAGCATGTGATGCGTATGGTCCAATATGGCTTATGGGCAACACTTATCTTGTCTAAATACTCTCCGTATGAATGAAGAAAAAGATCAGGTTGGTATTTTTTTCCCACAAAAGATTGTGAGGGAAACACCCCCCCCCCCCCCCCCCCCCCCCCCCCCCCCCCCCCCCTCTCTCTCTCTCTCTCTCTCCGTGTTTCGCCGAGAATTTACAAACATACATACGCTCGTTCTCGGTGATACTATTGACTAGCCCTTCTGCTCCGTTCCAAGAAAAAATAAAAAATTTGTTGCTTTGAGCAAACACCCATCTCCCAGAGTGCAATCCAAAACAAAAGCCTTTGAATTTGGGGAGTGAAGAACGTAAGCGTACCGGTCCAGAAACTGGCTTCGGCTTTCTTGTACATCTCCCACAGCTGCTTGTACCTGATCGGAAACATGCAGAACCTCTGCGACTTCTTCGCAAGTATAGGCTCCTCTTCCTCTTCTTCTTCTCTAACCCTCCTCTCCTCCTCTTCGGAACCCATCCACTCTCTTTCTCTAGAAACTCTCAGCAAAAAAAAAAAACCCTTATTGTCACCACCACCAAAGAAACAGAGAGAGAGAGTCAGAGAGAGAGAGAGAAGGCGTGGCGGTTTTTGGACTCCGGAATGGGAGGAAACAAATACCTAACCCAACCGACAACAGGAGGTTCATGGGCCTAATTTGGACCAATTTGGGCCCATCTGCATTTTTTTTTTTTGAAATCTCATGTACACACGCAATTGGGGGACTCGAACATTGTCGGTCCCTCTGGGTGTCCGCTCTAATACCATTAGATAGAGAGCTCGGACCCATCTTCATTTTACAAAACAAAATTAAAATGGTTAGCCGTTATATATATATATATATATATATATATTACGTAATTTAATTTTTTAAAAGTAAATAAATTTTAATTAATTATTTGACTATCTAATATTAGCTAATTATATTCAAATGCTTCTAACTCATGTGGTTAAGGTGGAAGGTATTCTCTTTGGCTAGATGAGTTCTATTCCACGTAGTAGCGTTATTAATAACAAATTTTGTTCGAGCTCCCTAGCCTAGTGGTATTCGAGCAAACACCCGGAGGGGTTGGCAAGTTGTCACGACCCGATTTCCAAATTGTTGGGCCGGGCCGAGCCATGTCCAGCCTACGCTTGATTAGAGCGTAGTAAGCTGTTCTAGACAGTCAGGTAATAATGATAAATGTGCTAATAATTAAGATAGTTTAAGAATGATCACAACACAGCTTCTATATAGATAGATGAAAAACCACTAGGTTTGATAATAAATAGTACACAACCAAAAGTAGTACTGGAGACAAAAGTCCAGTTTAAAGGTACAAAACAGCGTCTGTGATAATAACCCAACACTAAGTCAAACTAAGCAGCTAAGCAGGATTCCCTGCTGGAATATCCTCAACTGGAGCTCCATAGTACGGGTCACAAAGCATTTTTTCCTCGGTCAAAATACCTACAACGTTATCCTGTCAGGACGGGAGCAAGTACAACCTCTACTACTAAAGTACTGAATGTATAATGCAAGAGATGTACAACAGGAACATGGTATGATAAGACTGAAAAATAGACATACTGGAATCAGGGTAAATCATATAAAGCGGAAAATCATGGTATATCTTGATTATCATTTTAAGACACTCTTGTCAATTGTGGCATGTGTACATTATGTATTAAAACTGGAGCAGGTATGAGATCGGTCAATAGGTGCTATGCTAGTTTACTGCAATGTACGTATGTACATTCCACAAGTCCAGAAACTACATTGTTAGTTTACTGCAATGTACGGAAGTACATTCCACAAGTCCAGAAACTACATTCTTAGTTTACTGCAATGTACGTACGTACATTCCACAAGTCCAGAAACCGCACTGCTAGTTTACTGCAATGTACGTATGTACATTCCACAAGTCCAGAAACTACACAATTAGCATACTGCAATGTAAGTGAGTACATTCCACGAGTCCAGTAACTATACTATCAACTCTCTCATAACCCAGTAATCATCATGTAAAAGATACGGGAAATAGTGTAAAGCATGGTGGGAACTGGCAATAGTATGAAACATGTTATGATTTGACTTGCTACTCCAAGGATCAGCATTCACATGGGTTGATTAACATTCTTTTATCACATAACAGTGTTTTAACATGTACAATTTAACAAAAGACTTGCAACTGGATTAATGGTAATTCACAAGGTTGTCACATGTACTTAACATTAAAAGACAGTAAATGAGTTTGTAGATGTACTTGCCTGGAGCAAAGCAATGCAATGACAATAAAGCTAAGATGTAGAGTGTCCTGGCACTGAAAACATATATATATACTCAGACTCTAAGTTATAAGACAATATAAATACACTAGTGATGTGAGAAGGCCAAATTGGACATTGGCTAGGTGAACTTAGTCTAGGGGTTCAAATTGAAGTGATTTGGCATCTAAACTAACACATGGGTCTCCCATATTAAGGCTGGTTAGCAATCCAAATACTAGAAATACACAAAAATCACAAGTCATGACTTAGTCATAATTATTGGTAAAATAAACATTCTGTGCACTGTGTTCTAACAATTTTAGAAAATACTAGAAATCTCCAATAAATGCAAAATAATATACTGACAGAAACCTTGTTAATTATAGAAATTTATTATAATTTTTCTGGGATTTATTACCCAACAGAAATATTTTAGAAAAATCAGTTTTCATAAATATATAGAAAATGAGTTCTGGTTCCATATGGCAAAACAGGGGCAAAACTGTCAACAAAATGCTACAAAATTTATATTAAATTGTCTAAATTAACAGAGAATTTTAATAGTATTTTTCCAGAATTTTTATAGCAAGATAAGTATTTTTAGAAATTCAAAATCAATAAGTGTACAATTCTGAAATTAAATAATTAATACTTTACTTAATTTTGTCAATGTACATATATGAACCATAGTCCAAATACATGACTCAAGACCATGTATCAAGTCCAATATGACTTGTACAAGTCTAAAATGTGAAAACACATTTGGGCCCAAATACCCATGCTAGGCTTGGACACCAAATGGTTGCAGTAATTTAAATACACTAAAAATACAATTTGGTAATAATACAAAATAAATATTATTATTTTAATAAGGCAAAATTATACATAAAAGTATGACAATTTATTTTATAAAGATAATTTACACTAAGTAAAGTAAAACACATATATAAAAGTACATCTACAATATTTATATTTATACATAAATATATAGATATTTTTATCAAGGATATATATATATCCATATATTAAAAGTTACATATATATATGTAAGGAAAACACTTAATTTTATAAAGTATATATATATATAAATATATATATATAAGGAAACATTTAATTTTAAAGTGTATAATAATGTATATATACATATGAAAATATATACATAATTTACTAACTATAAAAATATATACAAGAAAATATATACCTATATACATATATATACATAAATACATATAAATATATATATAAAAGTTTACTAATTATAAAATTATATATACATATAATATACTGTCAAAATACAGTATATAAAATATATATACACTAATATATATATATATATACATATATATATAAATATATATAGAAAAAGAAAAAGGAAAAGGAAAGGAAAAAGAAAAACAAAAACAAACAGCAGGGGGGGGGCTCGAACTCGGTCAACCAGAGGGGGGGGTTTAAACTGTGCGGGCTGGCCAGTAGGTCGGGTTCGAGTGACTGTTAGGGAAGGGGGTTTGATTAAATATATGTCAGATTTTAAGTTAATGGGTTTTAAACCCGTTAGCACAAAACCAAACCCGTTCTCTAAATAACAGTTCGCTCGTGTCCATACTGTCCAGGACACGAGAAATGAGATCTGACACCGTGTCGACGTGTCCATGCACTGCACGACACGCACGACACGATCTACGCGTGTCCACACTTACCACTAGGTTCGTCTAGGCTGGGCGAGTCTGTGTCCGTGTACACGAGTCGAGTTTCGACACGGGGACGAAGTGATACGTACGTGTCCGAGCTCGACTTGCTGTCGAGAGGGCGATCAGGCGGAGGAGGCGTCGGCGTCGTGGCGGAGCGGTGGCGCTGAGTTCGCCTCGTCGAGACGAAGGTGATGGTGGTGGTGGATGACGACGACTGTGGCTGTGGAGGCTAGACTGGGGCTCGCCGGAGTTGGGTGGTGGTGGATCTGGGAGTGGGAAATTACGGCGGAGCTGGGGCTGTGGTCAGTCGAGGTGGTGATGGTCTGGTCGGGGAAGGAGTGGGGGTCTTTTTATAGGGGGAGTTGAGGCGGTGGGCGGTGGTTAGGGTTAGGGTTACGGCCGGATTAGGGTTAGGGTTAGGGTTAGGGGAAGGCGGTGGGGGAGATGAGTAGTTAGCAGGAAACCCCCTAGGATCTAGGAAATTATGTCTAGGTCCTTTCCATTGGGTTATACAAATATTAATTTGCAAAAGCCCTCCCGTAGTTAGTTTATGCAAAATTAAATTTGCAAACAACAAATAGGAAATTGCAAACAGCATTTAAACAATTCTAAAAATTGCAAAACCTATTTAAAACAATTCATTTTATTGCAAAAAGGTATTTTATGTATTTAAAACCATTTAAAAATCATTTAAAAATACAGGAAAAATTCCTAATATTTACTATAAAATACTAAAAATAATCATTAATGGCCAATTATCACTAATTAACAAAAATTTGAAAAACAGGGGCTGACAAGTCTTCCCTCCTTGAAAAATTTCGTCCTCGAAATTTACAAGAACTGAAGACACGCGAGGCAACTAACGTTTTAAAAATAATTACAGCGATGACTAAGGCTATCTCCTAATGATGGAACGTCTATGAAACAGGTCTACTGGTCAATGGTTTGGTCTCATGGGTGCAGTTACTAAATGATGGTTTGGCATGAGTCTAGTGATAGGTAACTTAATGAGGCACTAGAATCAAACAGTCATATGCAAATAAATCCAACCTGTGGCACCGTCTGTCAAGTATTCTGGCTCTGGCTCTAGGCCCTGCACTGGTACTGCTGCCTGGATGGCTAAAGGGTATGCTCTCCCTGAAGGTCCTCTGGTAAATGGCTTCGCCTCCTGGCACTCCCGAATCATATGGGTGGAAGACCCGCACGCAAGACACTGGCTCAATTTCTTCCTACAGATGGAGACATCGTGCCCTGGCTTTTTGCAGAAGGCACAAGAGACCCACTTCTGCTGCTGGTGTCCCGGATCTCGGGCAAATGATAACTGATGCTGAGGATGAGCTGGTGGAGAATAGGCCTGCTGGTGCTGGGTAGTCGTCCTCTGCTGGAAAGTCTGGCACTTGGACGGCCCGTCATGATGTATGGTAGCTGGCCTCTTGCAAGACAAAAGACGCTCCTCGATACCTCGGGCTCTCTCCAGTAGCTGGTAGTAGTCTGTGATCCCGTTGGCCACTAGTAAGATGCTAATGTCCGGGACAAGACCATGGCAGAATCTGCGAGCCATCTCCTCCGGGTCGGCTACTAAGCTCGGGGCAAAACGACTGAGTCTGCTAAACTCACATGCGTACTCATCGACTGTACGGCTCCCCTGTTGTAGGTTCTGGAATTGCAATCCCATGGCAACTCTAGCGGTGGTAGAGAAGAACTTCCTCTTGAACTGGATCTTGAATTGCTCCCAGTTTCCTCTGCCGCCAATGAACATCGTCTCATTTCTGAACCAGACCCCTGCCAGGTCTGCTAACAAAAATCCTGCTGCCTCGACCCAAAGGTCGTCAGGTAATCTAGCCCCTATGAGCTTCCTCTCTACGGAATCTAACCAGTCATCAGCTACAAACTATGCCTTCCGTTCCAAGAAACTCCTTCGGTTTTAGGTTCATAAAACTCTTGATACTACCTAGCCTCAATTGATGTTCTATAGGTTGCGAGACGGGGGTATGCTGAGTATTCAGGAGCCCCTGGATCAAAGCCAGTAATTGGGTTCCGTCGAGGGAAACAACAGTCTGGGGAGGTATGATAGGAGGTGGGGGTGGTATACCGTCACCTGAGGTGGCGGAATCGGGAGAGTGTGTAGGGTCCATCTATTTATAAAAGACAAAGGAATTATAAGAATAAAGCAAGCAGTCATAAGCAAACAATTTAGTTACACTACCGGTCCTACGCTGTGATGAGTTTTCCTATGTTGCCATCCTAAAATTCCTCTAGGTGTTCTAAATGTCGTTCCTAGTGTTATCTAGTTATCCTTAATTTCTGCAGGCGTGCTTGGTACAGTAACGTAACCAAACAACTTTAGTCAGGACCTTGCATGGGCCGCCAAAAAAACATGTCACGACCCGATTCCCAAATTGTTGGGCCGGGCCGAGCCATGTCCAGCCTACGCTTGATTAGAGCGTAGTAAGCTGTTCTAGACAGTCAGGTAATAATGATAAATGTGCTAATAATTAAGATAGTTTAAGAATGATCACAACACAGCTTCTATATAGATAGATGAAAAACCACTAGGTTTGATAATAAATAGTACACAACCAAAAGTAGTACTGGAGACAAAGTCCAGTTTAAAGGTACAAAACAGCGTCTGTGATAATAACCCAACACTAAGTCAAACTAAGCAGCTAAGCAGGATTCCCTGCTGGAATATCCTCAACTGGAGCTCCATAGTACGGGTCACAAAGCATTTCTTCCTCGGTCAAAATACCTACAACGTTATCCTGTCAGGACGGGAGCAAGTACAACCTCTACTACTAAAGTACTGAATGTATAATGCAAGAGATGTACAACAGGAACATGGTATGATAAGACTGAAAAATAGACATACTGGAATCAGGGTAAATCATATAAAGCGGAAAATCATGGTATATCTTGATTATCATTTTAAGACACTCTTGTCAATTGTGGCATGTGTACATTATGTATTAAAACTGGAGCAGGTATGAGATCGGTCAATAGGTGCTATGCTAGTTTACTGCAATGTACGTATGTACATTCCACAAGTCCAGAAACTACATTGTTAGTTTACTGCAATGTACGGAAGTACATTCCACAAGTCCAGAAACTACATTCTTAGTTTACTGCAATGTACGTACGTACATTCCACAAGTCCAGAAACCGCACTGCTAGTTTACTGCAATGTACGTATGTACATTCCACAAGTCCAGAAACTACACAATTAGCATACTGCAATGTAAGTGAGTACATTCCACGAGTCCAGTAACTATACTATCAACTCTCTCATAACCCAGTAATCATCATGTAAAAGATACGGGAAATAGTGTAAAGCATGGTGGGAACTGGCAATAGTATGAAACATGTTATGATTTGACTTGCTACTCCAAGGATCAGCATTCACATGGGTTGATTAACATTCTTTTATCACATAACAGTGTTTTAACATGTACAATTTAACAAAAGACTTGCAACTGGATTAATGGTAATTCACAAGGTTGTCACATGTACTTAACATTAAAAGACAGTAAATGAGTTTGTAGATGTACTTGTCTGGAGAAAAGTAATGCAATGACAATAAAGCTAAGATGTAGAGTATCCTGGCACTGAAAATATATATATATACTCAGACTCTAAGTTATAAGACAATATAAATACACTAGTGATGTGAGAAGGCCAAATTGGACATTGGCTAGGTGAACTTAGCCTAGGGGTTCAAATTGAAGTGATTTGGCATCTAAACTAACACATGGGTCTCCCATATTAAGGCTGGTTAGCAATCCAAATACTAGAAATACACAAAAATCACAAGTCATGACTTAGTCATAATTATTGGTAAAATAAACATTCTGTGCACTGTGTTCTAACAATTTTAGAAAATACTAGAAATCTCCAATAAATACAAAATAATATACTGACAGAAACCTTGTTAATTATAGAAATTTATTATAATTTTTCTGGGATTTATTACCCAACAGAAATATTTTAGAAAAATCAGTTTTCATAAATATATAGAAAATGAGTTCTGGTTCCATATGGCAAAACAGGGGCAAAACTGTCAACAAAATGCTACAAAATTTATATTAAATTGTCTAAATTAACAGAGAATTTTAATAGTATTTTTCCAGAATTTTTATAGCAAGATAAGTATTTTTAGAAATTCAAAATCAATAAGTGTACAATTCTGAAATTAAATAATTAATACTTTACTTAATTTTGTCAATGTACATATATGAACCATAGTCCAAATACATGACTCAAGACCATGTATCAAGTCCAATATGACTTGTACAAGTCTAAAATGTGAAAACACATTTGGGCCCAAATACCCATGCTAGGCTTGGACACCAAATGGTTGCAGTAATTTAAATACACTAAAAATACAATTTGGTAATAATACAAAATAAATATTATTATTTTAATAAGGCAAAATTATACATAAAAGTATGACAATTTATTTTATAAAGATAATTTACACTAAGTAAAGTAAAACACATATATAAAAGTACATCTACAATATTTATATTTATACATAAATATATAGATATTTTTATCAAGGATATATATATATCCATATATTAAAAGTTACATATATATATGTAAGGAAAACACTTAATTTTATAAAGTATATATATATATAAATATATATATATAAGGAAACATTTAATTTTAAAGTGTATAATAATGTATATATACATATGAAAATATATACATAATTTACTAACTATAAAAATATATACAAGAAAATATATACCTATATACATATATGTACATAAATACATATAAATATATATATAAAAGTTTACTAATTATAAAATTATATATACATATAATATACTGTCAAAATACAGTATATAAAATATATATACACTAATATATATATATATACATATATATATAAATATATATAGAAAAAGAAAAAGGAAAAGGAAAGGAAAAAGAAAAACAAAAACAAACAGCAGGGGGGGGGGGGCGCGAACTCGGTCAGCCAGAGGGGGGGGGGGGTTTAAACTGTGCGGGCTGGCCAGTAGGTCGGGTTCGAGTGACTGTTAGGGAAGGGGGTTTGATTAAATATATGTCAGATTTTAAGTTAATGGGTTTTAAACCCGTTAGCACAAAACCAAACCCGTTCTCTAAATAACAGTTCGCTCGTGTCCATACTGTCCAGGACACGAGAAATGAGATCTGACACCGTGTCGACGTGTCCATGCACTGCACGACACGCACGACACGATCTACGCGTGTCCACACTTACCACTAGGTTCGTCTAGGCTGGGCGAGTCTGTGTCCGTGTACACGAGTCGAGTTTCGACACGGGGACGAAGTGATACGTACGTGTCCGAGCTCGACTTGCTGTCGAGAGGGCGATCAGGCGGAGGAGGCGTCGGCGTCGTGGCGGAGCGGTGGCGCTGAGTTCGCCTCGTCGAGACGAAGGTGATGGTGGTGGTGGATGACGACGACTGTGGCTGTGGAGGCTAGACTGGGGCTCGCCGGAGTTGGGTGGTGGTGGATCTGGGAGTGGGAAATTACGGCGGAGCTGGGGCTGTGGTCAGTCGAGGTGGTGATGGTCTGGTCGGGGAAGGAGTGGGGGTCTTTTTATAGGGGGAGTTGAGGCGGTGGGCGGTGGTTAGGGTTAGGGTTACGGCCGGATTAGGGTTAGGGTTAGGGTTAGGGGAAGGCGGTGGGGGAGATGAGTAGTTAGCAGGAAACCCCCTAGGATCTAGGAAATTATGTCTAGGTCCTTTCCATTGGGTTATGCAAATATTAATTTGCAAAAGCCCTCCCGCAGTTAGTTTATGCAAAATTAAATTTGCAAACAACAAATAGGAAATTGCAAACAGCATTTAAACAATTCTAAAAATTGCAAAACCTATTTAAAACAATTCATTTTATTGCAAAAAGATATTTTATGTATTTAAAACCATTTAAAAATCATTTAAAAATACAGGAAAAATTCCTAATATTTACTATAAAATACTAAAAATAATCATCAATGGCCAATTATCACTAATTAACAAAAATTTGAAAAACAGGGGCTGACACAAGTCCCCTAATTTTTTGTGTTCGTGGAATTTCTAAAAAAAAATTAATTAATTTTTAAAACATGCGTGCAATGCCGTGCACATTACTAGTTTGTTATAATCCTCCAACATTTGCAATTCTTGGAAGATTCGGAAAAAAATGAGAAATAGGAAAATCAACCCCCTTGCCACCCCCCACATAAATCAATTTTTTTTTGATGTTATATGAAAGATGGTATTTTGAATAACCAAGTTACATTATCGATGAATATCATTATCCTGTGGTGAATGAAAGCTGGTTGAAACAACATGATTTAGATAATTGGATTATACTTAAAAGTTACGATTATAATGTGGCTGGAAAACGAATATATATATATATATATATATATATATATATATATATATATATATATATATATATATATATATATATAACCCGTGCCCATAGGGCATGGTTCATTTAGGCCTCGTTTGGTTCGCGGAATGGAAGGGAAAGGAAATCAATTCCTTGTCATTTCTTTTCCTTTGGGAAACTTTAATTCCTATTGATTTTCCTTTCCGATGTTTGGCAATGCCAAGGAATTTGGAAAGGAAAGTGAATACTTCAATGTGGGAAAGTGATTCCTTCCTTGGATGGATGGAATCACTTTCCCCCCTAATTTTCCTTCCATTGGGAATCACTTTCCTTTCCTCCTCAATTTCTTGGGCACCCAAACATAGGAAAGTAATCACTTTCCTTTCCCAACCGGGAGATTCCGCGAACCAAACGAGGCCTTAAGGTATTCCCCCTCGAAATCTTGGACTCCCAATTTTAAACGAACAATAATAATTATGAGGCCCCACCCGGTGCAACCATTATGAGAGCAAACCCCACTCTTTGGATTCCCCATAAAATCCCACTCTCAATAATGCTCATTCCCCATAAAACCCCACTCTCAATAATGCTCATCCACAACCGTTATGAGTGCAAACCCCACTCTTTGGATTTCCCATAAAATTTCACAACCGTTGATTCACCAAGATTAAATCCCAACCACTCTTTATCTTGGCACAGTCAGCCCTAGGATTCAAAAACCTTTGTGTTTTGTATAAGATATATATATATATATATATATATATATATATATATATATATATATATATATATATATATATGAGGAGGGATAGGCATCCCCACAATTTTTGCATCCCCATGTTCACATCCGTTGGATGTGCTTTAAGTCATCTAATCTTAACCATTGGTAAATCAACGGTTAAGATTAGATGACTTAAAGCACCATCCAACGGTGCAAATAGGGGGGATGCATGGGGATGCAAAAAGTGTGGGGATCTTGATCCTTCCTATATATATATATATATATATATATATATATATATATATATATATATATATATATATATATATATATATATATATATATATATATATATATATATATATATATATATGCAAATGACCTCTAGCCTAGTGGTTGAGAGAGATGCATGCCGCCCAAGCGGTCGTGAGTTCGAGTCCCAGTGGAGACGAGTTCATCACAATTATCCATTGCTTCCAATATAGACACACACAAATAATAATAATAATAATATATAGATACACCCACAAGCCCCCCCCCCCCCCCCTCCATGGAGCAGTTAATGCGAGGGTAACCAGAGTGCAGGCCGGTTGCAGGTGCAGTGCATGTGCGACATATATATATATAAACGAACAAACAGAGGAAAAAAACAATTTTATGTTTTCTAGACCTTAAATGCTTGTTTCTCATTCTTAACAACAAAATTCCTAAAACACTAGAAACAAAATTGCTAAAACACTAGAATTTTGAGCTAACTAAATACAGAGAACACGATCTCGTTTTAGAAAAAAACATATACATAATAAAAAAGCAAATACAAAAATCAAATCTCTGTCTGTTCTAAAACCAAAGTCCTTTCTTATGTAGTAAATGACAATTTTTAAAAAATTGGGGGGCCGTGGCCCCCTTGGACTCTTAATGAATCCGCCCCGTGTCCTCCGAGATACAGAATCTGTCTAAATGAGTCAGAGTTACTCTTTGAAATTCTTTTCCCCCTTTTGATTAACATGTAACCGTTGTAGAGCAATCAGCAAGTAAGCTTCTGCTTAGGCATATTTACTTCTTTTTATTCCTTCGATATTTTCTTCTTGGAAAAAGCTGACTTGTCCGTCCGCCGCGTGGCCCATCCCAGTGGCCCATCCTATATTTATGGGTCTCATGCCAGTTGACCTGCCAATAAAACTACGACACGTGACGGACGGACAACATAGCAGCTCTCTTTCTTCTCCTATAGTACAATGCATGCATAAAGTCTGACGGCTCACTGAATAATTTCTCCTTGAGAAGAAGGAATTCAGTTTGATTCATGTTTTCTTTTCATCCTTTTTCAAAGACTCTTGTGTCCACTTCTTGCCTCTAGCATGAGCATTGCTGAATATGACTAACAAATTTCATCCTTTTTTTTTTTAACAATGTGTCTACATAGACAGAAGGGGGAAGAAGGGGGAGAGGGGGGCGTAGTGCCACGTGTCACCCCCTTACTGGTCGGACTTTGGGCCCCATGTTAACGGGGAACTGAGGTGTGTGTGGAGACGGACTTCCAGCCAATAGGGAGGACACGTGGGCGTTGTTTAAACCGCAGTCCCCCCGGGTCTGGGAAGCTATTTTGTTTTTCTAAATAGAACCCTTTCTTGTCATGTGCATCATATAGCATATAGTTATTATTTTAACAAATATTCTCATTCAAAATATAGGAACTAAGTATATACCCCCACTTTTTAAAAAAAATAGCAAATGCCTCCATTCTTTGTAAATCAAATTTCTATTAAATAGCGAGGATATATCTTAAAATTTTATTTGTTCCATACAAAGGAATGAAAACATTTGCTAGTTTTTTTTTTTTAAGTGGAGATATATGCTAGTTTCTATATTATGAATGTGGGTATTTGCTAAAATATTCATTTTATTTATCAAATGATCCCAATCACAACACAATTTTCAAGATAGTAGGTTTTATTTTTTTTTTGAGATGCTCGGCGATATGCACGGAATTTTGTGCACGCTGTATTGTATGTCTTTTGGACCCATTGTCCCAAGTTGGATAGCGGAGGTGGATTTGGAAGTGCTGAAGAGGGTGAGGGTGGAAGGAGGTGATATCGACTGGACATTACGACAAGTTTCAACCAAGAAAATTGATAACACAAATAACTCGAATGGAGTTCTTTACGAGAGGAGGGGTGTCACGAGGACGCAAACAGGTCCAAAACAGGCTAAACTGGTCCGATGCCTATTTTGAGCGGATTTTGAGAATTGTCTAATTTTTTTATATTTATACTTTGATTGCTTTCGTAGTTTGTTTACGTTTATTTCTTAGGTTTTAAGTTAGGTGAATTAGTATGAATAAACACCATGTAAAAGAGAAAGACATGTTATGATGAATTTAATTTGACTAATGAGTTGCTCCATGAAAATTTTATCTATTTAATTATTATATTTCAGGATTGAGGCATCTATCTTGAATTGTTGGTTTAGTGATTGGCTTTCCCTTGACTTGTCATTTGTTCACTACGTTAACTGTAATCTTTTGGTCTACTTCAACTATGCCCAAGTAGCATATTATCAAACTTTATTAATAGTGCTCCATGGAAAATCGTCACTGATACAAAGGGACTGTTCCAAACCGAAATTAGAGCCCCTTTGAAATTTGTTCATTTCAAGAACTAGAGTAATCCATCTTGCAATACCCAGAAGAAGCATCTCTGTAGCAGTCAACTGGCCATCTACGCTTTATGGTACAGCTCTTTCGTGATCTTTGCAACCTTGGATAAACATTTGTCGTCGACATACAACTGGTAACGAAAACTTAGTTCTTTTCTATATTGTACTGGACGCTAGGCAAGGCGAGGCAACACGCCACCGACCTCGCCTAGGCGCCGCCTACGCACCCGTCCAGAATCCGCTGATTTGAATCAAAAAATTCTGCAATTATGCATACAACAAATATATAGTATAACTAATAAGCAATAAGTATTAAGCAATAAGTATAAAAGTAATATAAGAAGCAACAAATATAAAATAACAAATATTCAACATCAAGTAAGGATAAGAAGCATAATTGGGTGACCTTAGACGGACCTTTTTTTTCTTGGTTGGACCCTAGGCGGATGCCTAGGCAAGCATAACCTCACACAGGAAAAAAATTTCCAAGTCGAGGCGAGCCCTCTCCAATCCGCACACCTAGGCCGCCTAGGCGCGCCTAGCGTCACATGTGACAACATAGGTTCTTTTATGCTCCATATCGACCCCATCCTCATGGGAGAAAACTTGGATGATAACGATGATGATTCCCAAGTTACCATGATATGTATTCTGCAATAGCAATGTTCCGAGACTAAGCAATAGACAATATTGTGGGAAGAGGATGAGAGGAACTAGACAGGACTTCAAAATTTGTTGACCCTGATACCATGCTAAAGTTCGACACCGTATCACGAAGCATTGTGGTAAGGGTTGAGCACTAAATATTTATTATTCTAATAATTACGATTTCATTAATTCGATCAATTGGTTAAATTTGTCTGAGAAAGTATATTGACCAATAAAATTATGATGATCTTGGGCAGGGGAACTGTTCTTAAGAGAATCTCTCTTATTTGGGATTTCCAAGAGTCCTAATCATTTCAATTTTTCTGAAGCTTAACTGAAAGAAGATACCGGTGCTTTTGAAAATAAGGTATTTGAGATTTCAATGGTACTTCTTTTGAATCGATCATGGTCAAATAAGTTAGGGTGACATACGGAATCAATGAGAATCTAGAAGACCTTCATTATTCTGAAATTGGACACTAACAAATCAAACTCATGTGACCTGCATATGATTTTGAGTACTGGTGTGTAAATTTGTATAGATAAAGATGTGCTTGCTCCATAGTGTTGAACATTTATTACATAGAAGAGCATACTATCGTGAGGGAAGGATAACATGAGGCAGTAGGAAATCCTATTATGACCTAAAATATGATTTTCTTATCCTATATATATGAGGTGAGGGTGGAGGCACAAAGCATAGCACAAAGTTGAGATTTGAGATGCTCGTCCACAGGAGATCTAAGAGAATGTCAGCACTTTGCTCTTAGGACTTCGTCATACAAGATAGAAGGAAGAAGAGATCTAATCGATTAGTCCTCAACTTCGGTTAGGGAGATTGCTACGGGTTGATGAGCGATTTCAATTGTAATCTCTTTCTTTTCTTCTTGAGTGTTATGAGGGGGTTGAACATATTATGACAAAGGGTTCAACATTGTTTTTGTCAATCTTGTAATTTCATCTGAGCTATAGAGATTGAGATTTGTCCAGGTAACATAGTCACCGCCATATACTTATCTTTATCTGTGCTTGGTGTCTATTAGACGAGGATTGGTTATTTCAGATATGTTGGCCTAAGTTACTGCTACGACAACGTCTCAGACTCGGTATCGGAGCGCAGGAGGGTGTGTCCGATTCCCAACAGTATCATGTGTTAAGAAATGTAAACTTGACCATTAGAATCATGTTTTCCTTCATCAATGGTGACAAGGAGAATAAGAGAGAAGGAACATGTTAAGGAACATAGAGGCTTTGCTGACCATCTTATTCTGCAGATGAATGCTTGGCAGCAGTAATCTCCCTCTTTCCTCAACTTGGCATCAAGTATAAATGTACTCCTCCTATTTATACTAGACTCTGTGGAGTAGGACATCTTCCATTTCTAGGCCATACTTGTAGTAGCAGACAACATGTTTTGGATTCCCATGCCCCAACCATCAATTTTCAAGATGGTACATACTTGCTTGTTTTGGATGCTATGGATGCCAAATCATATGTTTTGCTCTTGGAAGGATATGTAGGTAGATGACCTACAGTCTTTTGGCAATAGTAACAAAACATGACAGAGAATAATTAGGATCTTGCAGCAAGAATTTCTTAATTGACAACATGAGACACTCTAGATACATGTCATCAACTTTATATCATTAGATTCCATTAATGGGATCAACTTCTTAAGTTTCAGTTACCTTTGCAAGAAAAATATATAAACCAATAAAATAATGATCTTGGCAACATAACTGTTGTAAAATAACATTCTTATTTGGGGCTCCCAGAGTCCTAATTCAGTTTCTTCATAACTCAACTGCAATATGCTGTTAGTATTTTTTTACACCCGAGACTTGCCCTCCCATATCAAAGGTCTCAACCATTAGGTTGTCCAATCTTTGGCAATAGTACCTAGGGGTGCAACTCGGGCGGGTTGGGTCGGGCTTAAGGTCAACCCGAGCCCAAACCCGATGAATCATAAGCCTAGCCCGAGCCCAAGCCCGGCCCGACCTCGGTTTCAACATATGAAGCCCAAGACCGAGTCCGGAGGATCGGGTTTGGATCGGGTTGAACTCGGGTTGGGTCGGGTTCATCGGGTTTATCGGATTCTAATATAACATTTGAAATAATTTTAACAAAAGTAATATTACACACATAATCAAATAGCGATCAAGTCTTAAGCATTACAAAATACAAACTGAAATAAGATTTAGGATAAAGAGTTGAAGAGTTTGAGTGAAGAAATTTAGGATTTAAACTTTTTATTTAAGAAGTTATATATATATATATATATATATATATATATATATATATATATATATATATATAAGTCGGGTTTCGGGTTCTTCGGGTAATTCGACACATGAATCCGAGCCCAACCCGATTTTTGATCGGGTTCAAATATTTTAACCCAAATCCGAGCCCGAATTCGAGTATCTTCAACCATAACCCAACCCATTAACGGGTTTATCCGATCGGGCTCGGGTTTGGCCCGTCCGAGTTGCACCCCTAATAGTACCATGTTGTAACGGATCTTGTGCAAATAGGTTAAGGAGAGGTTAGAAATCATGGATATTTAAAAGGGCTTTTCATTTCTTCAGGGATTGTATCAGAGTTGAAGAAACTGAGTCAGAGGTTCTCTAAAATAAATGTTTGCTATCCTTGCTTGGCAAATGAGAAAACAATACCAAAAACACAGATAACCCTTTGCAAATGACTTGTAAATATGTACACCAACTGAGCATTACATATGCTCACGAATTCAATAACAATCAACCTTAATATGTTAGTACTCTCACGAAAACGAGGATTCGATGCAATCAACAGGCTTGCTCAGAAAAGTGTGGAAGTAGGAGATAAACTTTTTAAAAAAAATGATATCACGCAACAAACCTTTCTTACAAAATCAATCCGCGTATGTGTCAGAAGTGCAATATTTAACTTCCGTAATTAACTGCGGTAAGCAGTTTGTTTCATACCTTCAATAACATTAAACTCCCTCCAGGGAAAGCAAAATCGTATAAGCAATCGTATAATTGATGTGATAGTGATATTGTTGGTATTAAGATCATTCCTAAGTTCTCATGTGAATCTTCCTTCCTGTTGAGTAATGAATATTAAGAGATCTGTCTTCATGCCTTGGTATATATGATGGTGACTAACAAGACTCCAACTTATGCAAGTTCTGAGATTCAGGCTAATAGAAAAAGCTTTAAATGAAAAAAGAAATTATCTTTTTTTTTTTTTATCATTCTTCTACTAATATTCAAAAGACAATGTTGAGTATCCTCTAAACCAAGCAAAACTTGTTACAATTGAAAACGCGCACATATTGGAACAAATCATTGTGAAACAAATTTTTATTCGAGTTTCTGTTTCATTATACACCAGCAGACAGAAATGAACAAGAAATCCCAAGACTCAACCAAATGCCGACTATACGAAACTGATTTGCCTAACAATCCTGGATAATCAGTACACTTTCAATGTTAGTGAAATCAACGTGTCACATTAATATTACAAATTTTTATTCGAGTTTCTGTAGTCGAATTGTTGAAAAACATCAGCTGGTTGCCTGAATACCTAAAACCTTGGTATGTTTGAAAAGGTGACTGACCTAAACCAGACTCCATTAGGATGACTTTGTCAAGGCTACAGGGTGTCGAGATTAACAAAATCTAGGTAACCCTCAGTGATTTTGTCAATAGGTTAGTCAGCACCTGATCGATGATCCAAAGGTTCAGTTGTCCAAAGAATTTGGGCTTCACTACTATTGCCAAGGCTAATTCTAAGGGCACGTCGCATTTTACTAAGACCTAGTCCAAATTTTTTCAAAAAATTTACAAGTTTGCCATCCCCATTCGTTACTTGGGGTAGTCCAATTTTTTTTTCCAGTAAGTAGGACTACCAACTTAGTTGCAGTCCTAGGACTGCCAACTTAGTTGCAGTCCGCGTCGACGAAGACGCAGCGGAGCTCAGTGGCGGGACGGCTGACGGAGGACCACATGTCCACCAAGAGATCTTGCATCCGAGGTCGATCCCCTCCAGGCTCCTCTCCTCGCGCTCGGCGGCGGCGGCCCCTCCCATGGACACCCTCCTCTAGGAGAGGTTCACGACGGCCCTCTTGGCCCGCATCTTCAGCTTCCTCTCGATGAAGCTGGTGGCGGAGAGCGCCGCGCAGCCGGCGGAGATCCCCTCGGGCCTGTCGAGGACTGGGACAAGGCCGGAGCACACGGGGTCCTTGGCGGGGTCGATGGGGGAGACGAGGAGGACGTTCTCGGGCTTGAGGCCGGCGAGTCTCGTGGCGGACGCAGCGCCGTTGTGGAACATGCAGGAGAACGCGCTCCGCCAAGCCACCGCGCCGGCAGGGCCTCTCCCGCGCGCGTCCGCCAGCGGCCGCCTGCAGAGAAACCCTAATTTTTAGGGGTGGACTAGTCCCAAGTAAAATTTGGGATGTTCTCAGTAAAAGTTTCACTTTCATGGGCTGTCCCCTAATAAGGACTAGCCCCTAGCAAAATGTTGTGTGCCCTTAGAATTAGCCTTTTGCCAAGCCTAATACAGCTAAGTTGGTACGGAGTTGCACCACGGGAGATACTTCTGTACACAACCAGGACTCTGACTTTCATCAGTCGACGAAAGAAATTCTTTCCTTTGCTAGAGATGCATAATATCAAACGTTGGAGAAATTATCGTTCACGGGCCACATAGGGCTGCCCGTTGTGCTGAACACTCCGTACAAGAGGGGCTCACAAAAAAATTGCTAAAACATTCAATGATGTGCTCACAACAATTTGGTCAGCTCAAGTTTGTTATCTTTGGTCTTCATGAAGCTTCTCCAGTATTTTGATTCTGCTAGGAAATGCTAGAGTTTGCATTGGTTAAAAATGAGATTCACATTTTTCTCAGAACCTTTTTTTACAAAATTATGATCCATCTCTTCATATAGTCTGTCAATGCATATATCACGTTCCGATGTTCACTCCATAAGGTTGCTTAATTTGATATAATCCGAAGCTGCTGGCTTGCACTAGAGAGATCTTTAACACAGTTACTTTTGACAACAATGTGAATGATGCCAGTACAGAAGCATTTACAAGAGATGTGAATAATGAGCTTGCTTAAGTTCATCAAGAGAGATCACTATTAGTTTCTGGTACCGAGAAACGAAGAAATCTTCTAATACATGGCAAGAGGAGAATTACAAATAAAACATTTTTTTTAGCAACACTACACATCATTACAATATGGCATAATACATCTTTATGAGATAATAATGAATATCAGTGATACTACTTTCGTCACCTTGTCCGGCGCTTAATGTAGTGTTTAGAATAAGAGTTTGAACATCCATCTTTGCTCGCTCTCTGCTCTACCATCAGTGAACAAGTGCAGTGCTTCAGTGAAGCCAATAAATTGCACCACTAATTCATGTTAGTCGAACATCTTTATTATCTTACTATAACCACTTCAATGTCCATCAGTCTAGATAGGCGAAACTGTACAGTGGGCGACGCATGAGAGATTCCACAGGGTTAGGTTAAATGGTGTCTGACAAATGAATTGACTTTGCTGAAATACTCGAGATTATTGTGGCTGATCCTACCACTGCATGCTCGGACCGCCACCACTAAGCCGCTGCAGCCATTTTTCTGGCAGTGGTCATGTAGGGCTTGGGGCTGCAGTAGGATAGTTGGTCCCTCGGTTCCCTCATCCTCCTCTTTTACAGCTTGGGTTTCTTCTCGGATAGGAACAGCCTGATGCTGCTGCGGCGTACTGGGAAGGAACAGCAGCAGGATTTCTAACGCTTCTTCGCTGTTGTTGCTGCTGTTCATATAGCTGCTCTGCAGCAGCCGCAGCTGTATTTTTGCAGTTGTTATTGTATCGAAGCACTGATCCAACAACTTTACCCGGTCTAGCAGCAACAGCACCTGCGATCCATAATCGATGCAGTAAATGGATAGAGAAAACAGTATCTTGCAAGCTTTGGAAGCAGTAGTAAAGCTACAGGTAAATAAGGTGACAAGCACCAGCTGAGCCAGCTCTATCAAGTTACTACCTAATAAATTCACTTCGCCGTTGTCTCCTAATTCATTATTAGTAAGTTACTCCGTTAAATTAAGCAGCAGTTTTGAGTCTATTGGCCTTGAGAAAATAGAAAGCATACCACTTCTCACTTTTTAGGAACAAACGGGGACTTGTCAACTTATCTCAGTTAGAATCGAGCAACAAGCAGGATGATGCAGATAAATACCTACATATAAAGATTAGACCACTAGCACTCACTAAGGTCTAAAACTGAAGCATCTACATGAAAAAACAACTATAGTTACAACTTGCTCTTAACACATTAAACATCTGCTCCTGCTTTGCCTCCACATTATTTTTCTTCGTTTAGTTCCACATTTCCTCTTGATATTACATAGTCATGTCCTAGGAGTTGTCACTAAACTAATACAAAGTTCAAATGCCAAACAACCTAGTCGTACATCAACTGTTCCTAACAACTAGGCTCGGTAATTACACTATTCTGGCATTCATAACTGTTCTAGTTTGGTCCATAAATCTAAACTTTAATCATTCCTATCATGCTGCGCTTTTATTGACTTAATGTAGTGAAACTACGATAATTTTCATCAGTGGAATATCAATTAGAAATCTCACCTTGGAACCTCTGTGGAACTTGAAGAGGAACTCTTGTCATGGGGACTGCACTTATCTCTGGTTGTGGCTCCTCACGTTCCTTGATGTAACATTTAGAGAAGTCCTGAGCGACTGTGACTGAAGTTTGAGCTTTGTTCTCTGAATAAAGTACGCAAGGCCTACTCATGCAAAACTTGAATCAGCTGTAGCTAAAACTTCTGATACGTCTATATTTCTGTCAGTTTCCAAGCATATCAATAGTCTTTATCTCACCTGGGTAACGATGCATGTTGCCTCTCAGGAGCAGTGCCTGTTGTGCCATTTCCATAATGTTCTTCAAGATAAGTAAACTGCTTCTTGAAGTGATCAACAGCACTGTAACAATTACAATGCAAAATCAAATTTCTTCTATGAAATAAAAAGACAAAAGACAAGTAGCCCCACTACTAAACAGCTTGGCCTGGGTACGATTCTACTTGAACTTGTCATCAGCCAAGGTTCTGAATTTAAACAAAGTGGTATTAGAAATTTAGAAATCATGTCCAGTATCCGAGTGCCAGAAGTATATATCCCACCTTTAATCCCAAACAAAGTGGTATTAGAAATCATGTCAAGTATCCGGATCGGGAACCCTGTCGCCCTCGACCGTTGGATCGAGCGGGCGCACCCCCCCCCCCCCCCCCCCCCCCCCCCCCCCGATCCGATAGCGGGGCTCCGTGGGCGGGTGTTTTGATCCGGCCCCTATATATATAAACCTATTTAGTATTTTGGGATTAAAGATGGTATATATATATATATATATATATATATATATATATATATAAACTCTAAAAAATTGTATTGATACAATCAATGGTTTAACCATTGATTTATGATCAAATGGTTCTTTGAAAGGGCTTTCTTGTAATATGACTAGGAACAATCATTATGAGGGAACGTCATTTAATGTTGTGTTTTCTTTTTGACTTGTTGGTTACCTACTATTGTAGGTCATGATTCATTTTCATGCTTTACTTTAATTTTCGTTTAATACAAGCAGTGGTTAGCAGGTTAAGATGACCTGCTATAGCAGGTAAAGTTAAAGTGTAGGAGATAACTTGCACACAATTTCTATACATTTGTCTTGTTTGTATGCATACATTAAATTTGTTGTCTGTATTTTAGAATTTTTCATAAATATGGGTCTTTCTACAATACAAACTCTAAAAAATTGTATCGATACAAGCAATGGTTTTAACCATTGATTTACGATCAAATGGTTCTTATTGAAATGACTTTCTTGTAATATGACTAAAAACAATCATTATGAGATAACATCATTTAGTGTTGTGTTTTTTTTTTGACTTGTTGGTTACCTACATTGTAGGTCATGATTCATTTTCATGCTTTACTTTAGTTTTCATTTAATACAAGCAATGGTTAGCAGGTTAAGCTGACATGCTATAGCAAGTAAAGTCAAAGTGTATAAGACAACTTGCACAATTTATTACGCATTTGTCTTGTTTGTATGCATACATTAAATTTGTTGTTTGTATTTTAGAATTTTCCTATAAATATAGCATATAAACAAGACAAATGCATAATTCTGCAAGTTGTCTCCTACACTTTGACTTTACCTGCTATAGCAGGTCAACTTAACCTGCTAACCATTGCTTGTATTAAATAAAAACTAAAATAAAGCATGAAAATGAATCATGATCTACAATAGTAGGTAACCAACAAGTCAAAAAGAAAACACAACATTAAATGATGTTCACTCATAATGATTGCTCCTAGTCATATTACAAGAAAGTCATTTCAATAAGAACCATTTGATCGTAAATCAATGGTTAAAACCATTGCTTGTATCGATACAATTTTTTTAGAATTTGTATTGTAAGACCCATATTTATGGAAAATTCTAAAATACAAATAACAAATTTAATGTATGCATACAAACAAGACAAATGTATAGTAAATTGTGCAAGTTGTCTCCTACACTTTGACTTTACCTTCTATAGCAGGCCATCTTAGCATGCTAACCATTGCTTGTATCAAATGAAAATTAAAGTACAGCATGAAAAGGAATCATGAAACAAGTTACAACACAATAGTAGGTAAACCTATTTTGAGATTAAAGGTGGGACAGAACCCCCACCCCCCACCCACCCACCCACTCCCCAACAAAAAAAAACACCGTGTTTCATTAATCAGAGGTTTAATGCAACAAGTTACAACACAATATATGCACAAACTGGTCATAGCACGCAGTAGTTATATATGCATAAACCGATTGATTGAAATGTGCAGAATCTTGAATTCATGGGAAACTTTTATGTATCGTCCAACTTCCACAGTAATGACCTCAATAAGTGAGCTCTTAAACAGTAAGTATGACCGTGTACCTTGCAAACACGTCTCATATAACTAAAAAATAAATTTATACCTAAATACTACATGTAATTAACAGAATAGCGTGATATTTACATCGCAAAAAAGTGGTTTACCATACTTCAGCATGTTATATGCTTTTCAGAGATCAGTTTGCCAGCCAGACTTCATATGGAACTACATTGAGGTATCTAACCCATTCTGCCTTGGTAAATCTAGTTTATAAATTCATATCATTATCCAACTGAAGAAAAGGAGAACCAATAGAGTGGCTTCTTCGGTCTAACATAGAGTGTCCATGATTTTACTGAGTTCAGCACTCTTTTCCTTTTGTCGATCAGTTAGACTTTTTACTCAGTTTGCTATAGAAGCCATGCTTTCACAGTAAGTAGCTCACTCTTGGTTTTGGTAGATTGGTTAGGTCTTTAAAGTCAGTCTATAACAATTATCAGACACTATGATACAAGAACTTCTCCACTGTTAAATGTTTCTCTCTTCAAGTTGGAAACAATGACCATCAACAATTTCATATATACTTAGGTTGCGTTTGGTTCATTGTAATGTAATCGGAATCGTAATAGAATTGGGTTTGTAATGTAATTGAGTTTGTAATGTAATGGAATTACAATTACATTACTATGTTTGGTTGAAACATGTAATCAAACCATGTAATGTAATGTTAATTGCATTCATGTGTTTGGTTTACCATGTAATGTAATTGAATTTTTAATTTAATATTTTTTTAAAATACAACATAAAATTTAAAAAGTTGATCAATACAAAATTTCAAAAATTTAAAAAGAAAAAAAATTAAAAATAAATAATAAAAAAGGGGGAAAATGGTTTGTTTTCTGCTAAAAAAAGACCAAAAACAACAAAAAACGAACAAAAAAGGACCAAAAACAACAAAAAAAAATGACAAAAACGACAAAAAACAAACAATAACAACGAAAAACAAACAAAAATGACAAAAAACGAACAAAAACGACAAAAAAGGGGGCAAAAACAAAAAAAATGACAAAAAAAACAAACAAAAACAACAAAAAAACGAACAAAAATGACAAAAACGAACAAAAACGACAAAAAAAACGGACAAAAACAACAAAAAAGGACAAAAACGAACAAAAAACAAACAAAAACAACCAAAAACGAACAAAATAACAAAAAACGAACAAAACGACAAAAAATGACCAAAAACGAACAAAAACGACCAAAAACGAACAAAAACGAACAAAAACGACAAAAAACAAACAAAAACAACATAAAATGACAAAAAATGACAAAAAACGAACAAAAGCGACCAAAACCGAACAAAAATGACAAAAAACAAACAAAAATAACAAAAAATGACCAAAAAAGAACAAAAAGACCAAATTATAGCATACCAATCTTCCGCTTAAGTTGTAATGTAATTGCGATTACATAGGTTTTATGATGTAATTGAGTTTAGAAGAAACTGATGTAATGTAATCAAACTTGTAATCGCGATTACATTACATCTAATTTTTTTTTGTCCAACCAAACACCCGAGTTAGATTGACAACGTAATGCCAATTACATTACGTTGTCCAATCCTGCAAACCAAACGGGCCCCTACTTTCATTATAGGATCTGGGTTGGAAGCCTCTGAAACCAAAAATCTACAAACAAAACTGTAGTTGACATAAGTGTTGAAGTTCGTTCGGCTGCACCATAACTCTAGAGTGTTGGTGAGGGATGAGGATTATATATTCATATTCAACAAGACCCCCAGGTCGAAGCCCATTTTGGGCAGAGAGTTTGATTCACTTGGTGGTATAATTTCCTTCTACAAAAAGTCCACTTAAAATGTGCAGAGGAGATCGACAGTGGGTTGCTCTGCTAGCATGTTAAAGTTCGCACTGCACGAGAACACCATAATGTTGATGAGGGATGAGGCTTATAAATTCATACTCAACAGTAGGTAATTCCTACATTCCGCACATTGAAAAGCTAGAGAACTTGTAACAGAAGCATATATGACTTCCATTATTTGCTTTATGGTGCATTCATGCAACTCAAAAGAGCCAACAAAGTTACTAAATGTATTAGGGATCAATCTTGAAGCAATTCAATAGCTACATTGCCCTCAAAAGTTTGACCTTATAAACCAAACAAGGGATTGGATATTGCAAAGTGTAAGACTTATTAATGTAAATATCATACCTTGGATACATGAAACCTGTAGACTCAGAGCCTTCCAAGAACTCTTTCAACAGCTTCGGATGGTACTCGAGAATTTCTCTATAAATGAGCTCTCTCACATCTTCCTTGGTTATCCTTCGTCTCTCAAATTCAAACTCCATTTTCGTAACTGGCTGAGCAGAAGGCTCTCTCTCAACCTTTGATATATTCCTGAAATAAGGATCTGCCAAAGCCTGACACCTTGTGGAAAAACTTAGCCACTTTAGATCACCCAAGTATACTTTTATATAAACAAATAGACAGAAATCACTATCATGGTCATGTCACCCAGTTGAAACATGCTAGCTGTACCTCTTCAGCAGTTGGTCGATCCTTTGGTTCGAAAGCTAGCATCCTCTCTAGCAAACGAAGAGCAAGTGGATCTGCATTTGGGAATTTCTGAGAGAATGGAACAGGTTTTTTCCGACGCATACTGCTCAAATATCGTCTAGCCTTCTCATTTCGCACCTGCAAAAGTTGAGAAATCCTTACTACTGGTATTGAATAAGGCAGAACCCAGCCAAGGGCTGCCTATGCCTGCCTGTTAGAGAAGCTAGGAGGTTCTAGCATAATATGCCAGAATATGGAGTAGCTACAACGCTTGCTTAGACAAATAAGGTTCGGGCCTAAAAGATTCAGCTAATCAATGCCAAATTAATTAATATATAATTATAAAATCTATCAAGATTCTAGACCATTAATAATTAGCAGTTCATTCCAGCTACAAAAGCTTGGAAGTTGGAAGATTGGTACTGGAAAAGCCATAGCTTTTCCACAGATCAGATCCGTTTTGGTAGAAGGCCAGACGAGGAATCCGGATTGGAGTTGGTTGCGAATTTGGAAAAACCCTTTGAAACTGACATTTATAGACTATCCTTTAATATACCTATTTGTAAGCCCATTATGAATCCGTTTGGCTAGCTCACATGTCAATAGTAGTGTATTGTCAAAATTTACCCGGCTACGTCAGTGAATTTCATTGTTTATCTCAAAGGATACAGGTTGGACCTACCTAGGCCCTAGACTAGGACATGGTTATTCCAGCGCGACTACTTAATAATCTAGCAGGGGACTAAAAACATATTGATGGCCGAACAAGACTTGCACATGCTAACCATGAACCAAGAGTGAAGACCAACACAAGAGGTAAAGATGATTACTTGGAGAACACTAAAGTCTAGAGAAGAACCACAAGTGGAAATCTTGAATTTTCTGAAGCTATACTTACCCTGGCAATGGCTTCAGCAGAAGGTGTTCCCAGCATATCTGTCATTATATCCAATTGGTGGACCACATTTTTTCCAGGGAAAAGAGGCTTTCCGGTTAATAACTCAGCAAATATACAGCCAATGCTCCAAATGTCTATAGCAGGAGTATACTGTAAAGAAGTAGACATACAAAATTATACAAAAGCATAAACCTCTGTGAACTCCATACATTAGTTATCAAACAAAGAAACCATTACAACATAATATATGTCATAGGGTAAGGCAAGAGATCAAAATAGATAAGTGCTGGCCAGAACTCAACAACAAAAGTTTTTTAATAAGCCGTTGTTACCAAACAGCTTGTTGGACTGTTTTTAAGGAAAAATAAGCAGAAGCAGCCTTGATAAGTAATCCCAAACCCAACCTAACAGTTTCCATGTGATGATCCACATCTTAGCTAACACATTCAATGTCTTTCAAATGGAATCAGATGCATTAGTAAGTCTAGCAAGTTCCAACAAAACAATCCAACCTTGGAACTGTCAGGATCTATGAAGCATGCACACTCCGAAAACCCATGTCGCATCAGACATGTACCGAACACGACAAAGACACTCCAAAATACACTAGGACACATCAAAATCAAGTCGTGTATGTATCACAGTGTCCATATCGTGTCGTATTCATGTCCGTGCAATATAAACTTAACATTTTCATAATAATCATTTTATTTTTTCAGCTTATCCTAAATATCTAGATTTCAGCAAATTCTCTACCATGCTAAAGGTTTTGGATGCGTTTTCCTCACAATCACAGACACATACAAAATAGTATAAGCTAAAGTATATTCCAGTTGAACCTCAACGACAACCACTATTTGCTATGATTCAAGGCTCAAAATGTAGTAATGTTTAACAAAATTGGCAAGGCAAAATTTAAGGCTTGGCATAAACAAGACAAAACCCACACTAATATAAGAGTTATACAAACTTCAGGCTAGGCAATTCCTAATGAATAATGTGATCTCCAAGCTATGGGTGAATATTCATTAAAACCCTACTTAAAGCAAGAAAGAGGAGACATATCAGGGTCTTAAAATTTACTTATGACCCTCCATGTTCCCTCAAAAATCTGATTGGGACCAATGCTTCATCCAGCTATCTAATATATCTCTGCTGTCTCATCAATCGGTGTTTCGAACATAGAGAACAGACGCTGGATGTTAATATGCCCTATGATGACAAAAGAAGAATATCTTATCCACAGTGATATTGATGGATTTGCAAAACAACTAAGAGATCTTATTAGCCAAAAATTACTCGAAGAAATATAAAAATTAACATATTTAAAAAGTCTAAACTACTGGACAACTATACTTATAGACCATTAGGTAATATGAGTTGTCGACAAAATCAGCCCAAGTGATTTTGGGCATTGTAGGAACTAAAGACAAAATAGCTCGACGACAAAAATGACCAATGAATCTTCTACAACCAAATGAAGTCAAACATGAAAAGCAGAATATGAGAATATACCATCACCAGATAGCAAACTTAACAATGATTGTGATGCACAGAAGCACATGATCGACCAAGATAATCCTGCACAGACTATTCAGCTTATGAGGAAAAAGTTGAGATGCAACATGAATAAAGATGCATCTAGGAGACAGGAATGAGGCATATATATAAAATCAAGAAGAGTCCACAACCAAGTGCCTCAAGATATGAACATAGATCAACAAACCAAGCAGAATTGTCCATACCAGTAAATAGGAGACATGAATGGAGCACAGAAGCACATGATTGACCAAGATAATCCTGCACAGACTACTCAGCTTATGAGGTTGAGATGCAACATGAATAAAGAGGCATTTAGGAGACAGGAATGAGGCACATATATAAAGTCAAGAAGAGACAAAACTTAGTGCCTCAAGATATGAACACAGATCAACAAACCAAGCAGAATTGTTCATACCAATACTAGAACCGTGGGTTATGACTCGAGGGGAGAAAACATGGCCAATAAATCCTAGACAAAGAAAACTGTGAAGTATGAGCAACATGTCATGTCATATATATGCTCATCAAATGCAACAAAAAGTTAATAAGTCAAAAGGGCTCATAAGATGTCAGAAACTCAGTAATAAAAGCATGTCCAACACTATCTACAGAAGGGCCATAAAATTATCTAAAACTATTAAAAACACAATCCAACTTGGGAAATAAATGGAGGGGATAATTCAAACAACCACCTATGTTTAGGTAAAAAAAATGAGCAAGGAAAAAATTGAAGAAAACTAGGTATGGAATTGCATTTTGTTGTGTATTTCTCGAATTCCCTCGGCTTGTTTCAGTTTTCAGCGCACTTCAATTCAGTGGCTACATTTTTGTTTGGGAGAAAAAAAAAAGACGCATGGAGCGATGGTAACACTGATGTTTGGATTTTGGAGAACGCAGTTTGAGTCACGGAAAGAGGCTCTCCATATACATTGGGTGGGGGTGTTGTCGGGGGGGGGGGGGGGGGGGGGGGGGGGGAAGGTGGGGGGGGGGGAGGGGGTAAAGCTGTGTACCTCTTGACCCTCCCCAGACCCTGCGTAATTGGGAGCCTTGTGACATTGGGACGTCCTTTTTTTGAAATAAAAAGTAGAGGTCTGTGATGGAAGGGAATGAGTTGGACCCATTTGGATATCTCTATGTATGTACATCCATATCTATTATTCAAAGATTGAGAGAACTTGGGTGTAATTATGAGGGCTATGGTTTGCGAGTTGAGAAAGATTACCTACTATTGTAGGTCACCCTGACCAAACCATATTAAATCTTTGTGTATGTTGTGTTTGTTTTCTCTCTGTATTTTTCGTTGAGAATTGTGTTTGCTCCAACACATTTATCCAACAAAACTGAAAACACATAACAAATGATATGAAAAAAGAAAACCAATCTAAGCATCATAAATGCTCAAGTTACCAAGTTATACTTTCACAAAGTCAACTGTTTGAGATTTCTGAACATTAGGTACACTGAGATCAAACAATCTCCACTGACAAACTCTATATTATGAATGGATTATCAGTGAGGAACTGGCAAACTACCGCCAGTACAGCAACAACAAAGCAAGCAAGATATGGACAGGCATGCACGTTTGACTGGCCAAGTATCATCCTTGCCCGGTAGAGGTTATTTCTCAACTCTCAACCTGAGAAACTCTAGTAACGTTTTCATCATCAAAGTCCACATATGTTACTACCCAATCTAATTTAAAAATTACTTCAATAGTCTAGCAATTTGGGTTTTTTTTTTTAATTCCATAATCAGTTTCGAACCCTTACTATGAGGATCAGATTTGGCAGTTTTGGTCGGTTGGTGGTTTTGATTTGGTCGGCTTTAGCAGTTTTGGTAATGGACGATGGTTTGCTTTCTTCTACATCCACGTCGTTATGACAAGGGAAAAGTAGGGTTATTGCAAGCCAATACACTAAAAGCGTAAAACATAAGACAATACTACATTAATATGTAGAAAAATGTTACCAATGGTGACATGTTTGTTGTGTGCTTAAGTCTCAGCGATAAGAGGAGCTAGTCTCCAATATAACTCTTCTAATATATAGTTGGGTCTCACAGTCTCAAACGGCATGCTTTCCTCATCAGCAAACCTTCGTCCAAGGTTCACAGTATCGGTATCGGAATCGGACTATTCCTATGAGTATTGGTATAGGCGATATCGGTAGTATCGGCGGTTTCGGATCGGAGTATCGGATTTTTTGGTATCGGAAAACAAATAATTATTAATAAATTATTTACATTTAAAAACATATATTTTATACATTTAGGCATAATTTTAAGTATTTTCAGTGTTATTTCTTAGTAGTTTTGAAATTAAACGAAATATTAGTCACCCTTACCGATTGGTTTACATACAATATATTTAGTTTCTTCTTTTACATGCTTTTACAACCTTATTATGCTTTAAACCCTTGCTGATTTGTCTTTTTCGTTTAATTTTCTTTGCCGAATTAACTGGAAAAGAGACCTTCAATGTCGGTATCAGTCAGTATCGGGTATCGGTCGGTATAGGATCGGGACATGCCAAACCATATCGGTATCGGCCGATACTTTAAACCATGCCTTCGTCGATTGACCCATCATGAGTTTGAGGGGGATACTAAATATCGTTTAGCCTTGGTCACTAGTTAGAGTTAAGTGTACTTATCCTATGTTTATTGTCTTTACTTGGATATATATTTAATATATATGGTCATAAAGACCTACATAAAAGATAAGACTTTTGAGAGAACAATAACGACCATGACTCTGATACCCTGTTAGAATGGGATGAGTCTATTTTTCATTTAGGACTCTATGGCCACATAATAAATAAATACACCTCGAAGTAAAGACAAATATAAGGATAAATATGGCCAATGATAAACTGATAATTAAGACTAAGCTAATGACTCAGGCTGAACGATAATTAACATGTCTTGTGCCTAGTGGAAAATATCCTTGATTTGAATTTTTCTCAAATTCTTGTTTTATGTTTCTAACATGGTATCAGAGCATGAAGACAAGGGCCAACATGGCTTGTAGCTGAAAGTAGACTTGGAGGGCATGTCTCCAACTATAAGTCATGTCATACCTCCTAGATTTAATGCTTTATTATCATGTAAGAAACTTAGAACTAGAGTAGAATCACACAAAAAAACAAATCTCGAATACTTACCATAAGGCACAAGACTATATATATATATATATATATATATATATATATATATTTGGGAATAAGGGTGAATTTATTCCTCGCATATAGCGGAAAAGGTATTACAGTACACAAATATCACAACTTCCCATGCCCCAAATTATAATATTACGGGGCCATTACTGATACATCGAATTCTATGTTATGTAGAATTCCAATAGGAAGGGTAGTCAAGTCCTCAAAAATACGTCTGTTCCGCTCCTTCCAGATGTGCCAGACGGACGCGGTGCCCCCCCCCAGGCGGCGGCGGCGGCGGCGGCGGCGGGGGGGGGGGGGGGGGCTGGAGCAGAGTCGGGGGGGTCGAGCGGACCCCCCGGTGCAGGTGTGTGCGACAGCTCCCCCCCAGGCGGTAGGGGCGGGGGGAGCTCGGGGGGGGGGGGGGGGGGGGGGGTCGGGTGGACCCCCTGGACTGTCGGCGAGGAATAGCGCCTCCCCAGGCGGCGGCGGGGGGACGGGAGCACAAGGTGGGGGGTCGGGCGGACCCCCTACCTAAGTATTCTAGATCGAAGCCGAGCGGTGGCGCCCCCCCAGGAGGTGGGGGGGGGGGGGGGGGGGGGGCGGGAACGACGGGAGGGGGGTCGGGCGGCCTCCCTACGGTGGCGGGGGGGTCGGATTTGCTGCGGGGTGGCTCCATCCCTCCGAACTTCGAATTCGGAGCAGGTTATGGATCACTGGGGAGCCAAACGGAGGGAGGAGGATGGACTACGGTTTCGCGCCGTCGCGTGCCGAAGTCCAGGGGGAAGACGGGAGGTGGACAGGGTCATGTTAGGGATCGCCATCCTGCTGATAGTCGTCAGAGCGGGTCAGGGGCTCGGCCTTCTGCCCGTGGTCCGGGGGTGTCTGCTGGGAGATCGGTGGGTTGGCGGCCTAAGGCGATCGCGGCGGCCAAGGGGAAGAGTAAGGTGGTGGATCTCGATGTTCAGGGATCGGGGTCTCCTCGCCCGGAGGTTGCCCCTAGGCCTCAGGGGACGACCCCTCGGCCTGCTGGACGGTCCTGGGCTGAGATCTGCAAACCTGTGGGGCCAAAAAGTCCCACATCGATGGAGTACGTTCCGCCGATCAAGGCAGGAAGGGATTTCAGGGCCTTGTTTCCTGCGGAGGAGATCCAGAAGGTGACAGCATACTGGGAGAATACCCTCATTCTGTATGTCCTAGGCAACAAGCCTTTCTACGGACAGATCCGGGATTATGCAGCGCATGTCTGGCAGCGTAAGGGGAGTATGGAGTTCTATGCCCGCGAGAACGGCTTCTATTATGTGAAGTTCGGACTTGCGGAGGATGTCGCTAGGATCCTCCAAGGCGGCTCCTGGACATTCGACGGCAGACTTATCATTCTCAAGGAGTAGACCCCGGAGCTTCGATGTGAGAGGGAAGTTCTGAATGCCATCCATGTATGAATTCGCTTCCCTGAGTTCCCTGTCAGGTTTTGGAGCATACCTTTGCTGATGCGGCTGGCCAGCTTGGTGGGCACCCCGATAAAGGCAGATGAAACTACTGCCTTTAGGTCGCGGTTGATGTACGCCAGGATTTTTGTGGAGATTCGGACTGGAGGGGAGCTACCGAAGATGGTGGAATATGAGATCACTTCTGGGGAGGTGCTTACCCAGAAGGTGGAATATGAATGGGTTCCACCTACCTGTTCACGTTGTTCCTGCTTCGGGCATCTGGCCAGTGCGTGTTCGGCGGTTGGACCTCCGGTGGAGTCTACTATCCCTCTTAGTGAGGATCCAGAAGCACCCTGCGACATGGATTTCAGAGATGAGAGTGGAGCGGAGGTCTTGGAGGGGGAGGTTACTCACCCTGTGAGTGATGGTGGGTTGAGCCTCGTTGTATCTACTCAGCTTGCTCCCACGAGTGGGACGATGACCACTTGCCAGGGGCAGAGTAGTATAGTTACTAGAGGCATGGTGGCGTCGGAGATTGAGGCACGAGGGGGTGACGGATCGGCTGGGGGACAGGTTTACTGTAGGAAGAGACGCGCTGTCGGCCTGCTGAGGGACGGCCCCTCCAGGGTGGAGGAACATCCTACTGACAGAGAGGAGACGGTGTGTGTTGACAATCCTGCCTGGGCGTTGGTGTTATCTCAGGTCGTTCCCCAACAGGCCATTCCGACTGGGATGGAGGAGGATACCTTAGCAACGGATGCGGCACTATCCCCAGGTGCCGATCCGGGTGTTTCCCAGGGGGACCCTTCCTCTCATTAATTAATGGCTATTATAGCCTGGAATATGAGGGGGGCGTGTTCGCTAGGGAGGTGGAGAGAGATTTGTGGGGTGCTTCACAGAGAGAAATGTGACATTTCTGTTCTATTAGAATCCAAGATCAAAGGTGAAAAGACTCTTGCTCGGCGGACCCCATCTCATTGGGCCCAACTGCACAACCTGGCTCTCTATGACATGGCCAGGATTTGGGTTCGCTGGAACTCGAACAGTTGGGATGGTGACTTGATCTTGATGACAGAGCAGTTGATTGCCATCTCCTTCGTGAACAAGAGTGGCTTTCGGTTCTTGCTGGGGGCGGTCTACGGCCACAATGACAGAAGGAGACGGGAGTCCCTATGGAGCGACATCTCCCGTGTTGCCACTGTTGCTGATTCGTCGTGCCTTCCTCTTCTCTTGATCGGGAACTTCAATGCTCTTCTGCACCAAGGAGAGAAGGTGGGTGGTCGCCTGGTTCCAGACTCTATCATCTATGATTTCCAGAGATGCCTCCTGTTTGCGGGACTTCAGGGATTGTCTCGCTCAGACTTCATCTGGACTTGGCACAACAAAGCAACTCATAACAGGGTTGCTTGCCAGCTCGATCGAGCTCTGGGCAATGGGGAATGGTTCCGTCATTTCCCCAACTCTTCGGCTGAGGGTCTGGCCGCTGGGACGAGCGATCATTCTCCCATCAGGGTTGGCTTCACTGCTCGGTCTCCTGGGAAGTCCCGTCCGTTCAGGTACAACAACAGTTGGTATCTATCGGAGGGCTACCTTGAGACTGTCTCAGAGGGGCTTACTAGCGGTCAGGAGGGGACGGCTCAGTTCCGCTTGGTTCGTCGCCTCAGGGCCACGAAGAGGGCTCTCAGGAGTTGGGTGAAGGGGTTGCTCAAGTCTACCTTAGAAGATAAGGAGGTGGAGTTGCGGACTTTACAGCAGGATATGCAAGCTAGCATGCTTAATGGGGACCTGGCGGCTAGAGAGAAGGAGCTAATCGAAGAAGTCAACATCCTGAGGCTGTAGAAGGAGATTAGCTCGGCTCAGCGAGCCAAATGTTCCTGGCTCAAGGATGACGACCGTTGCTCCAAGTTCTTCTACGATGTTATCCGGACCAGACAGAATAGGAATCACATCTCCCAGCTTCTTGATGCGGATGGCATCCTGGTGGGGACGTCGGCTGAGATCCAGGACGAGACTGTCAGGTACTATTCTGAGTTATATTTTCAGACTGACTACCTGTCTGTGTTCCCAGAGGTTGTTACGAAGAGATTGGTGACTCCGTATGGGAATAGCATTCTTCTTGCCCCTGTTACATTGGAGGAGGTGGAATCTATTGTCAAGATGGCGGATCCCAACAAGGCTCCTGGTCCGGATGGCTTTAGCAGTGGATTCTTCAAACGCCATTGGGACATTCTGAAGCATCAGGTCTTGGAGGTGATGCAGGAATTCTTCACCAAAGGGAAGCTTCTGAAAGAGCTGAATCACACTTTCCTGACCTTGGTGCCAAAGAAGGAGGAAGCGACAGCTTTGGCGGATTTTAGACCTATTGCGTGTTGTAATTATCTGTATAAGATAATTACACACCTTATGTGCCGGCGGATGGAGGGGATCATGCAGGACTTGGTCTCTCCGAATCAGGTTGCGTTCATCAAGGGGAGGTCGATCGCTGAGCACAGCCTTCTGGCCCATGAGATGGTGAGGGGATTTAGCAGACCCGGAAGGGAGAAAGCTTGTGTTAAACTGGACCTGAGGAAGGCGTATGACATGGTCAATCGTGACTTCCTCTGCCATCTGATGACAGCCATGGGTTTCGCGGAACACTGGGTTGCGTTGATCCGAGAGTGCATCACGTCTCCCACTTTCTCTGTCCTCATTCAGGGCGTTCCTTATGGGTACTTCCAGAGCAACCGTGGGCTTAGGCAAGGTGACCCACTGTCCCCTTACCTGTTCACGCTTGTTATGGAATACTTCACATGCTAGATGGATCTGGCAGTGCAGCGTGGGCGGCTGGTCCCTTTGTTTCGGAGGGTGGATCCCTCAGTTACCCACCTTATATATGCAGATGATCTTCTGGTCTTCATCCAGCCTTCGACGGAGGGTTTGCAGACGCTTGCGGCTATTATGAAAGATTTGAAGTCCTTCTCGGGTCTCCAGATGAACAGGGATAAGAGTAGGGTCTACTTCAGCTCCCTTTGTCCCCGGAAGGAGGAGCGGGCCGATGTGCTGGGTATCGCGAGAAGTGATCTTCCGGTGCGTTACTTAGGAGTGCCTCTCACAGTCAACTATGCGCGGGATCAGGACTGCCATAGTCCGGTGGAGTATGTCCAAAGGAGAGTGGAAGGTTGGCAAGCAGCCGGTCTGTCATTTGGCGGCCGCATCGAGCTGGTCAGATCGGTGATTTCGGCTGTGGCCCATTTCTGGCTGCAGTCCATCTTCCTCCCTGTGGCCACTATTCGAAAAATGGAGCGGCTCTGTGCTGATTTCATTTGGAGGGGGGTATGCATGTGATCTCCTGGGAGCAGCTCTGTCGTCCCAGGAAGGAGGGAGTGGGGCTCAGACCGTTGCTGGAGATTAGGCAGGCTTCCGCGCTTAAGCTGGCCTGGAGATTCATCAGCGGGGGGTCTCTCTGGGCGGACTGGATGCACAGCAGATACGTGAAGCAGGACAACTTTTGGACGTGTACTACTGACAACAATCACTCCGTCACGTTCAAGACTGTCCTGAGACAGGAGGGTGCTCAAGTCTGCTGTCCGGAAGGTCATGAAGGATGGGTCTGGAACGGACCTCTGGCGGGATCCTTGGATAGATCGGCGTTCGCTTTTGGACATCAGGGGTGCCCCGACACATCAGGAGGACAGGCGTGGTCTGAAGTGTAGTCGCATCATACGCAATGGGGAGTGGAGGCCGGAATCTTATCGGTTTACTGAGGAGCTGGGTGGGATCATTACTTCTACAGTCATTGATCCGACTTTGCCTGCTGATCGGTGGATTTGGGAGCCGACTGGAGCAACTCCGGGAACTGGGGAGTTCCAATTCCGAAGCTGCTACAACCTCATCTTGCGCACTTTTCCTCTGAGTTCTGACTACGAGTTCGTTTGGTACAAGGGTCTGGCCAGAAAGATGCAGCTGTGTGTCTACAAGCTTCTATTGGGCCGTCTTTTGACTAGGGATCGCCTGAGTTCGTTTGGAGTACCGGTTCCGGATCCCAAGTGTGTGCTTTGCTGTTTGGAGCCTGAATCTATAAAGCACATTTTCTTCGAGTGCACACTGGCATGGCAGATCTGGTCGGAGCAGAGTCGAGTGCTGGGAGTGTGCGTCTCCGGGAAAGGAATTGGGGACATCATCACGGTGATCCGGGATAGCAGGGGTCGAGGGCAGGACTGGTTCCGGACAGCCAGAGTTCGACTGGCTGCTTCAGTTTGTCATGTATGGCGGGAGCGAAACCGTCGGATATTTGAGGGGCTGGTCACCCCTCCGGTAGGCATTCTCCATAACATCGAGTTTGATGTAAATGCTATGGAGAACTGATGAGTGGGAGTCCCACTCTGAATCTATGTTGTAAGATTATGGCTTTTCCTTTGGAATAAAATTTACCCTTTTTCCAAATATATATATATATATATATATATATATATATATATATTGCAAATGACCTCTAGCCTAGTGGTTAAGAGAGATGCATGCGGCCCGAGTGGTCAGGAGTTCGAATCCCAGTGGGAGCGATTCCAGAAACAATTTACCTGGTTCCAAAAAAAAAAAAAAAAAAAAATATATATATATATATATATATATATATATATATATATATATATATATATATATATATAAGAGGTAACATGGTAGGGTAGCTACTCTTATCACAAAAAAAAAAAAAAACATGGCACTATTGTTAACAAGATGTAGAGGTGAGGTTGCCAATTTGCTTCTCCGTTTGAATGCACAGTAGTGAGTCATCTTATGTTTTGTCTTTCTGTGTGCTTCTTTAGTCATACCTCAGTAGTTATTCTACCATGCAACTCTTCCTATATATATTGGCCATGACTTGGGTCTCTTCAAATCCCTCTTTCTATTTCTAATATGGTATCAAAACATAAAGCAAGGCACTATTGTTAATACTTAATATCTCCTCAAACTCACAATGAAAACCATGCTCTTGGGGCTGCTTGGATTGAGCTCTTGGGGCTGCTTGGATTGAGGCTGTAGATGGCGTTGCAAATATGGAAGACCTGCCTTGGAATAAGAAAAGCCGGGAGGAGCTTCTATTTAAACATACGCAATCAAATAACCATGTCGAAGAGCATTCTTCATATCCATCTGATAAATGTTGTTGAGAACACTAGTGCCCCTGTCCCGGGTGTTCCTTCTTAGTCACTGTCACCTTTTCAACTTCGAGCATATAGTATAGTGATGCTAACTGGGTTGGTGACATCATGATAGAAAATTTAATAGTCGCTTCTGCATCTTTCTTGGTGACTTTTTCTGGAAGTCCAAGAAACAGGATGCCTCCCCTTCCAATGGAGAGGCGAGTATCATTCCATAGAATCCACTAACAGTGAAATTACTTGGATGTTTTGACTTACTTGTTGACATAGGTGTTTTCCTATCTACTGATGCTCCACAGTGACAACACTAGTGAGATTCAAATTGATAGAATTTTCATGTTTCACGAGTGCACAAAATTACATAGACATTGATTCTCATTTCGTATGCCCTCATTTTCTCTTTGGGATGATATCTCTTCCCTTCAGCATATCCCACACTATAGTCGACTTCTTCACCAAGTCTCATACAATTCAAAGGCACATCTTTCTACTTGGCAAACTTTTGTTAGGTTGACCCATCTCGAGTTTGAGGGTATGTTAACATTAGTTATTGTATTATGTGTTCTTCTTTAGTCCTACATCGATAAGAGTAACTAGCCTACAAAGTAAGTCTTCTTGTATATAGTCAGCATTGTGTCTAATAGAAAGTATCCTCAATGTTGGGTTTTCAAAATCCCTCTCCTATTTCTAACAGGAACATCCAAGTACATAATAGGGAGTTGATTTAGGCTTCTACGAGGCTAAGATCATCATATAACCATGAAATTATCTAAATCTCCTATACACAACATAAAGATCACATGCTTTACTCTTCAATTTGAAGAAAAAGGGGGCAAACTGCAAATGATTTCCAAGTTACTGGTGAAGATCAGAAAAGGAGGGGGATGAGAGAGAGAGAGAGCGTTTCTTCTGAAATAGACGAGCGTAGCTGAAAAAATAGTTTTACTTTCTTGAATATAAATATCAACTTGGAGCCATTCGATTTTATTTATAGCCAACAAGACAAGGCATCAAAAAGCTTAAATCTGGTAGCATTTCGTAATGCAAAGAAAACTCACAGATGATTAGAGAGAAGCAAAACCCTATATTATCAGTTTATCATTCATAATGTAAGAATGTTGAGAACCAATAAAGGACTTTAGTCCCACATTGGAATATGTAGTATGAAGAGGAGTTGGAACCTCTATAAGTAGCAAGTAGTAACCCTCCAGCCCCCCCCCCCCCCCCCCCCCCCCCCCGTGCTGCTGGAGTTCCCCCCCTCCTGCTGCTGCCGACCCCCCCTAGGTTGCTGATCCCATAGAGAGATCACCAACCCCCCCCTTGCTGCTGCCGACCCCCCCTTCCCCCTATCCCCCCCCCCCCCCCCCCCCCCCCCCCCCCCCCGCCTCCTTGTTTTTACTTGGTGTGCCGATCTTCCCCACCACTTCCTTGTTTTTACTTGGAGTGTCGGTTCCCCTCCCCTTCTTGTTTATACTTGGAGTGCTGGAACAATCGATCATGCAAAGGAGTAAACGACCCACGTCGTTGTTCCCCTTGTTCGATGTAATGTTGTTATAGTTACTCGTATACCTGAGGAATATCTGTGAGGTGGCTCCTTGTTTGTCCCCCCCAAGTCTCAACAGTTGACTACGAAGACACAAGAGATTGGGACACAAAGCAGTTAGACGACAAACGACAAAGACGACGACTTGGAATACAACAAGACCTCACACAGATTGACGACGTCATGGATGCAATCAGTGAAAAACTGACGACACATGAGATGCAGGCCTTGGTTGATGATATCTTGTCTAGAGATTGACCGAGACGATCCCACGTGTGACCCATACTGATGTGGATCCGTCACCTTACAAGATGGAAAAGTTGGAAAAGCTAGAGAGGAAGTTGGAAGGAACTTCCAACTATTTGAAATGGTCGCGGCAGGCGATGCGGACGCTGAAGGGACGTGGCTTGGTAGGCTATGTCAATGGCCAAACCAAGGCGCCAGCCGATCCCTCCTCAAAGGAGTTTGCTATTTGGGAGATTGTCAACAACGTAGTGGCGGGGTGGTTGACAGCCTCATTGACCGATCAGGTGTCGGGCAATGTTGAGGCGATGGAGGATGTTGCTGATATATGACGGACTTTGAAGGATATGTACTCCGGTTCGGGCAACCCTATGCGGGTCTTCCAACTGCAGAATGAACTCGATAGGGTGATCCAAGACGAACGTACCATTTTTGAGTATGCACTATGCAGCCCTATTGAAGAAGTACTGGTCTGATCTGGATCACTATGATCCTCTTGGGACGGAAGATGCACGGGTTAAACCTGCATTTGCGAAGTATTTTCAGGCGTTCCTGGAGTATATTTTGCGGCAGTGAATGATGAAATTTTTGAAGGGGCTCAACCCGGTATTTGAGCAGAGAAGAAATGTACTCCTAGCCCAATCCCAGCTTCCAAACTTAGAAGGGGCTATAGCCGCCATGACACAGGAAGAAGCTTGGTTGAAGTTGATGCCCAACAAGGGCTACTTCCAAGGGGAGCAAGCCGCTGTTGAAAAGTCTGCTCTTGCCGCCTTCAATCTGCCTCCCTCTGCGGGCGGTGTTTGTCACAACTGTGGTGACTCCGGACATTATATCAGATTTTGTCTAAAACCCCTGCAAAGTCAGTTGAGTGATCGCGGACGCGGCCGTAGAGTACGTCGTGGTGGTAGAGGAGGATATGCTGGTCGAAGAAAAAATTCTTTTGAAGGACACAAAGCGAATCTGGCGGAAGAAGGGGGAGAAAAGCAGCTGGCTGACATAACCCCTCTTGAGAGGGAGTTCCTCGTGAGGTTACGCAGCTCGAAGCAGGGATCGGACGACAGTCTCGACCCTCATGTGGCATCATCTACCTCGGGGAATCACATCACTTGCTTTGCCCAAACCAGCACAGGTATACCTGCGCATGCTCTTGTATCTGACCATCAGCTAGGTTTGATTATGGACTCTGGGACATCTCGCCATGTCACGGGATCCCGCGGTGAGTTCCAGGACTATATTCACCTATCAACGCCGGAGAGCATTCAGATTGCTGATGGTACCTCCAGACCAGTAATGGGTAAAGGTACTGTTGCATGCACCCCTTCCCTCACTCTCACCAATGTCTTACATGCTCCGTCTTTTCCTGTCAATCTTATCTCTATTAGTGCCATTATCATTAATCTTAACTGTACTGTTTCCTTTGACATTCCTACGGTAATTTTTCAGGAGAAGGGGACAGAACGACGACTAGGGACTGGCACATGGCATAAGGGGCTATGGTACTTGGACAGGACCGGACTGGACACAGCACTGGCATCTCTGGTCGCAAGCGCACAACCGGACGCTTCACGTCGCAGTGTAGAAACGAATTGTTACTCCACCACCAGCGTGTCGGACATTCTTCCTTTAAAGTTATTAGTCGAATGTGTCCGTCCTTATATCAAAGGGCTAATAAAGAGAAGTTAGTTTGTAATGCATGTGAGTTGGGCAAACATACCAGAAGCTCCTATATGAGCTCTGGAAATAAAAGTTCTGTTGTTTTTGATATGATACATTCGGACGTATGGGGTCCTTGTCCTACAACAAGTATTAACAGATTTCGATGGTTCGTCACTTTTATTGGCTGTTATACCCGCGTGACATGGGTCTACCTTATGAAGAATAAAAGCGACGTCTTTGAGGCTTTTCAGGATTTTCATTGCCGGATGATAACACAATATAGGGCTAAAATTAAGTGTTTCCGGTCTGACAATAGGACGGAGTACACAAATAAGCGGTTTGCTGAGTATTTATCCACTCATGGAATACTACATCAAACCTCATGTGCCTATACACCGGCACAAAATGGTGTGGCCGAACGGAAGAACAGACACCTGCAGGAGGTCGCACGGACGATGATGCTGGCTATGAATGTCCCAAAACACTTATGGGGGCAGGCTGTATTGACGGCCTCTTATCTCATCAACCGAATGTCTTCTCAGGTATTAGACTGGAAGACACCGTTGGAGATGCTTACTGGTGCAACTACATACATTGTTCCCCCGAAAGTATTTGGGTGTGTGTGTTTTGTCCAAGATAACAGGCCAGGAGTTGGCAAACTGGATCCTAGAGCGGTTAAGTGTGTATTTGTCGGGTACACAGCAACTCGGAAGGGATACGCATATTGGAGCCCAGTTGAGCGGAAGATGTTTGTAAGTATGGGCATTACATTCAGAGAACTGGAACCATACTATGGTTCGGATGCAGGTTCAGCGTTTGGTGACACACCTAACACAGAGGGTGTTAGACGTGAGGGGAAGATAATAAGTCCAAACGTGGTAGTCGGATCGGTCTCGTGCCCGGTCGTGAAAAATTGGACGAAAGGGGGAGATAGCAGTGACTCTGATACGGAGAATGAAGAAGAAGATACATATGTTACGCAGGGGGAGACAAGGGAAAAGGAGCTCCAAGTCTACAGAAGGAGACAACAGAAGTCCGGTACTGTACCGTGCCCATTGCCTATTGTACCAAGTCCCTCGTCTACTCCTGCCCCAACTCTTGAAGATGTTGCCCCCGCACTGAATCACTCTGATTCTGATGCGGATCTCTCTGACTTGGATGGTATGATCTCTCCACCACCTATTGCTCCCTTAAGGAGATCTTCTCGCATCAATGCGGTAAGGCTCCTAGTCGTTATGATAATTATGAACATGACATTGCTAATTTTTTGTCTTATTCTAACATTTCTCCGAATTATCGAGCCTTCATTGCATCGTTAGACTCTACTTCTTTGCCTAAGTGTTGACAGGAAGCAAAGAAAGATCCAAGATGGAAAGCTGCAATGATGGAAGAACTTGGGGCACTAGAGAAAAATAAGACATGGAAGCTGGTTCCGTTACCCAAAGAAAAAAAAACTGTGGGATGCAAATGGGTGTACACAGTGAAGGAGACGCCAGAAGAAAAAGTAGAGCGATACAAGGCGAGGTTGGTTGCAAAAGAAAACACGCAATCATATGGCATCGACTATGATGAGACGTTTGCCCCAGTAGCAAAAATGAGCACGGTAAGAACTCTGGTCTCCATTGCAGCAAACTATGGGTGGAAGCTATACCAATTAGATGTGAAGAATGCCTTTCTCCACGGGGACCTGCAAGAAGAAGTGTACATGGAGCTCCCGCTAGGATGCTACGCGACAGAATCAGACGGAGGGACGTCGCATGAAAAAGTGTGTAAACTAAAGAAGTCGCTATACGGGCTCAAGCAATCTCCTCGAGCCTAGTTTGACAGATTCAGAAAGGTTGTTACTGGCATGGGATACCATCAAACAAATGCAGATCATACAGTCTTTCTTCAGCATGCAAGAGGCCACATTACTATACTTGCTGTATATGTGGATGATATAGTAATCACAGATGATGATGAGGTCGAGATCACTAAGCTGAAATCAAAACTCGCGAAGGAGTTTGAGGTGAAAGATTTATGAGCGATGAGGTACTTTCTGGGTATTGAGGTGTGTGACGGCAAACAAGGAATTGTTCTCACAAAGAAAATGCGCACTAGATCTGCTAAAGGAGACAGGGATGCTGGGATGCAAAGCAGCAGTCACTCTAATTGACCAGAAGTGCAAGTTGGAAGCAGAAGCAGGAGAGCCAGTTGATCGTGAAAGGTATCAAAGACTTGTAGGGAGATTGATTTATCTGGGGCACACTCGCCCTGATATCTCATTTGCGGTGAGTGTAGTGAGTCGCTACATGCATGATCCAAGAACGGGTCATATGGAAGCAGTGTTTCAGATCTTGAGATATCTGAAAGGGACGCCGGGAAAAGGGCTATGGTTCAAGAAGAATGGACGCATAAAAGTTGAGGGATATTGCGATGCAGACTAGACGAGTTGCATAGACGATAGAAGGTCTACCACGGGGTACTGTGTCTTTGTAGGAGGAAACCTGGTCTCATGGAGAAGCAAGAAACAGTCAGTGGTAGCATGGTCGTCAGCTGAAGCAGAATACAGAGCAATGGCTCTGAGAGTGTCAGAGTTATTGTGGGTGAAAGCACTGCTGACAGAGTTGAAGCTGGATAAGGGAGCACCGTTACATCTTCCGAGCGATAGTCAAGCTGCAATAAGTATAGCCAACAATCCAGTTCAGCACGACAGAACGAAGCACATCGAGATCGATCGATTCTTCATCAAGGAGAAGCTGGAACAAGGGATACTGAAGATTAACCATGTTCGCTCAGAAGAACAAGTTGCAAACTGTCTGACTAAAGGTCTTAGTTCATTGAGTCTGTCAAAGCTATGTAACAAGATGGGAATGATTAATATCTATCGCCCATCTTGAGGGGGAGTGTTGAGAACCAATAAGGGACTTTAGTCCCACATTGGAATATGTAGTATGAAGAGGAGTTGGAACCTCTATAAGTAGCAAGCAGTAGCCCATCAATAAAAATCATCCCATTATTCATTTCTACAAAGAAGCTTTCCAAGAGTAAGTTGGTACGACGGAAAATGAGTCATGGGTCAAAATCCACATTCAAACAAAGTAAAATGAAGAAAAGACATGCAAGAATAAACTTGCACCTTTATATATCATGAGCTTAAAGTGAAGCTAGAGGGGAAAAAAAGAAGATCATGCATGCCAAAATACAATATTAGGAAGGAAATATTGGAACAAATAATCTGAATACAAAATATCCTTTGTAGACAAAAGAATAAGACAGGATATATCTTCATGCAACAATAGTAGTAATAGTTGTCAAAAGCGTGCCCAGACGTAAGGCGAGGCGAGATGCTCGCCTCAACGAGGCGCTTCACTTCATACGAAGCGCATCCAAACATCAAAAGTAATGCCTAGGCGCGCACCTAGGTTGAGGCGATGAAGCGTCTAGATACACGCCTGGGCTTACTCGACCCAAGGCCTGGAACTTGACATGTTTACATAACCGAGGGGGTTACAAGATTGATTTTCTCTCACACATAAAAATCAATCCGTAATTTAATCCCAAATTCATGGTAATCTCTCACAGAAATCGCCTTTCCCAAGACCGAGTCGACCATCGTCGACTGCCAACCATCGTAACTGCATCAACACCCAGCAGACTACCACCAACCTCTTCCTATTACTCCCCCACCATCCTCTTCCTCTTCCAGTCTCTGACTCCATCAACCACACCCACCAACCTCACGAAGTCGACTCCAAGGGACAACTTTCCTCTCTCTTCCCTATCAACCTCGCCTAAAATGTTGGGAGGAAATATGCTCAAAGCCTAAAATATTATTAATACCAAACAGATCAAAGGCATACGCAAAAAAAAAGGCATAAATATACATGTTTTATACTTTTCATGCTCTTTTTCTCCCAGGCGCACACGGCTTTTTCTCTTTGCGTCAAGGCTCTAGAGGAACATAGAGGCTAGGTACATTTTTTTGCCTCTAACAACTAAATATAGTACCTATGTTAACCATGCGGCAAATATTTAAAAGCTAACAATCATAATACCAAGAAAAAGACAAAGTTTTACTTTTTCACCATCAGAAGAGATCTATAATTACTTTTGAAGGGAAGACCAAGAGAAAGTAGTTCAATAAACACTATTAGCATCAAAGCCCATAGAGGGAAAAAGTAATTCACTCTTCTTTCTGCTATAGAAGTAGAAATAATCACAAGTAAGATAATCTGCATTTCCTCTCTTTTTCAAGAAAATTTTGAAAAGACAAAAAACCTTTGAGAAAAAGGATCCACACAACTCAGGCGCCCTATACCACCTTGTTGCAACATAATCCTGCAAGGACGATACATGCAATTAATTTACTTAGAATAGTTAAATAGGGTTAAATTCATATGAAGGATAGAGAGAAATGCTTAAATATTTATCTTACTGTCCAAAAAATGGCTGTGGGGGTATCACGGAAGGCCACCCTCGCAAGGCCAAAGTCACATATCTTAAGTTTGCAATCAGCATTCGCTAAAATATTTTTTGGTTTGAGATCCCTATGAAAAACATTTGCTGCAATGTCATGGAAAATAAAATTCAGGAATCTAAACAAGAGTATCGAGAGATGAATTCAATCAAACACAAAATGTAAGGTGCTATCCTAAATTTAAAGTATAATGTGTCAGGAAAGCATGCCAGATAAGGTACGAGTACATGACGTGAAAGCATATAGTGCAGATATTATAGCATACAATGTACATATTTCAATTTTCATCGCAACGTACATGTTACAGCCGAAATTTCTAAAAACAACAACAATAGTGCAGACCAAATGATTAACCCCAAAGAGTCCTATATCGGATAGAAGATGGGAGTTTGTTGTTCATATATTTGAGTGTTTGGTTCTGTGTCTCGGTTAATCATTTCGGCAAGTAATAGCCAAGTGGTGACTGGTGATGCACATTGAGGTCCATGCATGGGTCAAGATGTGGTATCAAAGCTACCTACTTTTTCATGTTCCATCAGGGTGAGACTAGACCATTTGCATGAGCTGCTCCAAAATAGTCCCATGTCGGATAGAATATGGGAGTTTGTTATGTTGATATTTGAGTGCTCCAGTCTCATGTGCACATTCGGGTTAATCATTTTGGCAAGCGGATAAGCTAAGTAGTGATGCATCATATTCAAGTCCATGTATAGGTCATGTCCTGACGAGCTCGTGAGCCAGGACGTGACAAAAAAGGTAATCATCTTGAAATTCTTTAGAAGGGCTTCAAGGGAAAGAACACACTTGTTAAGTTTTCAGGAAAGCACCATGATATACGAAGAGTATCATAAACAGTATTGTCAATGGTGCATCAGGGAGAGCGCCATTGGTGTGAGGCGTTGCGTGGAGAAGCCCTGCACCTCGCCGCCACTTGTGGCGCGCGGCTGAGCATAGGCGCGCACCTTAGTGCGCTATAGCGCATGGCGCGAGAAATGGAGCACTTTTATTTTTTATTTTTACTTAAACTAGCTCGACCATCTAGGCCCGCAATAATCCTACTAATAGTCAAATATAAGCCATCTCCTTTTATTTTCTTTTCTTTTTCTTAAACGATCACAACCACCTCCCTTCCTCTTCGTTCTTTTGATGATAATGAAGTTCCGTTTGATGATGATGATGATGACGACGATGATGAGTAGTAGTCTAGTAGACTAGTTACTACTTGCTAGTGTAGTATTATAGTAGTTAGTGAATGATATTTTGGTGATTTGGCAACCTTCTACTGCTCCCCCTGGCCATCTGCAGCTATGTGACTTCTGTGTTGCCATAAGCTCCAGATCTTGATCTGTCCTCTCCTGAAACCACTCAGCTGGATTGCTCCTCCATCCAACTGTCTTCGATTTCAGTACAACCACCAACCTGTGGTTCCGATCATCCTCAGCGACTCCTCCATCAACCTGCTCCCACCATAACCACCTTTCTGCCCACCACTATCGTCGACCGACTGGAATCCTTGTTGACCCGCCGTTCTTATCTACCACCGACATAACGGCTCTTTTTCACCTCCTCTGCGAGATCCAGATCCACTTCATCTCCTGTCTTAATTGTTCTCAGTGACCCAACTCCAGTCATCTCCTCCATGGCCTCTGCAGATCTCTGCTGATTGCACACTTTGCAGCTCCAATCAGCTCACTTTGTGATCTCTTCCTCTCACTTCCCTCATATCTTCTCTCACCACCTACCGATCACCTGGGCGCACCCATCTCTCTCTCATCCTCTTAGGCCCTACCAAAAGCCAGCTTATATTGCAACCTGGCTCATCAGCATGGGCCTGCATACAAGACAGTCCACCAGCTGGTCCTACCTGGGTTCACTAGTCCATACAACAACAGCGGCACTTCTGGCCCTTTGGTCCCTTACTATGTTGCACGAATATGGGCACAACGCAGATACGAAAATACATATATGGGATACGGACATTTTCAAACAGGCAACAAGGTAGTTACTTATGTTGCATGAGTACTGACACGGTTACGGACATGATAAGGATACGGACATCAGTTTGTTGTATCCGTGCAACGTTGGTCCCTTAGCTTCCACCAGCTCACCAGCTCTGGTCCTTAAGCATCCACATTGTTGTACGACCATCACCTTCCTCCTCGCCTATGACTTTTCATTCCTAAGCTACAGGTCTTTCCGTCCTTGCCTACAACTTCTGTTTCAATTTTCGGTTGGAGACACTAGTGACAAACAATAAGAAGCATGCACAAAGATATCCAAACCCTCAAGTGTAGCAAACTACACAAACTTTACTAAGTAGGGAACCATAATTAGTAATCATTATAAAGAAAATCACCAGTCTTGGTCTAGTCACCTGGTTTGAACATATTGACCTACCTATATTGGTTCCATTATAAAACCTTTCTTGCATAACCACAGTTCTTTCACTAGAATTGTCATTGTCCCTGGTTCATCATGCATCATACTTCACGACATGGTATAGATCTTCTTTCAATTTTTTTTGGAGATATAAACCACAAGCATACACAAAAACGTTCAAACCCTCAAACCACAAGCATACACAAAGACATTCAAACCCCCGGACTACTTTGTAGGGACAAAGACATTGTCCCTGGTTCTTCGTGCATCATACTTCACGACATGGCATAGATCTTCTTTCAATTTTCCTTGGAGATATAAACCACAAGCATACACAAAGACATTCAAACCCTCAAACCACAAGCATACACAAGGACTTTCAAACCCTCGGACTACTTTGTAGGGAACCTTTGGTAATTCGTAAGCATAGAAAACTTCAAGCATATGCAATAAATGTTAGAAGGGAAGGAAGAAGAAGAAATACAACTGAAAGTAGAGTGCATTTGGTCTCACAAAAAGCTTTTTCACCTGTATGTATGTACTTCAAGCCACGGAGCAATTGATAAAGGAAGAATTGATAGTGTTCCGGAGTCAGATCATCATTAGCCTTGATAACCTGATGTAGATCAGATTCCATGAGCTCAAAGACAACATAAATGTCTTTAAATTCCCTTCTTGAAGGAGGCAACAGTATGTGCTTGATTTCCACAATGTCCGGATGCCGTAATATTCTAAGAAGCTTAATCTCACGAAGTATGCGTGTGGCATCAGAAACATGTTCGAAGATATCATTAATCTTCTTAATTGCAACCTTCTCCCCAGCATGTGTATCAATAGCAGAGCAAACAACACCATAGCTTCCTTTGCCTATCACTTCTTCTATTATATACCTGCTTCCCTCACCATATTCAGTGAAGAAATCTACTTCTGCTGATGTCTGCATCAAGAATTCCCAATAACTAACAAACATTTTCAATCAAAAAATTTGAACTTGCAGAAATGCAAAAGGTTTCCCGGGAGGAAAAGAGATGAAAATTAGCATAACTGTTTTGAGTTAACAACAATTTAGTAACATGTCATTCCACCTCCATTCGAGGCCTTCTTTAACAAATAAACCAATTTTAAAAATCATAGGTAAAATGCGCCTACTTAACCAATTTAGGGGAACTATATATCACCTACTTAGCAACAGGTGACAGTAATGAGTAATGACATGAATGATCCATAAGATCGCCAACATTGATTACATGCATTGCATCATTTCTTTCATCAATCAAGCAGATCATCGATGGGATTTATAGTCATGATTAACAGATATGAACAACTTTCTTGCCCTATTTAACAGGTTATATGATGTAAAGCAGCATGATGGCCCAAATAAATGAACCGACAACAAATTTCATGTACTCAAAGTGAAATATGCTTACTTCTTATGCATATATAAGAAGTATCCCTCTAAACTACTCTATAAATAATTGCCAACTGCACACTTCATTCTTGTCATATCAAAAATAAAAATAAATAAGATGGCATCTCCATGAACAAGAAGATCCTAACACGCTATTCTACAAGATGTACACACATTATGTCAGACCAATAAACAAAAGCCCAGTTTTGTAATCACCTAGATAAAAACAGTTCCTACAAATCTTGAAAACCTTTAGTTACTATCTAGTATCTAGAAAGGAACTAGTAGGAACCAAGAACCCAGATGCCAACTGACTAAGAAAAATGTAAATAAACCAAGACAACCAAGCCCTAGCGCTCAAATTGAAGGAGAACAGAGAAAACACACTCAAAATATCATCTTTAGAACGAAGGATGAAAAATTCAAATACCGCTTTTCTTCTCTGATCTGGCTTCACTTAACCCATCAAAATTAACTACTATCATGCAATCATTCACAAGAATAGCACAAAGCAGAGGAACGTCTAAAAGTGACCAAAAAGATTCACAACATGACAAAATCAAACTCAAGCTGAGTGCCAACAAATCAAACACACAAGATCTCATCTTTAGACCAAACTAGGAGAAATCCAAAGGTCACCTTTCTCCTCTAATCTGGGTTCATCAAACCCATCAAAATTAGTAACCACCATGCACACATTCTCACAATTCTGCAAATAAAATTGACCAAAAAGAACCAGAATATGACCAACATAACAAAAACTAACTCAAATTTGACTTCAACAATCGAACCAACCCAAAATCTCATCTTTAGACAAAAAATAACAAAACTCCAAAGGTCACCTTTCTCCTCTGATCTGGGTTCATCAAACCCATCAAGAGTTAGTTACTACAAGCACATATTCAGAAGAACCAAACAAATCAACAAAGAACTACAAAAAGTGATCAAAAAGAGCCAGAAAATGGCCACCATAACAAAAAAAAAACCTCAAATTGAGTTCTGACAAATCAAACACTCACAAAATCTCATCTTTAGAACAAAGAATGTAACTTTTAAAGATCACATTTCTTCTGATCCCATCAAAATTGGTTACTACCATGCACACATTCACAAGAATCCAGCAAATCTGCAATTAAAGTTTCCAAAAAGAGAAAAAAAAAAAAAGGAAATATGACCAACGTAAAAAAAAACCAACTCAAATTGAATTCAGACAAATCAAAGACCCCAAAAACCTCACTTTTAGAACAAAAAATGGAACTTCTAAAGATCACCTTTCTCCTCTGATCTGGGTTCATCAAATCCATCAAAATTAGTTACTAGCATGGACATATTCAAAAGAATCAAACAAATCAGCAAAAAAAAAAATACTGCTAAAAGTGACCAACATAACAAAACCCAAATCAAATTGAGTTCTGACAGATCAAACACTCACAAAATATCATCTAGAACAAAAAAAAAAATCAAACTTTTAAACATCACCTTTCTTCTCTGATCTGGGTTCATTTTTTCCTCAACAAAACATATGCCTGAGCTCTCGCAACAATAACAACAACAGAGAAATAGCACAGATAAGTAAGAACAAGAGAATCAAGCACCGGTAGAAACTAGATAAACTAAGCAAGCAACAAACAAAGTGAGACCAAGTACACTCTCTCTCTCTCTCTCTCTCTCTCTCTCTGTGTACACTTTCTCTCTCCTATTATATTAATTATAATACCGTATCTTGGATTAATCTAGGGCTAGATTATCTAAGTAATAGGACCTCAAATAATAGTTGATATTAGAATTTGGATCTTTAAATTGTTCAACATTAGTATTTTAATTTTTAAATTACTATTTCCATATACTAGTGAACAGTGATTTAGAAACCTGTTGGACGATTTGGAGACCCAAGTTCTAATATTAACTATTATGTGAGATCTTATTACTAAATATTCCATTAATCTATATATACTACTATATAATAAGAAATATATGATTCACTAAAAGTTTTTATTCCAAATTCTTTTTTAAAGAAGGTAATTGTGGCGAACTTCCACCAGAAATCGATCTCCTAACTAGGGGTGTAAAACGATTCAAACCGTTCGCATTCGGCTCGTGCTCGGCTCGGTCCAAGCTCGGTTTAAGCTCGTTCGGGGACTAATCGATACCGAGTTCGACCATAGGTTGTTCGACTCGATCTTGTTCGCAAACAGGCTCGAGCTCGGTTCGGTCTCTTATATTAGGACTTTTTCTATATGTAATGCCTTTTTTTAATAGATAGAAATATATTTTGTCTTAGACATTTTATTCATTTTTATGTTCTTTATATGATGGTAAATTTATGATGTAAAGAACATAAGTAATTCAATAAAAAAAGTCTTTAAAACTTAAGAGAAACAGTGTGATAGTCTATACAACATGTCCTATAAATACTTACTACTAGGGCTGTGAAACAATACAAACCGTTCGTATTCGGCTCGTGTTCGGCTCGGTCCAAGCTCGGCTCGAATCAAACTCATTCGATAGTTAAGTCAAACCAAGCTTGAACACTCTTTGTTCGAGCTCGTTTGTTCGATTTTCAGCCCTACTCCTAACCACTCGAACCGCATGCATCTCTCTTAACCACTAAGCTAGAGGTCATTTGCATTTTTATTCCAAATATACCCTCATCTATATTTACTAATTAAAATTGTTCACTAATTTAATATGGATAGTTATGTAGTTACATAGAGAGAGAAATTAAGAAGACCAATATGTGTTCTTTCCAAGTATTATAAAATACGTGCAAAGCACGTGAATATATACTAGTTAAAATTAATATGGACATTTCCTAAATATTGAAATAATATTTATACTACTATATAATGAGAAAAGTTCAACTTCACCATAAAACTTTTCTTTTCAAATATACCCTTGCATATGTTCACTAATTTAAATTAAAGTTAATAGGGACAGCTAGCTAGTTACGAGAACTATTTTTTTTCTTCCTAAATAATCTTAAATAATATATATGATAAAATAATAATAATAATAATATAATAATAATTTTAGAATAATTAAGGCAGTTGTCTTTTACTCTTCCTACGTAGTCTTAATAAAGATTAGAATAATTACAACAATGTCTTATCTTTTAATAATATTAATCTAAGAAATACTTGTAACATGTGTGCGTATATACTAGTCTTATATATAATATATAAAAAAAAAAATAGACTTTATCATGGAACTTTCATGTCCCACAGGTATATATATTATTTTAATATATATATATATATATATATATATATATATATATATATATATATATATATATATATATATATATATTTTGTGGAAGAGTCCCTAAGGCACTAGCCTAGTGGTAGTGCGGGTCACGCCCCAATTCCGTAGAATCGATAGTCGTCCCCCGGACGTGATGCCGTGCGAACCTAAATTGCGCTCGCACAAGGCATAGTCATAAGGTTATCCGAAACACAACAACAAGAGAATGCGCAGAGTAAAATTGAACACACATTATAAAGAAAAAAACTTAAGCTTTATTGATAATGAACGTCATTTTACAGACTCGATACAAGGGCGTTGTGCGAACTTTTTACAAACTGACTCCATTACAAAATGAACGTCGATGAGATAGCCATTTCATCCCTTGATTACAACCAGCATTACAAAACCACCTGGGATGACGGGAAGTCGCTCCATCTGTCTTATGGCCTTCAACAACGGAGTCTTCAAAAGGGCTTGGATCTAAGCTTCGACCGCCCGGACGAAGCTTCAAAGCACACGAGCGTTGCCTCCCTTCACGCGGCACGCTCCTCCTGATTTATCGTACCTGTAGTGAGAGCGAGGATCAGTACAATCAACATGTACTGGCGAGTGGCTAATTAATTTTCAGGCTCTCATTTGGTTCAAGAATTTAGATAAAAACTACACAACTTGCTTTTTGTGATCTTTCTAACCATCCTAGGTATTTTCATACGAAACATTTTGACGAAACATAAAGCAAGTAAGTTACACCAGAATTTCTCTCGGCAGAGCGCGCCGTGCAACATAAAACTTACCATCACCTTTCATGTTAGTTGATAACGATTTATATCAAGTGTTTGATGTGGAGGTCACTGGCATTAACTAGCCATCCTGGACATAGCCTGGTAAACGGGACCCTTGCAACGCAAGTAGCGAGCTCCGATACAAGTCCCCGTATTACCGGTTGCTTCATACCCAGCTCGGCTATAACCTGTTTCTTCCTAGGCTGAGTCGGTCCCGTGGCCCCGGGTTGCCACTCGAAGAAACCATCGCCCTTGTCGACAAGTTGTCCATGACCGTGGTAGGTTAACAAGGTATATTTCAGGGTACCGTTGGGGCTTGTTATGAAATTGATTCATTTACTTGGTTGTTTTGTAGGCCTAAAATAATTCTATCTTCTTTCTACACAACTCATCTTTTTCTTTTCTAGCACATAGGACTTGTATTCTTCAAGCAATTCGTTCAAATTCGATACCATTACCCGAGTTCTCATTTTGAAATAGAGGGTCGAGACGAAGGAGGTCAGCCACTCACCTTGAGTTTTTGCTTGAGACGAGAGACTGGTTGGCCGCGCTAGACGTCGCCTACGCGATTACCTGAAATCGCACAAGCAACCGATTAGAACACTGTATTAGGCAAGAATTCGATAGGAAATGCGAGTTCGAAATGTAAGCCATGAAAACCATCGAAAACATTCATGAAAATGCATTCAGAAAACCAAAGCCAAAACCAACGCAAGCGGCGTGAAAAACAGAGCAACGGGATGTCTCTCCTGACTCAGCCGCAGAGTCAATCCTCGAGGCGCTACCCGCTAAATATGGGACTTGGTTCCGAAGAAGCCATTCCATAACGTGGAATGGATCTTAATTCAACCGTTCTCGTTCGATCGATTCGATCGATCCCGACCTATCGGTCCCGACCGAGTCGATAGCGACAGTGTTCCTTTCTCGCGCACCCCGTGGACGAAGAACGGGGCACGATGTAGGGACGGGACACTACAGGGGGAGCCCAAGCACAGGTCTTGGGTTCGAATCCCTCCTCGAACGGTTGGGTGACTTATATAGCCACGGTCCGACTTGAAGAAATGACACCTCAAATATATATATATATATGAGGAGGGCTCCGTTTCCCCTCACTTTTGCATCCCCTCTTTCACATTCATTGGATCTTGTCTAAGTCATCTAATCTTAACCGTTGAAAAATCAACGGTTAAGATTAGATGACTTAGACAAGATCCAGCAGGTGTTATCATAGAGATGCATGGGAGATTCAAAAGTGAGGAAATGTAGATCTCACACACACACACACACACACACACACACACACACATAAATATATATATATATATATATATAAAGTTACACGAACCATCTATTAGGTGGAACTTTCAGTGTTTATAATAGCTTTTACATCACTTTCTATATTAAGCTATAAGCCAACATTCGTGATGCGAGCATTGTGGAAGGCTCGGTTGTTGCGCTCTTTTCAGATATGCTAAACAGCTGCTGCCAACCTAATACAGGCTTCTCGAAAACACTGGCCACCTTGTCTTTTCGCCTGTCTGATCGTTTGGAACCCCTCTGTTATGCTGTAATCTTCCATCAGCCAGAGTGTATATTTTTTTTTTGAATAATGGTGAATTTATTCCTCGTATATAGCGGAAAAGGTATTACAATACATAAATATCACAACTTCTCATGCCCCAAAATATAATATTATAGGACCATTACTGATACATCGAATTCTATGTTATGTAGAATTCCAATAGGGGGGTAGTCAAGCCCTCGAAAATACGTCTGTTCCGCTCCTTCCAGAAGTGCCAAACGGACGCGGCGAGACGAACTCTTGCTTTTCTGGCCCACCCCGGATCCATGCCTCTGTGATCTCGGATCCAGCTGAGAATGCTTCGGATGTCTCTATCCACCCTAACTCCTCCTCTCAGCTGCACGCACTGCTCAGTCCAAATGTGCCAAGTCATCGGACATACAAAGAAGAGATGCCCCATAGATTCTTCCTCCCCATTACATAGCACACACTTGGCATCTGGGATCTGCATCCCAAACCTGAGGAGTCTGTCTCTCGTCATCAGTCTACCCCGTAGAAGCTGGCATGCACATAGTTACATTTTTCGGGCAATCTCCTTGCCCCAAATGAAGTCCACCTCCTCAGCCCGGTCGTGGTGGGTCCGAACCAAGTCATAGCAGCTACGAAAGCAGAATAGCCATGACCCGCCCTCCGTACCTGGGCCGGCCCAGCTCCAGGAATCCTCATGTTGGCTAGCGTCAATAGTAATAAGACGAATCTCCTCAGCTAGCTGAGCAGTATACGGATATCCTTCTGGCCTCCAAACTCCATCTCTGATGATCCGACTGCATGTGAGCCCCCTGCCCGCCTCTCTGTCCAGCTGACCTCCCAATATCTCGAGCAATGATCTGGAACCCAACCAAGGGTCAAGCCAGAGGTCGGTAGTCGTCCCATCTTTCAAGTTCCTGCAGATAGCGGTCTGAAGCACCGGTCGACACCTCAGAATGGCCTTAAACGTGACCGAGAAGTTGTTGTCTATCCTGCAGGCCCTGTCACGCCCCAGAACCAGAATACTGGAGAGCGGGGGCAGACATAGCCAGCTACGTATATTGAAATAGAATACATCTCAACTATACGGTCACGGCTGTCTAGATATGAGGGTTTACTACAAGCCAGCAGTCTCTTAAGGTCAAGCCTATTGTTTCAATCTCAAGCAATTAACAGAGTTACAAGATGTTAGAGCATCAAATATATATATATATAAGGCGTCCCAAATATTACATATTGGATGATCATGAAGCTAGTCGTACAAAATGATAGGACTAGCAAGAGTTCAGTCATACATGATCAACCCTAGGATTTGTTAATCATGTTTACAGCCCGTAGGCAGACAGTAAGTAAACGTGCATCGAGCTAACAGGTGCTCGTCGGCTAAACGCCTCAAAAGAATAATTTACATATAAGTGGGTAAAACAAAAAGGAAAACCCACTCTTGGCCCGGGTTCCGTCTAGTTGTCACCATTGGGCTGGAAGCTTGGTAGATCCTCGGGAGCTGCTCCGAAATCTGGCCACACAAAACCAGCTGGGTCAAACCCCAGAAAGAGCAAGTGCCACAAAGGAGGCCACAAATAAGAACAAAAGCCAGCATATTAGAACATAAAGAATAGAAAAAAATACAAGTAGTAAAGTACACAGGGCGATAAACGACTAGGGACGTGGAACCATTCCGGGAGCCAGCTGGTTACAATCCTTAAACCAAACAAGGACCGAGATTGTACCCCTTCGCCTGAATAGCTCACTGTCTCTACCCATTTATCGTTAGAAATAAGTAAAGCAATCAAGATCAAGAGTTCCAGGTGCAGGGGCTAGACAAGACTTAGACAGAGCTAGACACCATTCATTCATAATCGGCCAGGCAAGTACTACGGCTTACTACTTTAACTAACTAGGGTTATCACAAGCCTAATTACTAACAAGATGCAAGTGAGAATTTCCAGTCCCAAGCCCTACAGACTATCCAGTTATCCTTCCGCGGGTTGAGAGTTATAGGTGGGTACATTGCCCGGGAGACAAATGTACCCTTAGGTGACTTAGAGGGTGCAACACATGACAGTGTGCTGGAAATATGCTCTACTCGTCGGCAAGCTACAAGTCCATTAAAGCGCCCAGATAACGAGATTGCATGTGACTGGGAATTCTCCATGTTCTAGTTTGATCTAATCGTTAGCCTAATCCAATTTAGCGCGAGTCCATGGCCGTGGTACCCAGGGAGTCACGTCCTAGACATGATGCAAGACAAGACAAGTAGATTGTACAAGCAAGCAAGCAGGAGCACCCACGGTGTCAAGTTGATTATACGAGTCAAGTTACAAGTTACAAGTTACAAGTCAAGAGTGCGCCGCCACGGGCCACTATCAAGTTATCAAGATAAATCATGTCAGGGTGCTTGTTAGGAGTGCACCACTACGGGTCACTATCGTGTTATGCTAGTTTCTTGTCATACCAGGCCATGTACAATAGTCATTCCAAACATATTAAGTAAAATCAAGTTCATAACAAAAGGCGTAAGGATATAAAATGGACGTAAAATATCTAATAAAATATCAATATATATAGGGCTATAGAAGAGCCAAGCTAAAAGAAGAATAAAACCAAGTCTCCATGATTGGACATATTGTGCAAGGGGTCATGGGGTTGGATTGCGCAAGAGTCAAGTGCGCCAGGGGCCAACTGCGCAGGGTGAGCTGCGCAGGGTACCAACTGCGCCAGAGATGGATGGCGCAGCAGATGGGTTGCGCGGCATCAAATTATGCAAGGGTTAGACTGTGCATGAGGGAATGGCGCAGGGTGAGCTGCGCAGAGGGTGGACTGCGCAGGAGTCAGGTTGCGCAGGGCCAACTGCGCAGAGGTGAGTGCGCCAAGGGAGGTGCGCGGTCCAGCCCAAGAGGCCGGGCGCAATCGGCTATGCGCAATGAAAGGTGCTGGCCGAGAAAGAAGGTGCGCAGTTCACCAAAGGGTGAGCTGCGCAATCGGCCTTGCGCTAAAGAGCGCAGGCCGAGAGGGCTGCTTCTCCAACCCGAGAAGAACTCCAAGAACTTCAAAACTTCAATTCTTCATAACTTGACCAAATCAAAACCAAATCTAGATTTTCAAAGTTCTAACTTGAGTAAAATCGAATTCTCTTCCACATGGAAGCATCAAAACATGCAAAAATCGAAGTTTAATAGATCAAAACCAAGGATTTTCGAAAATGATTAAAACCTAGATCTAGAAGAATGAAAGCTCCAATTCACAAAATGTCAAGTTCTAATGTTGATCTACATGTCCTAATCTATCAAATGGACAAATAAAATTGGGTGCTTATTTGTTGGCAAGGTGCACTTGCCTATGGTGTGGTGTTGTGTGGAAGAAGGAAGAAGAAGAAGTTGTAGGAAAATTAATGGAGAGTAAAGAGGAGAGAGAAAGTTTGGTGGAGATATAATGAGGGTGGTTGTGTTGTGTTGAAGGTAGAGTGTAGGTTAAAGTGTTCCACTCATGATGAACCAAACCAAACCAATTAAAACTGGGCCGAACCAAAACCCGAAATACGAAAAAACCCACAATTCTGTAAGTCGAGAAAATTAAAATACATGCCAAAACCCAGATACGAGTATAAATACGAAAATACAGGAAATGGGGGTGACAACTCTACCCACCTTCAAAGAATTCCGTCCTCGGAATTTAATCAAGGAGCTAGAGATTGCCACGACAAGCTATACTAAGCACAGGCAAGTTACACTAAGCAGTTCAATCATACAATCATACAATGCAAGGAAGGAAGGGAAAGCGTAAGGCATAAGAATAGACATTATACCTCACGAGTCAAACAGGTAGGGGTATTGCGATCGGATGTCGTCCTCATGCTCCCATGTTGACTCACCTAGAGAGTGATGACCCCAAGCAACACGGACTAAGTTAATAGTCTTGTTCTTGAGCATCTTTTCTTTCCGGTCCAATATAGATACGGGCCTCTCCTCATACGAAAGGTTGGTACCAACAACCAATTCTGAATGATCTAGGATATGGCTCGGGTCCGGAATGTACCGTCTTAATTGGGATACATGGAATACATCATGTACCTCACTTAGCGACGGCAGAAGAGCGAGACGATAGGACACATCGCCTACTCGCTCTAGAATATCGAACGGCCCTATATACCTAGGACTAAGCTTTCCCCGTACGCCAAAACGAATGACGCCGCGGGTGGGCGAGATCCTAACGAATACATGGTCGCCGACGGCAAATTCTAAGGGACGCCGATGAGCATCGGCCCAATGGCGCTGGCGATCCTGAGCAACTCGGAGGTGATCTCTGACTTTCCTGACCACTTCAACCGTCTGAGAAATCAGTTCTGGACCGAGCATCTGCCTCTCTCCGACATCGTCCCATGCTAACGGGGATCTGCACTTCCTGCCATATAGAGCCTCGAAGGGTGCCATCTGGATACTGGCCTGGAAACTATTGTTGTACGAGAATTCCACCAGGTGCAGGTGATCCTCCCACGAACCACCAAAGTCAAGGGTACACGACCGCAACATATCTTCGAGAGTTTGTATAGTACGCTCTGACTGCCCATCTGTCTGCGGATGATACGCTGAGCTGAACTTGAGACGAGTCCCCAAACTTTGTTGAAGACTGCGCCAGAAGTGCGATGTAAATCTCGTATCCCTGTCTGATATTATGCTGACTGGCACTCCGTGAAGTCTGACGATCTGCCTGAGATACATCTCTGCTAGCTGCGCCGTCGACTGTCCAACTCTAAATAGAAGAAAGTGTGCCACCTTGGTAAGCCTGTCTACAATGACCCAAATAGCATCTCTGGCTGCCGGAGATCTGGGTAACCCAGTCACGAAATCCATGGTGATGTGCTCCCATTTCCATTCTGGGATCGGCAAGGGTTGAAGAAGTCCAGCTGACCTCTGATGTTCAGCCTTGACCTGTTGGCAAACCAAACATCGAGAGACATACCGGGCTATCTCCCTCTTCATACCATTCCACCAAAAGTGTTGACGAATATCTCGGTACATCTTCGTGCTGCCTGGGTGGATGGAATACTGCGAACTGTGAGCCTCTGCCATGACTTCCTGTCTGATATCTCCACTAGGTACACAAAGACGCGTGCCGTATCGAAGTGTACCATCCTCATGAATACATAACTCTGGCCTTCTCCCTGCCTCGCACTCTGCTCTGAGCCGCTGAATCTTGGAATCTGTTAACTGTGCTGTCCGGATCCTCTCAACTATGGTGGACTGGATCTGCAGGCTAGCCATCAACGCCACGTTGGAAGGGAGGACAACTTCAATACCCATCTTCTGAAGATCTGCCAATAGCTCTGGTTGTGCTGTCAAGAAATAAACTCCGGCTCTCCGGCTCAACGCATCTGCTACAACGTTGGCCTTCCCTGGGTGATACTGCAAGTCCACATCATAGTCCACAAGTAGCTCGAGCCATCTTCTCTGCCGCATATTAAGATCCTTCTGGGTGAAGACATACTTCAGGCTCTTATGGTCAGTAAAGATCTCCACTCTATCTCCGTACAAATAGTGCCTCCACAACTTAAGTGCAAACACTACTGCTGCTAGCTCCAAGTCATGGGTCGGGTAATTCTTCTCATGATCACGGAGTTGACGTGACGCATAAGCGATTACCTTCCCATGCTGCATTAAAACACATCCCAATTCTCTGCCTGAAGCATCGCAGTAAACTGTGAATCCTCCGGTCCCATCTGGAAGTGTGAGAATGGGAGCCGTTATCAAACCTCGCTTCAATTTCTCAAATGATTCCTGATACTCCGCTGTCCAAACGAATGGCACATCCTTGCGGGTCAACTGGGTCATCGGCGCTGAAATCCTTGCAAAATTAGAGACGAACCGCCGGTAGTAGCCGGCCAATCCAAGAAAGCTGCGAACTTCTGCCACTGAGCTGGGTACTGGCCATGCCTCGATAGCCACAATCTTCTGGGGATCCACTTCCACCCCTCCTCTGGTAATGATGTAACCCAAGTAAGAAATGTGATCGAGCCAGAACTCGCATTTACTGAACTTGGCGTACAACTGGTGCTCTCTGAGAATCTGGAGGACAACTCTGAGATGCTGCTCGTGCTCTGCTTTACTCTTGCTGTAGACCAGGATGTCATCAAGGAACACTATCACGAACTGATCCAAGTAAGGCATGAAAATACGGTTCATGAGGTCCATGAACACTGCCGGCGCATTGGTCGCTCCAAAGGGCATAACTAGAAACTTCCAATGCCCATACCTCGATCTGAACGCCGTCTTCGGGATGTCTTGCTCTCTGACTCTGATCTGGTGGTATCCTGACCGCAAGTCTATCTTCGAGAAAACTGAAGCCCCCTTGAGTTGATCAAACAAGTCATCTATCCTCGGGAGAGGGTATCTGTTCTTGATTGTCACTGAGTTCAAGGTACGATAATCTACACATAGCCTGGACGTACCATCCTTCTTTTTCACAAGAAGCATCGGGGCTCCCCAAGGCGATCCACTAGCACGAATGAATCCCTTGGTTCTAAGTTCTTCAATCATCTTGTACAAAATCTCCAACTCTGAAGGCGCCATTCTGTAGACTCGCTCTGATACTGGTGCTGTCCCGGGAATCAAGTTTATGGTGAACTCAATCTCCCGTTCTGGCGGCATCCCTGGAAGTTCCTCTGGAAAGACATCTGGAAACTCTTCAACTATCCGGGGCAACTGCACTGCTGCTACTGCCATCCGCAATACTGGAGGAGATGGCTCTACTGTGCCTCTAGAAAATAAAAACTCTGGCTCTCCGGGAATACTAAAGACAACTTTGCCAATATGGCAGTCTATCCTAGCATAATGGTTCCTCAACCAATCCATGCCTAGGACTACATCATAGTCTGCCATAGGGAACTCTATGAGTCTAGCGGGGAACTCTCTACCGCTAACTACGATCCGACACGAGGAAAACACTCGATCTACTCCCACAAGACCATTACCAGTAAGTATATTGAGCCTCACTGATAATGACTCGGGCTCCAATTCTATCCGTGTCATGAATCGTGCAGACATGAATGAATGCGATGCACCAGAATCAAATAATACAGATGCTGGAAAGGTGTTGACGAGAATAATACCTGCCACTACCTCACCTGGTACAACTTCTTCTTCCATGGTCATCATCATAGCCTGACCTCTAGCTGCGGGTCCCCTCTGCTGGAAACCTCTCTGTCGGTTCTGTGCTGGAGCCTGGGTGAACTGCTGCTGGTTCTGCTGATGAAAGGCCTGGGCCTGAGGCAACAATGGCCTCGGGTACTGCTGCTGCTGCTGAACTGGAGCTGGGGCTGGTCCTCTCAATGAAGAACTAGAAAGGTTGGATGATGATGGACCTCCCCTATTCGGGCAGGTCCCTATCTGGTGGTCTGCTCCTCCACAAGCCAGGCACAATCCCTGTGCCCTACGACACTCTGCCACTACATGGCCCGGCTTCCCGCAATGAGAACATCCCACCGTGGAAGACTGCTTCTGCTTCTGCTGCTGCGGGTACGTCGGGGTCGAATGCTGAACCGACGTCACTGAGGCCGCCCGCCTCGGAGTTCCAATGGTTATACCCCTAGCTGCCGGGGCTGGAGCTGAAGATTGGTGCATCTGGTTGTGGGACCGCTTCCTGCCTCCGGTCCTGTCCACAATTCTCCGGGAGGTATACTCATGCCTCCTCGCTGCCTTCAACACTGCATCGAACGTCTGGTACTCGAACTGCTCCACAGCCAATAATATCTCTAAGTGCAGCCCTTGCTGGAACCGCTGAGCCCTATCGAACTCGGTCGCCACCAAGGTGGGGACAAACCTACTCAGCCTGGAAAACTCGGTCGCATAGCCATCGACCGTCCTGCCTCCTTGCTTCAAGTTGGTGAATCTAGTCTGCAGGTCGTACCGTGCCACCGCATCGAAGTACTTCGTCTGGAACCTCTCTCTGAACGTCGCCCAAGTGACTGGTGCTGCTAATCCCATGGCCTGAGCTGTCCACCAATCGCGAGCCAAGTCTAACAACTGTAGGCGTACCACCGCCACCTTCTCATTTTCAGGTGTCCTAGCTGCTTCCAGGACCACCTCGGTATCCAGAAGCCAAGCGTCCGCGGCAATCGCATCTTCACTGCCGTCAAAGAACGGAGGGTTCAAGCGCTTGAAACTGTTGGCCGCCTGATTCCCTTGGGGACCTCCTCGGTTTAGTGCTTCATGAACTTCCTGGTGCAAGGCGTCGCCTCGACGATCTTGGGATGCAAGCAGTTCTCTGATAAGCCCTACCAAAGGTCCCTCATCCTGTCTAGCTGGTTGAACGGGCGGAGCTGCCTGAACTGGAGGTTCTGAGCCTCCGGAAAGCATAACTCGGGAGGCTACTCCAGAGTGCTGAACTTGATCTTCCTGGCGCTGGGGTGCTTGTCGAGCTTCCTCTGGCTGGTTGGCAGGTCCGGGAGTAATGCCGCTGAAGAAGACGACATAGGAAACAATAAGGAAAGGACCAGGACAGATCAATGATACAAGCAATGTGATCAGGTCAAGATTCTCAGGGATTTGAAGATATGAGCAGAGATCAAGGACGAAATATTGATTGAGACATCTATTCGGTAAACCCTCATATTTCTTGAATGCCAAGACCTGCATGGGCCACCACTTAAACCGTGTCACGCCCCAGAATCAGAATACTGGAGAGCGAGGGCAGACATAGCCATCTACGTATATTGAAATAGAATACATCTCAACTATACGGTCACGGCTGTCTAGATATGAGGGTTTACTACAAGCCAGCAGTCTCTTAAGGTCAAGCCTATTGTCTCAATCTCAAGCAATTAACAGAGTTACAAGATGTTAGAGCATCAAATATATATATATAAGGCGTCCCAAATATTACATATTGGATGATCATGAAGCTAGTCGTACAAAATGATAGGACTAGCAAGAGTTCAGTCATACATGATCAACCCTAGGATTTGTTAATCATATTTACAGCCCGTAGGCAGACAGTAAGTAAACGTGCATCGAGCTAACAGGTGCTCGTCGGCTAAACGACTCAAAAGAATAATTTACATATAAGTGGGTGAAACAAAAAGGAAAACCCACTCTTGGCCCGGGTTCCGTCTAGTTGTCACCATTGGGCTGGAAGCTTGGTAGATCCTCGGAAGCTGCTCCGAAATCTGGCCACACAAAACCAGTTGGGTCAAACCCCAGAAAGAGCAAGTGCCACAAAGGAGGCCACAAATAAGAACAAAAGCCAGCATATTAGAACATAAAGAATAGAAAAAAATACAAGTAGTAAAGTACACAGGGCGATAAACGACTAGGGACGTGGAACCATTCCGGGAGCCAGGTTACAATCCTTAAACCAAACAAGGACCGGGATTGTACCCCTTCGCCTGAATAGCTCACTGTCTCTACCCATTTATCGTTAGAAATAAGTAAAGCAATCAAGATCAAGAGTTCCAGGTGCAGGGGCTAGACAAGACTTAGACAGAGCTGGACACCATTCATTCACAATCGGCCAGGCAAGTACTACGGCTTACTACTTTAACTAACTAGGGTTATCACAAGCCTAATTACTAACAAGATGCAAGTGAGAATTTCTAGTCCCAAGCCCTACAGACTATCCAGTTATCCTTCCGCGGGTTGAGAGTTATAGGTGGGTACATTGCCCGGGAGACAAATGTACCCTTAGGTGACTTAGAGGGTGCAACACATGACAGTGTGCTGGAAATGTGCTCTACTCGTCGGCAAGCTACAAGTCCATTAAAGCGCCCAGATAACGAGATTGCCTGTGACTGGGAATTCTCCATGTTCTAGTTTGATCTAATCGTTAGCCTAATCCAATTTAGCGCGAGTCCCTGGCCGTGGTACCCAGGGAGTCACGTCCTAGACATGATGCAAGACAAGACAAGTGGATTGTACAAGCAAGCAAGCAGGAGCACCCACGGTGTCAAGTTGATTATACGAGTCAAGTTACAAGTTACAAGTTACAAGTCAAGAGTGTGCCGCCACGGGCCACTATCAAGTTATCAAGATAAATCATGTCAGGGTGCTTGTTAGGAGTGCACCACTACGGGTCACTGTCGTGTTATGCTAGTTCATTGTCATATCAGGCCATGTACAATAGTCATTCCAAACATATTAAGTAAAATCAAGTTCATAACAAAAGGCGTAAGGATATAAAATGGACGTAAAACATCTAATAAAATATCAATATATATAGGGCTATAGAAGAGCCAAGCTAAAAGAAGAATAAAACCAAGTCTCCATGATTGGACATATTGTGCAAGGGGTCATGGGGTTGGATTGCGCAAGAGTCAAGTGCGCCAGGGGCCAACTGCGCAGGGTGAGCTGCGCAGGGTACCAACTGCGCCAGAGATGGATGGCGCAGCAGATGGGTTGCGCGGCATCAAATTGTGCAAGGGTTAGACTGTGCAGGAGGGAATGGCGCAGGGTGAGCTGCGCAGAGGGTGGACTGCGCAGGAGTCAGGTTGCGCAGGGCCAACTGCGCAGGGGTGAGTGCGCCAAGGGAGGTGCGCGGTCCAGCCCAAGAGGCCGGGCGCAATCGGCTATGCGCAATGAAAGGCGCTGGCCGAGAAAGAAGGTGCACAGTTCACCAAAGGGTGAGCTGCGCAATCGGCCTTGCGCTAAAGAGCACAGGCCGAGAGGGCTGCTTCTCCAACCCGAGAAGAACTCCAAGAACTTCAAAACTTCAATTCTTCATAACTTGATCAAATCAAAACCAAATCTAGATTTTCAAAGTTCTAACTTGAGTAAAATCGAATTCTCTTCCACATGGAAGCATCAAAACATGCAAAAATCGAAGTTTAATAGATCAAAACTAAGGATTTTCAAAAATGGTTAAAACCTAGATCTAGAAGAATGAAAGCTCAAATTCACAAAATGTCAAGTTCTAATGTTGATCTACATGTCCTAATCTATCAAATGGACAAATAAAATTGGGTGCTTATTTGTTGGCAAGGTGCACTTGCCTATGGTGCGGTGTTGTGTGGAAGAAGGAAGAAGAAGAAGTTGTAGAAAAATTAATGGAGAGTAAAGAGGAGAGAGAAAGTTTGGTAGAGATATAATGAGGGTGGTTGTGTTGTGTTGAGGGTAGAGTGTAGGTTAAAGTGTTCCACTCATGATGAACCAAACCAAACCAATTAAAACTGGGCCGAACCAAAACCTGAAATACGAAAAAAACCCACAATTCCGCAAGTCGAGAAAATTAAAATACATGCCAAATCCCAGATACGAGTATAAATACAAAAATACAGGAAATGGGGGTGACAGGCCCAGAAGTTAGTCCTCCTTAAGTATCTGTTCGACATCCATTCCGCCCAAAGTGACCCCCCTTGATGAATCTCCAGGCCATCTTCACACAAGCTGCCTTCCTGACCGCATAAAGAGACATCAACCCCACTCCTCCTTCCTCCCGAGGACGACAAAGCTGGTCCCAGGAGATCGTATGCATCCCTCCCCTCCAGATGAAGTCAGCACAGATGGCCTCCACTTTACGAATAGTAGCCGTAGGGATCTGGATAGACTGGAGCCAGAACATCGTGATGCCAGCAATAACCGAATGCACTAACTCAATCCGTCCGCCAAATGATAGACCCACAGCTTGCCAGCCTTCCACTCTCCTCTGAGCAAAATCTACCAAGCTGTGACAATCCTGCTCTCTGGCATAGTTGACCGTCAGCAGGACCCCCAAGTATTTTACTGGGAGCTCGCCTTTGTCCACTCCCAAGGCGAAGGCTCTCTCCTCCTGCAGAGTACACCGGGAACTGAAGTAGACTCGCTTTTCTTCCTGTTCAACTGGAGCCCAGATAGCCGCCCAAACTCCTCCATAATGTCAGAGAGCCACTACAACAAAAAGACCTATTAATGACGCTCGACAAGGAATTTTAATGACGGCTGATACATAAGCGTTATCAAGTTGAGAAATACCTTTTTTCTATGACAGTTTGGGCTAATTCTGGGCTTTTTATAACGTTTATAAAACAAAGCGTTATTAATAGTTTAGAGCGGTGGCAAACTTGTAATAAACTTTCTGTAATATATTCCATCCCCCCTCCAATTTTACTTAGAAGAACTCTCATTCTCCTTGCTCTCCTTCTGCCCCCTCTTCCCTCCTCTCCCCAAACCCTAAAATTTCCCATCTTCTCCTTTCAATCTCCCACAAACCCTAACTCTAGGTCTCACTCTAAACCCTAGCTCTAGGTCTCACTCTAAGCCCTAAGCCCCCAACCCCTCCTTCCACGAACCCTAAGCCCTAAGCTCCCAACCCCTCGCTCGTCGGCGAAAGCGGCGACGACGGGAACGATGTGGTGGGTCGAGGTCGTCCTGGCATTGTAGCTTCGGGTTCAGAAGATCGGGGAGGTCGGTGCTCATGATGAGCGGGACGACACTCGATCGAGAACAGGAAGTGGAGTCGGAGGAGGGCTCGGGAAGGCGTGGGCTCGGGATCCGGTCGGGGTTGTCCTCGGCACGGAGACACGTCGGCATCGACGCTGGATCACAAACCCCATCTAGGTATCTACTCCCTCTATTTCTTTCGGTCGGTTCTGATGGGAAATTAGGTTAATTTTCTTCTTGTAGCTATTGGATTCTTGTGAATTTAGAAAGTTTGTATTTTTTCATCGAAATGTAATTCTTGTGATTCTGATGGGAAATTAGGTTAATTTTCTTCTTATAGCTAGGGGAGGCGGCGGTGGCGGAGCCCTTGGCGTCTCAAGCCGAAACGATCACCTGTAAATTTGCTGCGGCCAGACTTCGATTTGAATTTTTTTCTTCTACAGAAGAGGTAATTTCTCTACGACAGCATTTTGCTCTTATTTATAGGGTTTTTTTTGTCTCAATTGTTGAGATTTGTTGCACTGTTGTAATTTCAATTATTTGTTCCTACTTTTTGCTGGATTTGACAGGATTATAAGAATAATTTGTTTTTGTCAGAAATCTTATTCAAGGTGTCCGCATCGGTCCGTATTGGATACTTATAGTCCGATACGTACCGATACAATAAAATTTTACTGTGTATATACTTTTTCTTTTCCTGGAGTATCGGATCGGACACCTCCAAGTCCGATCCCATCCGCCCAATGCCGATAAGTATCGGCACTTTGAACTTGGACCAAGGTTCAAAGTATCGGACTCTATCGGTGTTGGACTCAGTTTCGGGGCGGTTGCACGTTGGTGACTTTCTGATACATTTATTTCTTTCGTCACATTCACGAGTATGCCCACTTATTAAATCTGTTAGTCACTTCACCTATGCTGAGTTAGTGATACATCATATGTGAGAACGTTCTAACTTTAGCTACCATTCTCTCGAAGAAGTGCTTTTACAAGTAAATTTTTTGGAATTGTAGACTAATTTATCATGGTCTCATTTACAGGAATACATAATTTTCATGCATTCTTCTTATTGGTACTGTATCTTCTTACAGGAATACATAATTTTCATGCATTCTTCTCTTGAGATCTTCATGGCTTATGAAGATCTCAAGAGAGGGATCTTGGAGAAGAGTCATCTGATGATGAAGAAGGATCCGATGCAGCTTCAGAAGATGAGCATGAAGAAGATTCTGGATAAGAGGACGAGGAAACCATGAAGATAAAAGACGAAATCTTGTCAATTTCAGGCGAACGATTAATTCGACCATTATGTCAAGTGTTGACTTTGAAGAGGTTGGTCATAAGTTGCTAAAATCAAACTGGAGCCTGGTCAGGAGGTATGTAATATCATTCATCTGCATGAACTACCTTTTCTTTAGGTTGTAAAAAATTAACAGATAATTTGGAGCTGCGAGGAGTTTATTTTGATGGTTCATTGTAGAATAATTGTTCAGTTGATTATGTAACTATGCATTGTGCATTATGCTACCAGTTAACTATGATTGATCAACGCTATAGATGTATGTTTTCCTTCTTCAGGTTTAATTATTTAGTCTTGAACCTTTGCTTAAAGTGAGTTAAGTGCAGGGCGGTCTTAAATTTACTGTAGTTTAAAAGTCAGCAAAGATCATCTTGGACTGCATGATCACCGGGTGAAGTACTGTTTACATCTTAGGAAATTAGCCTTTGATGCCATTATTTCAAAGCTACACTGAATGTATAGGCATATAGTTTGACACACATGATCTTCCCTACAATGAAAATAGGGCTTAGCCTTGAACAGATGCTATTTCAGAATTTATTTTATCGTAATTGGTGATATATTATGTCTGACTGCATATTAGTGATTTAGTTGTAGTGCAAATTCGGGTATTTCATTGACGATTTTAGTTTATTTAGCATCATATTAGTGGTAACAAACAATAATAATTTCCTAAGATTGACATAGGAAACAATAATAAATCCAAAAGCTATATAAAAGCTTAGACAATTTTTGTAGCAACAAACATTGTGCATACTTGGCAATCTTCTCATTGACATAGAAACTACACATTTGAATATTTTCCTCAACATACCTTACAAAACAATTAATCAAGAATGACACAATCAGAATTAATCAAGAAGCTGCAACCAGGGAGCCAAAGTTATCCAACCATAGCAAGAAATTCTCCAACCGTATCAAGAATGCATCTCCAATCATAATCTTCGTCTTTGATGAAGGTTGTTGTGTCCAACTAGATAGTTTCAAACTGGTATTAACTATTAAAGCTAGAATTATTGTATAATCTTGAACACTAAACCACTAATGTAAAAGGATTGATCAGTTTTTTTATTCATCCAAATGGGCGGACCCCCACCATAGGCCCACCCAGGGGGAGTAGCCGCTTCCCCTGAGTTCCGGGTTTCCTTCTATCTACTATATGTTTCTCCTATTATTTATTTTACTTTCTTTAGTGATTTCCATTACTTCATTATTATTGTGGACGATTTTCATTACTGTATACATAATTTTTATGATCTTTCTTGATCATTTGAAAAGACTTCATTAGTATGGTTGCCTGGGGCATATTTGATTAACCTGAGACAGTGCTCAAGAAGGTGAAAATGTGTATTATTTTGTTGTAGTGGATATGGGACAAATACCTGATCCCTATCATGACCTAGTTTGTTTTACTCATTTCTCTTGATATTTCATGATTAGATTTGATTTTAGGCCTGACAATTATATGGACTGATTTAGTTTTTTCTTTTTCTCAGGATTTCACTGGTGTTTCGGCTGTCGTTGATCTTTCATGATTATTGGTTATGTGGCCAAGTTTTGATGTGGACAATTTTGGTAGTTGTAAATATCTATATGTATTTGGATATTCTATTTTGATAATGTAATGAAGATGTTGATATGTACTCTATTTTGAGAAATGTAATAAAGATGGTGATATATAATGTTAACTTTTTAGAATATAATATATACTGTGCAGTATAGAGCATTATAAATATGCTAATTTGAATAGTATAAAGTGTTATAAATGTGCTGCATTGAGCCTATACATATTATCTATTCATGACGTTTTAAAATTGTTCTGAATTGTGCACTATATATTAACTATTCATAACGTTTTTATAGAAACTATTCATGACGGTTATTTTATGACGCTTTTAAAAAATATTTATAACGTCCGTTTTCATAACGATTGCTATGAAAAAAAAGCATTATGGTTCGTCATTAATGACGCTTTTTAGCCATCATTAAAAGGGTTTTTTTGTTGTAGTGAGCGCTTTCATGCCCCGTATAGAAGGCAGGAGTAGCACCAATAAGTCGTCAACATAGATCAAATGGGAGACAACCGGACTCACCAACCGGAAAAGGGGGACGATCCTCTTGCTAAGCACCGCCTGTCCATCATGCATGTAAAGTACTCAATCACCAAGGTAAATAAATACAGTGAGAGGGGGTCACCCTGCCTTAACCCCCTGTTGCTCCTGAAGTAGCTATGAGACGTGCCCTGAATGGGGACTGAGAAAGTAGGGGAGCAAATGCACTCCCTCACCCTCGCAACCCACCTCTCGTCGAACCCCATGGCAAGCATCAAGTGACACAAGAAGTCCCGATTGACCGTATCATAGGCTTTTCGAAGGTCAAGCTTCACACAAGCCTTCATCCCCCCAGGTTTGCTGAACTCCTTTACCATCTCATGAGCTAGCAGGCTGTGCTCCGCTATCGACCGGCCCTTGATGAACGCTGCTTGATTCTGGGACACCAATCCCCTCCATACGCCTGCACATAAGATGAGTGATAATCTTATAAAGAAAGTAACAGCAAGCAATGGGCCGAAAATCTGCAAGTGAGGTCGCTCCCTCCTTCTTAGGCACCAGCGTCAAGAAGGTGTGGTTCATCTCCTTCAGAAGTCTGCCCTCCGTGAAGAACTCCTGTACCGCCGCCAGAACAGGGGCCTTAAGCATACCCCAATGTCGCTTAAAGAACCCTGAAGAGAAGTCATCAGGCCCAGGAGCTTTGTTGGGATTAGCCTTCATCACAATGTCATCCACCTCCTCCATCCTCACAGGAGCCAAAAGCAGGCTATTCCCATGGTGGGACACCAGCCTCTTCGTGACAAGGGCTGAGAACGTGCTAGTGTAATCCGTCTGCTGATATAAGTCAGTATAAATCTGACGGCCTCCTCCTGAATCTCCACCGGGTCCCCCACAAGACGTCTCTCGGCATTTAGAAGTCTGGGGATGCTGTTCCGGTGCTGACGGGTGTGGATCACATCATAGAAAAATTTGGTGCAGTGGTCTCCATCTTTGAGCCAGGTACATTTAGCCCTATGTGCCGTACTAATCTCCTCCTGCAGTCTCATGGTGCTGACCTCCTCAATCAGGATCTTCTCCATAGCCGCCAACTCTCCGTTCAGAATGTCAGCCTGGAGAGCCACCTGAGTGTCCCGAAGCTCGGCTTCCTTATCCGCCAGAGAAGACCGCGGTCTCGTCTTCACCCAACCCCTGAGAGCACGCTTGATCTGCTTGAGTTTATGAACCATGCGAAACTGAGCCGTGCCTTCCCGGAAGTGCTGCATCTCTTCCATAACCACCTTCTCATATCCAGCCGACAGATACCAGCCGTTGTTATACCGAAACGGCCTCGCCCTTAAAGTGGGTCTCTCACAGAGGCCAATCTGGATAGGAGAATGGTCGCTAGTACCCGCCGCAAGACCTTCCGCCACCGAGTTCGGGAAGCACCTGAACCATTCACTATTGCCCAAGGCCCGATCCAACTGACAAGCAATCCGATTATGTGTAGCCTTGTTGTGCCAGGTCCAGATATGACCAGCTCTCTCCAGCCCCGCATCCCTGACATAAGCAGACACCTCTGGAAGTCATATAAGATCGAGTCCGGAACATGACGACCTCCCACCTTCTCTTGACGAAGTAGCATAGCATTGAAGTCCCCCATGATGAGCAGAGGGAGATGCATGCTGTCCGCCGTAAGACCCAGGTGCACAATGTCCTCCCACAAAGCCTCCCGGAGTCTCCGGTCATTGTGCCCATATACAGCACCCGGGATGAATCGGAACCCACCTTTGTTCTCGAAAGTAATGCCAATGAGTTGTTCTGATTTATGGATCTGCACCCCCTCCCAGCTACCTCGGTTCCACCTAATCCAGATCCTTGCCATACCGCAAATATCTAAGTTATGTATGTGATCCCAGTTTACCGGAGTCCTACGCGAGAGCATAGCGGCCCCTCTAATCTTCGTCTTCAGCAGGATAGCAATGTCACACGAGTCTCTCCTCAGAACCCCTCCAATCTCCCTCCATCGTCTAATAGAACACCACCAGAGTGTATATATATATATATATATATATATATATATATATATATATATATATATATATATATATATACTAGCATATGTGCACGTGCCTTGCACGTATTTTAATATTCCTTAATTGTTTAGGAAGACTCTTTATGAAGATCAAAGTGTAGTCTTCATAATTACTAAGTTGTCCTTATTAAAATTAATGAACTATTTTTAATTAGTATAAGTATGTAAGGATATTTTTGGAATTTAAAAGTTTCACCATCTAAGTTTTCCTATTATATAGTAGAATATATATATATATATATATATATATATATATATATATATATATATATATATATATATATATATATATATATATATATATATATATATATTCAAAGACAATAAATGTTCATTATTAAAAAAATTATTTTATACTATTTTTAATTAAATTTGTTATGAAAGTATATATTTAAAATTTTGAGGGAAAAAACAGATATAAGACACATGTAATACACACGTACCAACTAGGGATTAATTAAAAAAAAGTTTAATTATATAACCATTTCTATGTTTTACACTTATTATATGGACCATCCCTACTTTGAAAATAATTACACGACCCTCCTATAGATTCTATTTTCTATACAAACTAATAGGGTGGTCAGTGTAATTATTTTCGGAATAGAAATAGTTCCTGTAATATTCATAAAACATAGGAAAGGTCAATATAATTAACCCATTAAAAAGAAAAGTGGCTAGAAATCACTATTCCTAAAATATTGAAAGTAAAAAAATATATTTTGTTTTTAAATATATAAATTTTATTTATTTTTGTTTAGGTCTATTAAAGATACGGTGTTATGATTAGGGAGCAGATCTGTTGTCCCATTTATTTCTGTCCAATCATGTCCATTTTCCTATTACATGTGGGCCATATAAGTATATATGTGGATGGTGGCCCACATATAATAGAAAGAGGGATATGATTGGACATAAATAAATGGGACAGCAGATCTGTTCCCGTTATGATTATTAATAGGGACCGATTATTAATGGGTTCGATTTCCGCCATTAATCATTTAAAAAAATCGTGTTCAGGTTGAGTTTTTTATATCGGGTTTCGATCGTATTGAATTTCTAAACCGTCCGATCTATCTGACATGTGGGTCAGAGAAAAAAATATCTAGCTACTTTCTAATGATTTGAGAGTACAATTTTGACAAGTGAAAACTGCTGAGAAATCCAATTTCGGGGTTGGTTTTTATGAAAAATCCACCCGCATGATGGATTTTATGAAATGTCAAGAATTATATATTTCCACGTTAAGTAATACCATAACTACCCCTCCGCACAAACTCAGATTTGGATTGTGATTCTCGTTGTCTTCTTCTTCTTCTTCTTCTTCTTCACGAGAGATCTGAATTCCATTGCTCTCATCTTCAGCAGAGATCGCAAAGATCGTTCGTAGCTTACCGTGCTTTTTTTCAGTCGAACTCCGATCATCGCTCATCTTCTTCTTCTTCTTCTTCTTCTTCTTCTTCTTCTTCTTCTTCTTCTTCTTTTCCGACAATTATTTTAATTATGGAGAGAGGATCTTCTTCTTCTTTTCCATAAGAGTTAGCATCGTTTTGAAAGAAGAACGAAAACTCTTGAATCTTTATTCATGTCAAATTCTTTTCCACAAAACAAAAAAATAAAAAATTAGATTTCTGTCAATTGTTCTCCGTCGATATAACATGAAGAATAGTCACTATCCTGCATTTTAACAAGGAGAATGCCATTCTTCGTGTAAATTAACACGGAGAATGTCATTCTCCGTGTTACTAACACGGAGAATGGCCATTCTCCTGTGTTTTAACATTTGAATGACCACTCTCCGTGTCATTTAACACGGAGAATGGCCATTCTCCGTGTAATTTAGCATGGAGAATGACCATTCTCCGTGTAATTTAGTACAGAGAATGACATTCTCCGTGCTAAATTACACGGAGAATGATCATTCTCCTACGTTTTAACACTGAGAATGACCATTCTCCGTGTAAATTAACACGGGGAATGCCATTCTCTGTGTTATTTAACACGGAGAATGGCCATTCTCCTGCGTTTTAACACTGGAATGACCATTCTTCGTGCTAAATTACACGGAGAATGGCCATTCTCCATGGAAATTAAGACGGAGAATGGCCGTTCTCCGTGTAATTTAGCACGGAGAATGGCCATTCTCCGTGTAAATTAAGACGGAGAATGACATTCTCCGTGTTACTAACACAGATAATGGCCATTCTCCGTATAAATTAAGACGGAGAATGCCATTCTCCGTGTTACTAACACGGAGAATGGCCACCCTCATGCGAAATTAACATTCTTCGTGTTCTAACACGGAGAATGGCCATTCTCCTGTATTTTATGGTCAGTTGAAACTTTGGAGGGCCATAACTTTTGACTGGGAGGTCGAAACGAGGCCCGGTTTGTCGCAAAATGAGCGTATCTTCGAGGAGCCTGAAATAAATTATTTTATCATTTGTCGGCCTTCTAAAATTTTAGAATCGCAAAAAAATGATGTTTGGACCTCCGTTTTAGCACTTTTGCCGTTTGTCTCGGTCTTTCCGAAAATTTTCAACGAATTTTTGAAGATTTTTGAGGAAAAAACCTAGATTCGAAAATGAGCAGCATATGGAAGAAGATGAAGTATCGAAACGTTTTTTTATGAGTAGTTTCGTGGATGTTTTCAATAAATTAGAAGGAAGGACAAAAAGGTCATTCGGAACCCTCTTTATATATTTTTGGCTAATTCTGGACACGCGATGAAATGTTATTGCACGGTGGATTTTTTATAAAACTTTTTCGTTTTTTGGACATTTCATAAATTTTTTCTTTTGACAATATCAAAAATATGTATTAGTTATAGCCTACCACAACCTTTCTTATTTGCCTCAGTTATGATTAGATGTTTCTTTTTTACTCTAAGGGGCTGTTTGGTTGGGAGGGAGTGAGTGGAAAGTGTGGGTTTTTGACGAGAGATGCAGCAACTCTCTCGTCACTTTCACAGTTCCAGCGTTTGGTTGCAAGAAGAAATAGAGAGGGAACTGGGGAATCTCTGGCCCCCTACAGTGTCTTGTTCCCTCAGCCCAGTTACTTTCCACCTACTCCCAAAATTGGGAGTAACTCTGGTGGAGCTGTGGGTTTCTCCTCACTTCGTCGAGCAATTGCTGGAGAAAAGTTGTGTTCTCGTGCGGTCACCCCCTTCCTCCCCTTCCTCCCGCGTTCGACCGGTTTTTGAGGTAAAAAATTCTTCCTTGGTAAGAAAAATTTGGGGATTTTTTCCCGAGATGTATATTTTCCAGATCTACATTTTCCAGATCTATCTTTCAAGTATTTGGACAGTCGTCCCCGATGTTGCAGATCTAGATATTTTGGACGTTCGTCCGAGATCTATATTCTCCAGATCTAGATTTCCCAGATGTAAATTTTTGGACGTTCGTCCCAGATCTATATTTTCCAGATCTAGAAAGAAAGATCTAAATTTATAGGGAATTTTTTTCGTCCCAGGTCTATATTTTCCAGATCTATATTTCCCAGATCTAGAAAGAAAGATCTAAATTTATAGAGAAATTTTTTTTCGTGATCCCTATGTGCGGTAGAGACCTGATTATGGGGTTGAATGGGTCGGTTGAGAAGAAATTATAGGCTATATTTTCCAGATCGGCTTGTCTTCTTCCAGATCTGTTATTTATTTCCCACATCTGTTTATTTCCAGATGCACGAACTTGAACAGTATAAAATAATGAACAAATACACGAGGAACGATTTCGGAAAAGTTGATTCATTGTTTTTTATTTTTATGTAGATGGATTTGTCGAATCCCAACGATCCATTACTTAATGCGGCAATCGCTAGTATAATAACAGTCATAACCATAATTATGACTCTAATTGAAATGGAGGACAATGACCGACGGAGTATTGCAAGGGAACCCTCCCTAATTAGAGAACAGTGGAGGCAAGCACATATGTATCGGATTTTGAATGCCGGACGAAATAACTGTGTCCACTATCTAAGGATGAGTACTGGTGCTTTCTACGGTTTGGCAAATATTCTTCGTTCCAATGGGTCACTGCACGATACGAGATATGTTTGTGTGGAGGAACAAGTTGCCCTATTCCTGTACATGTTGGGACATAAGTCCAAGAATAGAGTATGTGGCATTGAATTTATTCGGTCCGGAGAAACAATTTCTAGGTATTTTAATAAAGTTCTTGGTGCAATTTCTACCATCCGAGAACGATTTGTGAGGCAACCCGGTTCCGAAACTCCATTGGAGATAAGGAATTCAGCGGATTGGTTCCCGTACTTTGAGGTAAACTAAAGTTATTTTAATAAAAGTCTTATGCTAATGTAATGTTGTAGTAGTAGGCATTAACAATGCATTTTATTGAAATATAGGATTGCATAGGGATGATAGATGGCACACACGTGCAGGCCACCCTCCCAGCCTCCATAGTAGCGAGGTTTAGGGGTAGAAAACAAGTAACACAAAATGTGTTAGCTGCTTGTACTCCTAACAAGATGTTCACATATATCCTCGCTGGTTGGGAAGGTAGTGCCAATGACATGACAGTTCTAAAGGATGCGCTTTCTAGGCCATCTCCACATGGCCTGAAGGTCATAACAGGTAAATAGTTTGAACCATTCACACATATTTTTTCCCCTTTCCACAAGTTGCTTTCGACATATAAGAATGAATAAATCTGCAAATTTTGTAGGAAAGTATTACTTGGTTGATGCTGGCTACACCACGATGCCTGGTTTTATTGCTCCTTATCGTGGAGTTAGGTACTACATCAATCCTAAGAAGGATCGTCACCCTAGCAATGCAAAGGAACTATTCAACTATAGGCACTCAAAGTTGCGTAGTAAAATCGAGTGTGCCTTTGCTACGTTGAAGAACCGGTGGTGCATACTAGGGGAGAAAAAAATTCCACGACTTTCCTACCCAGGTTGATATTGTACTAGCATGTTGTGTTTTACACAACTACATTCTTGGAGTCGACCCTAAGGACGAGTTAGTTGTGGATGACCCGACTAACTTTGAGGGGGAAGACACTGAAGAAAATTTGTTCCAATATGAACAGTACTCCCAGACTAGTACACAAGTCCAAAGAACCGCCAAGAAGGCATGGGAAGAGATGCGGGATCAAATTGCAGCCCATATGTGGCATGATTACTCTACTGGAAATGGTAGGGTAGAAGTATAATTTCAATGATTCGTGTGCTTGCATTGTAAGATTAATGGTCTGACTCTTTTTTGTTTGAAGGGCTGTTTTGTTTATGTGATGTTTATGTATTAACTGTACGCTCTATTTGTACCCTGTTTTAGGTACATTTTAATTATGCAAATTGTTAACATTTCCCAACAAATTGAAATCTATATGTGTGAATAGGTGAAATGGGAGATAACTTTCCAAACTATCGACACTTTCAAACACATGCGGGTAGTCCTTTCGCACCCCCTCAACTGAATAGGAGGTCGTTTGGAGGAAGTGCGGATAGTCAAGGGCAAAATATAGAAGAAGAACGGGGCCAAGATAGGGTCACACAACCAAGTCCAATACGTCCCGTTGCAAACCCAATGCCGGACACAAATTGGGGATTCCATGTAGATCCTTACATGGATACATATTCGTACATTCTTAGCGAAGGTTCAAATCCCCAACATGTTCACAACCAAGTTGAATCTTCTCGAAAGAAACAACAAAAAAAGCATGTGGCACATAAGGGTAAGAATGTCCAAAAAGAAGGAACACCCAACAAACGTTGGGAGGATGAACACACGGATGAGCTCCTTAAGATCCTTGCAAAAGAAGTGGAGGACGGTAGAAAGTGTGATAAAGCTTTTAGAGGGAGTTCCTACACACTAGCCTCCAACCTAGTAAATGAAAAGTTTGGTACTTGTTATAGTGTGAGCAATGTTGTCAATCATATGCGTGGTTGGAAGGTGAAATGGTTATTGATTTTGAAGGCAAAAGATTTGTCCGGTGCGGGTTGGGATGAAGAAAATAAGATGGTAATTTTGGAGAAAGAAAGCCACGAGGACCTTAAGAAGGTAAACATGTTAGCATTGTGTATGCTTAGTTGTGTATTTTTGTCACTAATGATTGTGTCCTATTTGGTTGATATGTCTAGGCAAAATCAAGACTAGCACCATGGATTAACACTCCGATAAGAAACTATGATCTCTTACGTATTACTTGTGGGGATGATCATGCAAGAGGAGACAATGCGAAAGATGTTTCTAAAAATTGGGGACCAAGAGAGGATAATATCGATCTTGATGCTACTCAAAATGTCTCACAAGAGAAGAATGTAACATCCCAATCTTCCAAATCGTCAAGAGGCAAACGTCGTAGGGATCCCGACGTGGCATGTGAAGCCATATCTAATTTGGTGAATCATGTGTCTAGCATGGCAAGTGCCCTTTGTACGGGGTTCATGACCCCGATTGAGAAGATGGGTGCCAAACTATTTGCCTTAGATGGTTATGATTCCCATGTGCTTAAGAAGGCCTATAATTTTCTGTGCAAGGATAACTATGAGGCTACTAAGTTCGTAGTATTGCCAGAGGCATTTCAAAGGGAATGGTTGGATACGTTCATATTGGAAAATGAGGATCTTTGAGGGCTCGAATGTCTGTAACTTGCTGACTGTTAATTTGTTCCTGACTGTTATTTTGGTGGGTTCATAGGCCTGTAATATGTAATTTGCTCCTGACTGTTATTTTGGTGGGTTCGAATGTCTGTAATTTGTAATTTTTGGGAATTACACTATATCCCAGTAAACTGGTAAACTGGTAGTGAATATTTTGGAGGGATTCTAGGTAGGATCCTACTGCTGAAACATGTTCTGCTTCTTCTTCTGAATTTGTGGGCAGAACACTATATCCCACTATTTCCATAATGCTACTCCTGCTTCTTCTGAGTTTCATAATGATGTTTCTTCTTATTTCCACAATGCTACTATGCTACTGCTGCTTCTGTTACTTGCTGGTACTGAATATTCCCTGTAATATATGTCTCATATCATAGTTACATATATTTCTAACTTGGTGAACAATGTTTCTAGCATGTCATACTACGTAGTATTGAAAGGAAGAAAGCCGGGAGTTTACACAACTTGGCCTGAATGTTTCATGCAAGTTAATGGGTTTAAAGGCGCTTGCTATTTCAAGTGCCAAGATTATGATGAGGCGGTGAGTTACTTCGACTCGAAGGTTAAGGATAAACGAAGCATCGTTAAGGAGGAAGTTGTAGTCAAAGGGTACCCCATGGGCAATGTTATTTTCTTCGCTTGCCTTGTGTTACTTGCATCGATTATTGCCCTGGCTTATCTTATGTAAAAGCTATTACGAAGGAGACTTTGTTTACAACTGCTATTGTACTGGACCTTTGGACACTATTTATGATGAATCCAGCTATTTATGCTTTTGTAATGCTTGTTTGCAGGAATAGGCTCCCAATGAGGATTACAAGGGTGTGGCCGCGCTGAAAAGATAAAGTTGGTGGCCTCCCCCACCAATTTGGTGATGGATGGAGGTAGCCAACTTATACCTACACTGTAGACTATGATGAGGAAGGTGCAACCTTTGAGTCTACATTATGAAAATTGGCAATGATGAGTCAAGGTGAATCCTTTGAGCCAATTTGTTTGGGAATTTGTTGTTTCTTGTTTGCCATTTGCTTCACTTTTTTCCTGGTTTATGACTTATACTTCTTTCTACATCCCTTTGACTTATATTTATTTTTCAAAATGGGCTATGATGAGATTGTCATGATACATGTTCTGATACATGTTCTTATACATGTTATTATGTGGCCTACGCTGGAAATGTTGGGAATTTTGGCAATGAGGAAATATTGGAGCTGAAACATGTTCTGGTACATGTTCATGTACATGTTATGATACATAATCAGTGGCCTATGTAGGAAATGTTGGAAATTTGTGCAATGAGGAAATGTTGGTTCCGAAACATGTTCTGATACATGTTCTTCTACATGTTATGATACTGCGGGAATGTTGGTTGTAATACATTTCAGTGGCTAGGTTGGTTCTCATACATGTTCTACCTCTGAGCCCATTTCAAACTTTACTTCACTTTCAGTTTTTTCATGCCTGAGATCAATTTTTCGTTGAGATGATGAGGTTCAAATTCAGTTTTTTCAGTTTAGAAGATGGGGTTCACTTTCAGTTGGTGTGAAGCCAATTTCTTGTGAAGTTCAATTTGTTGTGAAGTTCAAACTTTACTTCACTTTCAGTTTTTTCATGCTTGAGTTCATTTTTTGGTTGAGATGATGAGGTTCAAATTCAGTTTTTTCATTTGAGAAGATGGGGTTCTCTTTCAGTTGCTCTGAGCCAATTTCTTGTGAAGTTCAATTTGTTGTGAAGTTCAATTTCTTGTGAAGTTCAATTTCTTCATACTTTGAGCCAATTTCTTGTGAAGTTCAATTTGTTGTTGAGAAGATGGGGTTCACTTTCAGTTGCTTTCATGCTTGATGTTCAATTTGTTCTTCTACCTCTGATACATTATGTTTGAAGTTCAATTTGTTGGTTCTGAAACAATTTGTTGAGATGAAATTTTCATGCTTGAACTTCAATTTTTTCTTCTACATTACGAAAATTGGCAATGATGAGTCAAAATGTTGGGCATGCTATGGTGATAGATATTGGCAATTTTGGGCATGCTATGGTGATAGATATTGGCAATGTTCCTGCATCAGATATTGGAAATGTTGATATGGGAATGTTGGTTCTGTTTTATGTTGCTGCTATGGTGAGTAGTGACGAGGGAGTTGCTGCATCTCTCGTCCAAAACCCACACTTTCCACTCACTCACTCCCAACCAAACAGCCCCAGTAACCCTCTGAGCCCCTTTTTATGGCATGTATATTGGGCATGCTATGGTGAGTATCAGTAGTATGACAAATTGTTTGAAGCATATCAGTTTGATCAACGATTTTCGGGTCTATGATGTTCTCTCATAAATTTTTCAGTCTGGGTTTCACTTCATATACTGTGTTCTAGTATCAGTTTTAGGGGGCAATGATGAGTATCAGTTTTAGGGGGCTGTGATGAGTGTCAGTTTTTATCCAGGAATTTGGGGCCTATGATGTTCTAGGTCATACACTGGGCTATGACGAGAGTCTATTTACCTTTGAGTATCAAATTTTTTCCAAGGTGAAGGCATCAGGTTTTTGAGTACCTGCTCTGAGCCTATAGGTTTTTCTCGCTTGCTATAATTCTTGACTCATATTATTCATGTTCCATTGTTGATTCATATAATTTCCAGGAAAGATGTACAAAACTTGGTTCCAGGAAATTTTTCAAATAAATTTATTGATCTGCTTCATGTAATTCCAAGGAAACACGTGCTTCATGTACGAAACTTGGTTCCAGCCCTTTTTAATGTTATGTTGTTGATTCATGTGATACGTATTCTGTTGTTGATTCAACTATGATTCATATAATTTCCAGGAAACATGTGCTTGCTGTACACAACTTGGTTTGTCGATTTGGTGTGAAACTAGTTTGTTCATCTGTTTGTTCAACTGCACCGAAGTATGTTTTCTATGTTGCAGATTCAGATGCAGATTCAGTTTGTTCATCAGTTTGTTCTTCATCTGTTTCTTCATCAGTTTGGTGTTCATCTGTTTGTTCATCACAACAAGGTTCTAGCCTCACAACGGGATTTGTTCTTCATCCGTTTGTTCATCCTGGACAACGGGATTGGCTGGGAAAATTTATACTTGGGTTGTTGTACAACAGTTTGTTATCAAAATATACTTGGATTGTCAAACCCGTTTGTACATCTGTTTCTCCAGATCTGTTTGTTCATCAGTTTGTTATCAAAATATATACTTGGGTTGTTGAACATAATTCGGTTGATGTACAAAATTTTCGTCCATACATGCAATATATTATTTGCTTGTGAACCTGTTTTCTCTCTGCCGAACCTTCATTTTCCAGTTGGGAAAATATTGTTGGTAACCATACCACAATTCAAAATGGTGATTATATCACTTGCAATGTGTTACCAAACACAGGAAGCCTACGTCCAAGTTCCCAAAGCCACTTTCTAGTGGTCATCCAAACACCACATGATGAAACTGATTACTTGCGGGAGGACAAAACACAACGTATCCAAACGCATTTTGGAAAGAGGAAAGAGAGAAAAGTGCACTGCATTACATCCGCATGAAACTGCCACTTTCACACTTCCATGCACCTACATCGAACCAAACAGCCCCTAAGCTATTTGGCACTTCTGTCGTAGTTATTGTTACTAGCATTAGTCTAGTTTTGTACTTTAGTTTAGCCAAATTGGCTATAAGATGTTATACCTACAAAGAGATAAAATGCCGAACGGCTAGCATATTTGTTGATAAACTTTAAAAAATTATCAGATATGTCAGTCTGGCATCCTTGCAACGATTACACCATGCGGACTCGCATTTTTTTGTTGTTGCAAATATGCTGATCCTTCTTGCGTATATTTTGTTTTTCTTTTTATGAAAAATTTACAAAGGTTAGATTTTGAAGCTATAAAATGAAGGGACGCTTTAGGTTTCTTGGCATAAGCTTCCAAAGCACATAATATATAGACTGACTTTATGTTTTTATAGCTATATACATACTATATAGATATATTTTTTGGTAAATGACAAAAAATTCTCGTTAGATATTCGACTTTTGCAAATTAAAATCTATTAGTCATTTTTAGCAATTTGCTCCTCCTTAGATTACAAATTCGTTCAATAAGGCCCCTCCAGCCAAAATTAAAATTTGTAATTCCGAAAATGTCATTGTCCCACCCCCCCCCCCCCCCCCCCCCCCCCGTTAGCGGCGGCGACCCCCCAGCCCCGCCCGACCCCCTGCCCTCCCCCCGCCGGCCCTGCCCCCCGCCCTCCGCCCGCCCGACCCCCCTGCCCTCCCCCCGTCGGCGAGCCCCCAGCCCCGCCCGTCCCCCGCAAGCCTGTCCCCCCCCCCGACCCCCCCGCCCGACCCCCTCGCCGGCCCTCCCCCCGACGGTGAGCCCCCAGCCCCGCCCGTCCCCCTCGAGCCTTCCCCCCGACCTCGCCGGCCCCCCAAGGCCCTCCCCCACACTCGCCGGCCCCCGCGGCCCTCCCCCGCCCTCGTCCCGGCCCCGCGGCCCTCCCGATGGCATCGCCGGCCACCCAGCCCATCCACCAACGGTCGAGGAAGGAGGGGGGGGGGGATAAAATTGTCATTTGAGAGTTTTTTGCAACAAAAAATAACTAGTGGGAAATTTAAGAGCATGGGATCTTTTTTTGTGAAAATGTCCAATGTAGGGAGAATTTTTAGTCATTTACCCTTTTTTTTAAAATTCAATATTGATATAATCTACACTAACCCAACTAAAATTTAGAAAAAAAACATGTACAGAAAATATCAATCTAGATATATTGTCACACGCTGCTGGATATTGACGTGAGTAGTGGGCTCGCCTGAAATACGTCCATTATTTTGGCTATCCATCTGTAAAATAATCGCTGTCAAAATGAACATTGCTATATATTTTAGGTCAAGGTTTTAGGATTGTGGTTAGAGCTTTAAGATTTTAGGGTTATGATTTTATGGTCTTAAGGCTGTAGGATTAGAGTTAGATTTTAGGGTTAGGATTATCATTAGTATTTTAGGATTATAATTAGGATTATGATTTAAGGATTAGTGTTTTATGGAGTGTTTTGTGGTTAGAGTTAGGGTAAGGGTTAAGATTTTGTAGGATTAGGACTAGAAATAGCTATATATTTAATATATAAAAAAATAAACTAAACTCTTTATCATATACTTCCTCTTCTCTCTTCTTGCTTCCTCTTTTATCTCCTCCACGGCTTCTCTCCTCTTCTAGTCGATTTGATGCATTGTTCTTTGTATGCAACTTAATTTTCAAACATCCTACAGTTGATTTGGCTAAAATTTATTTATCTACAACAAATTTTTTGAATATATTATTAGCGGGCAATAGAATGTTGGATTTTTTTTTAAAAAAAAAGGGGGGTTGTCTACGTAATTTTGCACCAGAGATGTGGAGGAGAAGCCCAATATTTGTGGCAGCAAGTGTGGTTCACATATGACAAATGAGCATCAAAAAATTAGACAGTATTCATATACATGGATATTAGGGTTTCGGTTTCGAAATTGATCGATGTTAGAGTTTGGATTTCGAAATCACTGTTTACGTAGGCTAATAAACAGTAATTTCGAGATCCAAATCTTTACATCGGAAAATTTCAAAATTCAAATTCTAATATTCATATATATGTGAAATCTTAAACCCAAATTACCCTCAAAATTATTCTCCATCCACATGAATGTCTAATCATTGTTTAAGCTTTTACGAGTTTGGAAAAGAATACGAAAGTTAATTGCTTTGGAAACGAACTTTTTTTGAATTTTATGTGGACAATGAACGGATGAGCATTGAGCAAATATGTCCCACTTGTTGTTTTCTACACTAGAGAGCAAAGCAATCCTTTTGGAATATTGTGTAGCCCTTTTGTAGTGGAAATACCACTCAATTAGCTTTTCTATTCTCCTTTTGTTGTTGTGTCATTCTCTGTCAGTAGAGGTGAGCGTTGTAGAATCGGCCAGTATTTGCCTATTTGGTCCATTGTTTTAGTATTTTTTTAATTAATATTTAAAAAATTAATATTAATGTCCTATCATATATAATAAGTTTTTTTTTTTAGTTTCGGTTAAATGACATTCGTTAATGTTCAATCAATCAATACTTATTATTATGGAATCTCTTAACCTACAATTTTTTTTTAACTTTTCTTGGAAGCATAAATTTCAAAGTCAAGCATCTACCAAGTTAATCAAATTTATTAAAACAATATGTAACAAGTCTCAAACATCTAAAAATGAGCGCAAAATATTTTACACAATAACTAAATTCTATCATTAGCATTAGTTCAAATACACGAAAATCCACTTTTAGGTTCCAAGAAAATACAAAAACTAAACCCAAAAGATTAATAAAGTCAATTCTTAGCATTCTTAACATAATTTCTAAGTCCACCAAAACAATTCCAACTTCTAAAAAACTGAATTTTAACTTAAAAAAAAAGATAAAATTGAAAATGGGTAGCATAAAATTAATCACGAGCAACACTACCGTATATGTGTGTGTCTGTGTGTGTTATATAATATAATCGGTAGGTGTTTTTGGTATTGTATTACATTCAAATCGCTACCACTACCATTATAACATATTCTAGTCGGTTTGACAATTCGGTATTTGTTCATAATTTTGGTTCAATTTTTTTTTAATTAATCGTTATTCGGCATTTTTTTGGTAGCGGTTGGCTGGGGCTTAGGACTAAGGTGGGATCAAGTCCCTCCCACTATATATATATATATACATATATATATATATATATATATATATATATTCCCAATATATTATATATATATATATATATATATATATATATATATAATATATTGGGAATATATATATATATATATATATATATATATATATATATATATATATATATATATATATATATATATATATTATTGAAAATGGGTAGCATAAAATTAATCACGAGCAACACTACGGTATATGTGTGTATCTGTGTGTGTTATATAATATAATCAGTTGGTATTTTTGGTATTATATTACACTCAAACCGCTATCACTACCGTTATATCATATTCTAGTCGGTTTGACAATTTGGTATTGGTTCATAATTTTGATTCGATTTTTTAAAAAAATAATCGGTATTCGGCCGGTTTTTCGGTAGCCGTCGGCTGGAGCTGAGCCACCTTAGGACTAAGGTGGGATCCAGTCCCTCCCACTATATATATATATATATATATATATATATATATATATATATATATATATATATATATATATATATATATATATATATGTATTTCAGGTAGGATTCGGGTCCGTTTAGATAATGAAGATCTAATTTTAGGTTATATTTCAGGTAGGATCCGGCGCAGTTTTATATGGATACTGCCAAGGGATAGAGTCAAAATTGAAATAAGTCGGTATGATTCAACCAAGGGACGTATAATTTATAGACTTCGCAGCAAAGATTCGAACGATTAGATAATTTTTGAAAAAAAAATCCTTTCACAAAATACAAGAGACTTCTTTTCTTCCAAAGAATAGATTCAAATTAAGATAAAGAGTGAGGTGAGAAGTAAGGGCTTCCGTTCGTAAAATTTGTGAAAAATGTCGACTGATCCGTAGGCGCGGGCGAATTATGATTTGTTCCAATCCGAGACATAAACAGAGACAAGGATAATTTTTCTAAAAAAAACTTTCTAAGAGGGTCCCTACAAAAATAAAATAAAGGATTTGTTTTAACATAAAATGGATATCTCCATATCTTTCTGTATATTTCTGATTCATATTTATGAGATGATAAAATATGGCAAAACTTATACCAAAAATTGGTTCACGTAGGATATATATATATAGCATGATGATAGCATGTGGGGGGTGACAAGTAGACACCCTCCATAGGGTGGCACCTCACCTCCCTCATCCTCTATATATAGAGAATAAGGGAGGTAGGATGCCACCTCACGGGAGGGTGTCTACTTGTCACCCCCCATGCTATCATCATGCACCCATACATGGGTGTATGATGATAGCATGTGGGGGGTGACAAGTAGACACCCTCCATAGGGTGGCACCTCACCTCCCTCATCCTCTATATATAGAGAATAAGGGAGGTAGGGTGCCACCTCACAGGAGGGTGTCTACTTGTCACCCCCCATGCTATCATCATGCACATGGGTGCATGATGATAGCATGTGGGGGTGACAAGTAGACACCCTCCATAGGGTGGCACCTCACCTCCCTCATCCTCTATATATAGAGAATAAGGGAGGTAGGATGCCACCTCACGGGAGGGTGACTACTTGTCACCCCCCATGCTATCATTGTAGAAGCATAGAAAATATCAGAATAATGATCTATGCGGCTCGGAACAGGAGAACCCCATGCGGCTCATACATGAGTGGTCCCATGCGGTTCAGAGAGGCTCTTAGTCTCATGCGGCTCATTACAGGAGAGTCCATGCGGCTTACATAGGGACAGTCCTATGCGGTTCAAAGAGCCCCCTAGCCGCATGCAGTTCAGAAGTACATGCAGCTCACATACGACCAACAGAGATATGCGGCTCGATCAACGCCACGTGTCCCCATGGGACCCCTTCACACAGCTGGCCATCGAGTAATGGCCCTATTTAATGCTCTGCCATAATTTGACAGATGACGGCTCTGACATGAAGTGTCATAATGGCCCTGTCATAATGACAGACTCTTTGGGAACAGGGGAAAATCTCTGACACGATCCAAAATTGCCACGTGGCTACTCCCATGCGGCTCACTTAAAGAACAGCTTCATGCGGCTGGCAAGAATCATCTTCCTGCGGCTCACCAAGAAGCCATCCCATGCGGCTCGTGAGTACTATACCTATGCGGCTCACCAAGAAGCCATCCCATGTGGCTGGCAAGAATCATCTTCCTGCGGCTCACCAAGAAGCCATCCCATGCGGCTCGTGAGTACTATACCTATGCGGCTCACCACGAAGCCATCCTATGCGGCTCGCAAGTACTATACCTATGCGGCCCACTGAGACGCTGTCTCATGCGGTTCATGAATATCATGCGGTTCTGACAGGATCCACCATTAAGATACGTGGCAGAGATTCAATGGTCCCCACGACTTAACAGCTGGTAGCAAAGGTGATTATGGGATGCAGAGCAATCAGAGATTTACCAGATCCCAATGACCATATTTAATGTTATCCTCATAATTAATGAGATCATGTCATATCATTCATGATCAAGCCAATGGGACACGTGGTGAGAGATCCAAGCTTGACACAACCAATCATGAAGATTTAAAGCAATCAGCATTAATCATTCACAGGATTCAATACTATCCCCATTTATGGCCCAGATCATTCACGCCTTAAACTAATAGTCCAGATTGATTATACATCAGGCCGCCGCCACTTTGAGAATGGGTAATCATCCAAACCCTAATGAGGCTCCCCACTATTATAAATAGCAGGGTGCCATTCCCTTGCGAGAGACACGATCAGAAGGAGATAGACAAAAAAGAGCTTCCCCCCTAATAATCAGAGAGAAAATACACAGAGAAAGAGAGAAGTCAGAAGAGCAATACGAGGAGAGCAAGAAGAGAATTTCTTCATCAACGCCAACCATCTCTTCACAGGAGCCGAGGCTGCATACCGATCGTCCAAGGAGTAAGGCAGGGCTGTTGTCGCCTTCCCGAGCCTCTATCGTCACCCCCAGAATCTAAAATAAATAATTGTACTTAGACTGCTGTACCTAGGTTTTCGTCCCTAGGCTTTCTTTGTACAAGCGGGTTTGTAACGTGAAGTAAAAGTTCGGTCCTCCGATAATTGTTCTGTTCTTTTATATTTCATGGCAAACACGATGGCGACTCTGCTGGGGACAAACTTTTCTACGGCTGAGGAGTTGGTGACGCAGTCGGATGCAGCCAATCTTGGCTCCACGAAACAAAAGATGGTCGTCTGCTTCGACCAACAGGCGTTTGAAGAGATGCTCTCCGAAGGAAGCGTTGGCCCGGTCCAGAAGCGCACCCGCACGACGAAGGCTCGCAGAGAGTGGAGACCAAAATCATTTGCTCCTCCCCAAGCCCTCGACGGGATGCCATCTATTGCTCAATGTAGTGCCCCGTCCCTACATCGTGTCCCGTACTCTGTCCACGGGGTGCGCGAGAAAGGAACACTGTCGTTTTCGATTCGGTCGGGACCGATAGGTCGGGATCGGCCGAGTCGATCGAACGGGAACGGTTGAATTAAGACCCATTCCTCGTTATAGAATGTCTTCTTCGGAACCAAGTCCCATATTCAGCGGACTGCGCCTCGAGGATTGACTCTGCGGCTGAGTCGGGAGAGACCTCCCGTTGCTCTGCTTTTCACGTCGCTTGCGATGGTTTTGGCTTTGTTTTCTGAATGCGTTTTCGTGAATGTTTTCGATGGTTTTCATGGCTTGCATTTCGAACTCGCATTTCCTATCGAACTCCTTGAATAATGCAGTGTTCTACTCGGTTGCTTGTGCGATTTTAGGTCATCGCGTAGGCGACGTCTAGCGCAACCAGCAAGTTCTCTCGCCGAAGTAAACTCAAGGTGAGTGGCTGACCCTTCTCTTCTCGACCCCCTTCTTAGGCAAATCGATAGTGTTGTTGCAGATGAAACAATGAAATCAAGGGCACGAACACGATAAAAATGAACAAGTTTTAAAGAGAATGTAGGCTATATCTTCATAACTAAAAAAGAATTGTCTTTGCACGGTCATTGGACAACTCGTGTACGAGGAACGGCTTCCTCGAGCGATACCCCGAGACACTGGATCGTTTCGGCCTAGGAGGAAGTAAAAGATAGCTGTGCTCGACGAAAGCAAAAAGATATGGTTAGTCGGGAGAACTTGCAGTGGGGCTCGCTACCCGCACTGAAAGTGTCGCCGTCTAACCCAGCTATAGTCCAAATATGGCTTGTGATGCCAGTGACCTTCACGAACACAAATTTGCACACAAAATGATAACAACCGACAGGGAAGAACATTGTAAGTCCCAAAGGCGCGACACGGTCCGCCGGAGGTAAGTTCCGAAGTAAATTACATTATGCTTGTCATTGCACGCTTGAAATTCATTAGGATGGTTAGAAACATTCATGAACTAAGTCATATAAACTCATTCAACCAAATGAGAGCTTGGAACTTAACTTGCCACGCACCAGTACAAAGTGTAATGTACTGATCCTCGCTCTCCACGCAGGTACCCCGAACTACGAAGGGCGTGCCACTTGAAAGCTCAAGGCGAAGTGAACCCTTTTGAAGCCTCGTCCGCGTGTAAAGGCTTATTTTCTGGAATCCTTTTGAAGAAGACCCACACCCAGTCCAAAAGAAGATGGCGGCTCGACTCGCCTCGATAGTAGGTGGAAAGATGTTATATACTTTTGCTTGTAAAAAGGGATGTAATGTATGGAACGACCTATCTCATCGGCGTTCATTTTGTAAGTCAAGTCATGTTGTAGCCCGCGCGGCAATGATTGTAAAGGAGTCTATGTAAAGTTTTATTATCATCAATAAAAAAGTCTATTTCTATTCCAAATGTGTCATTCAATTTCTCTGCGTACTCTAACTTGATGTTGTGTTTCGGATAACCTTATGACTATGCCTTGTGCGATCGCAACTTAGGTTCGCACGGCATCACGCCCGGGGGACGACTATCGATTCTACGGAATCGGGGCGTAACATAATGGTATCAGAGCACGGCTTTACATCCTTTGGCCTTGCGTCTAGAGTTTCAAACCTTTGACCTCGCATCGATGAGATAAGTTGTTCCATACAATGAGTCCGTAATATTTTGTGACTGATGCGTTTGCCTTCGTATCGCAGAAGTGATGTAACCTACGGCCGAGCAAGAACAGAGCGCCTCCAGCGGCTCTAGTAGTTCGCATCGTCCGCAGGCTGGACCTTCTAACGATACAATCGAAAGGATGCTGCGCATGATGGAGGCGCAGCGAAACCAGTCCGAGAACCGGCATCAGCAGGTAGAGGAACGACAGGCCCAGTTCGAAGCTCGCTTCGAAGCTCGTTTTGATGCACATGCCAAGCTTCAGCAAAAGCAGCTAGATACCCGGCAGCAGATAGTCCAGACAATGGCGGCCAATGGGAATTCTGCGACTACGCCTACCATCACTGTGCCGGCGATCCAACCCATTGATGTCGACACGGAGGATCCTGAGCGTCAACCAGCAGCACCGAAAAAGTATAACTTTGAAGTGTCAGAATTCAAGAAGGCGTGCCGCACTTCCTTCAGCGGCACCGAGGGTCCTTCCATGGCGATCGACTGGTTGGAAGAACTGGAAGATCACTTTGAGCTTCTTGGCATTGAAGAATCGAAGCAAGTCGCCTGCGCACAACTTCAGCTACGGTTGAACGCACACGACTGGTGGGCTGTGCGTAAGCGAGCGATCCGACCGGACAACACCACCGCACCGATCTCTTGGGCCACGTTCCGCAAAGCTTTCGAACTCCAGTACCTTCCGTCAGCCGTTCTTCAAGCGAAGGAGAATGAATTCATGCAGTTGAAGCAAGGGAGCCGGACGGTGGAACAGTATGCCGCAGAATTCAACAAGTTGTCAAAGTTTGCTGGCCAGTTTCTGCCGACTGAAGAGTGCCGTGTGCGACGGTTCGAAGTGGGTCTGCGACACTCTATCGGTGCGCATGTCGGGGTCCCGGAGTACAAAACCGTGGGCGAGGCTCTGAATCACGCGCTCCGCCTTGAGAACCTGCATCCTTCCAGTGCTGACGACGTTGTGCGCAACTCCAATCACAAACGTCCTAGCCATATGGGAGGCAACAACCACACAGCAAAGCGTCCGAACAACGGGGGCTACCAAGGACAAAGCACTAGGTCTCGTTGCACAAAATGTAATTACGTCGGACACGATGCCAGCGAGTGCCGTACCCTGAACATCGACTGTCACTCTTGCGGGAAAAAGGAACACTATGCTAAAGATTGTCGTTCCCGACCGCAACGATAAGATGCGCTGCCACAATCAAATCATCAAAATCGAGGCCCAGTTCCTCGACCTCCTCCGCCCACTCAACCTGCACTACAATATGGCCAAGATCGTCGCCACAACACTCAGGGCCGCGTCTATGCCATGACTCGAGACGAAGCACTGGAATCAGACACCGTAGTGACATGTATACTAAAATTCAATAATGTGCCTGCTCGTGTGTTATTTGATTCAGGTGCTTCACATAGTTTCATATCGGCGGACTTTACCGCCGAGCACAAATTCCCTGTAATATCATTAGATCTCGACCTTAGCGTAAGCACGCCTTCGGGCACACCAATTCTCACAAACTTAGCTTGCGCCGGCGGGATTATCTGTATCGGCGGTCAAAAGATCGGTCTGGATGTGATAGTTCTAGATATGAAGGACTTTGACATCATTCTGGGGATGGATTGGCTCGGGCCGTGCAATGCAACCATAGACTGCGCTGAAAGGAGGGTCACATTCCGCATGCCTGGAGTGCCTGAATTTTGCTACCCGTGTGGTGAGGCGTCGCCGACCTGCATGGTGATCTCCGCAATATCGACTCGACGGATGCTGCATTCCGGGTGCGAAGGCTATCTAGCTTCCATTCGAGACATGCGACAGGATGGTGCAAAAGCGGGTCAGACCGACGTTGTGGCAGAATTCCCAGACGTGTTCCCGGACGAGCTACCCGGCATGCCGCCCGATCGAAAAATAGAGTTCACCATCGACATATTCCCCGACACCCGTCCGATCTCGAAGGCTCCGTACAGAATGGCTCCTGCAAAATTGAAAGAATTGAAGGCACAACTTCAGGAATTGCTCGACAGAGGGTTTATTCGTCCGAGTGTCTCGCCGTGGGGTGCGCCCGTGCTATTCGTAAAGAAGAAGGATGGATCGATGCGACTCTGCATCGACTATCAAGAATTGAATAAAGCCACCGTCCGAAACAAATACACCCTGCCCCGCATCGACGACTTGTTCGACCAGCTCCAAGGTGCAACCGTATTTTCGAAGATTGATCTGCGATCGGGTTATCACCAACTCAAAGTCAAGCCAGATGACGTGCCGAAGTCTGCCTTCCGCACTCGTTATGGCCACTACGAGTTCTTGGTAATGCCGTTCGGCCTGACAAACGCCCCTGCCGTCTTCATGGATCTAATGAATCGGGTGTTCCGTCCGTTCGTTGACAAGTTCGTAGTAGTCTTCATCGACGACATCCTCGTCAACTCGAAGGATCGAGCGCAACATGTAGAGCATCTGCGGACGGTACTCCAAACCCTTCGAGAGAATCAGTTGTATGCGAAGCTGAGCAAGTGCGAGTTCTGGTTGGACAGCATCTCATTCCTTGGGCACATCATCTCCGCCACGGGCATCGCAGTCGATCCAAAGAAAGTCGAGGCAGTTGCTGATTGGAAACGGCCCGCATCAGTTAGCAAAATTCGGAGCTTCCTAGGCTTGGCGGGATACTACCGACGCTTCGTGAAGGACTTCGCGAAGATTGCATCGCCGTTGACTCGCCTCACCCAGAAAGGAGTCGCATTCAAGTGGTCAGACGACTGTGAAGCTTCCTTCCAGGAGCTCAAACAACGGCTCGTTTCGGCCCCGATACTTGCTCTTCCTGAAGGGTCGGAGGGATTTCAAATCTTCAGCGATGCTTCTGGCTAGGGCTTGGGGTGTGTGCTCATGCAGCGGGATAAGGTGATATCTTTTGCTTCCCGGCAGTTGAAGCCGCACGAGAAGAACTACCCCACGCACGACCTAGAACTAGCGGCAATTGTGTTCGCGTTGAAGCTGTGGTGTCACTATCTCTATGGCATACCGTGCAGGATTTATACGGACCACAAAAGCCTCAAGTATCTCTTCATCCAGAAAGAACTGAATTTGCGGCAGAGGCGATGGCTCGAACTAATCAAAGACTATGACTTATCGATCGACTACACGCCGGGCAAGGGAAATGTGGTAGCGGATGCGCTGAGCCGAAAGTACTTAGCTTCATTATGCATCAACGATCGACTGCTGCGCGACTTGGAAGGAATGGGCATCGAGCTTCGAGTTCGTTTCAGAGACGTGAAACTGGCGCAACTGCGGGTGGAACCGAGCCTACTGGAGAGGATCAAGTCTGCACAGAAGGACGACCCATACTTGGAGAAGATGCGGAAGCTGATATCGACAGGGAAAGCGTCCGACTTTGCAGAGGACGAGTCGGGAGTGTTGCGCGTGAAGGGACGGCTATGCGTACCGGACGACGTAGAACTCAGAAAGGAGATAATGACGGAGGCACACTATGCAAAATATTCCTTGCATCCTGGCAGCACCAAGATATATAAGGACCTCCGCGTTGTCTTTTGGTGGCACGGCATGAAGAGGGACGTAGCGCTCTTTGTGTCAAAATGTATGGCCTGTCAGCAAGTCAAAGTCGAGCACCAGCGACCGGGCGGGGAGATGTAGAACCTTACCATTCCAGAGTGGAAATGGGATCACATCACTATGGACTTCGTTGTTGGCTTGCCGAGGACGCCGCGGGGAAATGACGCCGTCTGGGTCATCGTCGATCGACTAACCAAGTCAGCGCACTTTATCGCCATCAAAGTTACTTGGAGCGTCGACCGCCTTGCTCAGATATACCTTGATGAAATAGTTCGGCTGCACGGGGTCCCAGTTTCTATCGTCTCCGATCGGGATGGACGGTTCGTAGCGCATTTCTGGAGTAGTCTACATTCAGCGTTGGGGACCAAGTTGAAGTTCAGCTCAGCTTATCATCCTCAGACTGACGGCCAAACAGAGCGGGTGAACCAAATTCTCGAAGACATGTTGCGACTCTGTGCGATCGACTTGAAGTCAAGTTGGGACGTCCATCTACTGCTGGCCGAGTTTGCATACAACAACAGCTATCAGTCCAGCATCCAAATGGCGCCGTATGAAGCTTTGTACGGCCGAAAGTGTAGATCGCCCATTTGCTGGAATGAAGTCGGGGAACGGCAGATACTTGGTCCGGAGCTGGTGGAGCAGACTGTACAAAAGGTCAAATTGATATGAGAAAGATTGAAGATAGCACAAAGCCGGCAGAAAAGCTATGCCGACACGCACCGACGCCCCCTCGAGTTCTCGAAAGACGACCATGTATTCCTGAAGGTGATGCCTATGCGTGGAGTATCCCGGTTCGGTGCGAAAGAAAAGTTGAGCCCAAGATTTGTTGGCCCGTTCGAAATATTGAAGCGAGTCGCCCCGGTAGCTTACCAAATTGCCTTGCCGCCTGCATTGTCAGAGGTACATGACGTCTTCCACGTCTCACAATTGCGGAAGTACATGCACGATCCGGGGCATGTGGTAGATTTGGGTAAGCTGGACCTGAAGGCGGACTTATCATATGTCGAAGAGCCGGTGCAAATCTTGGAGCACAAGGATAAACTTCTCCGCAACCGTGCTATTCCACTAGTCCGCATCCTCTGGAGAAACCATTCGGTCGAAGAGTCGACATGGGAGCTTGAGTCAGAAATAAAAAAAAAGTTCCCTTCATTGTTCTTGTAGAGGTAGGTTCTATTTTAAGTTTCGAGGACAAAACTTTTTGTTAGTTGGTTATGGTGTAGTGCCCCGTCCCTACATCGTGCCCCGTACTCTGTCCACGGGGTGCGCGAGAAAGGAACACTGTCGCTATCGATTCGGTCGGGACCGATAGGTCGGGATCGGTCGAGTCGATCGAACGGGAACGGTTGAATTAAGACCCATTCCTCGTTATGGAATGTCTTCTTCGGAACCAAGTCCCATATTCAGCGGGCTGCACCTCGAGGATTGACTCTGCGGCTGAGTCGGGAGAGACCTCCCGTTGCTCTGCTTTTCACGCCGCTTGCGATGGTTTTGGCTTTGTTTTCTGAATGCGTTTTCGTGAATGTTTTCGATGGTTTTCATGGCTTGCATTTCGAACTCGCATTTCCTATCGAACTCCTTGAATAATGCAGTGTTCTAATCGGTTGCTTGTGCGATTTTAGGTAATCGCGTTGGCGACGTCTAGCGCAACCAGCAAGTTCTCTCGCCGAAGTAAACTCAAGGTGAGTGGCTGACCCTTCTCTTCTCGACCCCCTTCTTAGGCAAATCGATAGTGTTGTTGCGGATGAAACAATGAAATCAAGGGCACGAACACGATGAAAATGAACAAGTTTCAAAGAGAATGTAGGCTATATCTTCATAACTAAAAAAGAATTATCTTTGCACGGTCATTGGACAACTCGTGCACGAGGAACAGCTTCCTCGAGCGATACCCCGAGACACGGGATCGTTTCGGCCTAGGAGGAAGTAAAAGATAGCTGTGCTCGACGAAAGCAAAAAGATATGGTTAGTCGGAAGAACTTGCAGTGGGGCTCGCTACCCGCACTGAAAGTGTCGCCGTCTAACCCAGCTATAGTCCAAATATGGCTTGTGATGCCAGTGACCTTCACGAACACAAATTTGCACACAAAATGATAACAACTGACAGGGAAGAACATTGTAAGTCCCAAAGGCGCGACACGGTCCGCCGGGGGTAAGTTCCGAAGTAAATTACATTATGCTTGTCATTGCACGCTTGAAATTCATTAGGATGGTTAGAAACATTCATGAACTAAGTCATATAAACTCATTCAACCAAATGAGAGCTTGGAACTTAACTTGCCACGCACCAGTACAAAGTGTAATGTACTGATCCTCGCTCTCCACGCAGGTACCCCGAACTACGAAGGGCGTGCCACTTGAAAGCTCAAGGCGAAGTAAACCCTTTTGAAGCCTCGTCCGCGTGTAAAGGCTTGTTTTTTGGAATCCTTTTGAAGAAGACCCACACCCAGTCCAAAAGAAGATGGCGGCTCGACTCGCCTCGATAGCAGGTGGAAAGATGTTATATACTTTTGCTTGTAAAAAGGGGATGTAATGTATGGAACGACCTATCTCATCGGCGTTCATTTTGTAAGTCGAGTCATGTTGTAGCCCGCACGGCAATGATTGTAAAGGAGTCTATGTAAAGTTTTATTATCATCAATAAAAAAGTCTATTTCTATTCCAAATGTGTCATTCAATTTCTCTGCGTACTCTAACTTGATGTTGTGTTTCGGATAACCTTATGACTATGCCTTGTGCGATCGCAACTTAGGTTCGCACGGCATCACGCCCGGGGGACGACTATCGATTCTACGGAATCGGGGCGTGACACTCAAGACGGCGAGAAGGACTCTTCTGCGGCCCCACTTCAGACCGTAGACAACTCTGTTGTCCCCAAGTCCGACAGAAGAAAACACTATGATGCTGAACTTGCAGGGGCAAAGAGAAACTCTACGCGATCCGAGCCGCATAGGGGTGCTAGCCGCATGAAAAAAGCTCATGCGGCCACATCCGCTAGCCGTATGAAGAAAAATCATGCGGTCACATCTGTCAGCCGTATAGCTTATGCGGCTACAGTTGCCAACCACATGGATGAAACTCATGCGGCTATGGAAGTCAATCGCTTGCAGAAAACCCATGCGACCACAATGGCCAACCGCATGCGGCCAGCCTGTACGGTCACGACTCCTAGCCGCACAAAAATAACTCATCCAACAGCAGAAGACAACCGCATGCAGACAGCCTGCACGGTACTCAATTCTAGCTGCATAGCGTCTATTCCACGCTCCTCTCGATCAGTCTTCGACCGTCTCTCGTACGGTCCTGACTCTGATGGTTATCTGGATGACAAGCCAGACTCTGTGGTATTCAACTTGGACTCCTGCTATTACGCACCCGCAAGTGCTAAAAGGAGGAAGTCTAGGGCAGCGCGGGCTCACCAAGCCCAGTCAGCTGCCCCAACCTCTGATCATCGGGGTATCCTGCTGATTATCACGCGGGCCTCTGATGGAAAGTTGTACAGAACTACTCGAATCCAGCCCCCGGTGGCGAACGGACAGAGTGGTTCCTCTGACCTGCGTGAGGACATCCTCCACAAGCGTAAGGGAAGAGACGGGGCTTCGGTGTGCAAAGAGTCCTCGCTTGGACGTCACTGCACCCAAATCATCGTCAACTGCTGTTGCAGCAATGCGGCAGTGACGAAAGATCGGCCGTCAGTCTTCCAAAGACTACAGCGTCCGAGCTCAGAAGACGAGGCACCTCCTGTTGTCTCCTGCAATTCCACTCAGAAAGTCCCCGCCGAGGGGAGAGGGAAGAAGGCAAGCATTTCCATCCCGAAGACCTCAACCACTACGGCTAAGAAACTATCGTCTAAACGGTTGTCCTCCATCGGAGTATTCCAACACACCCGTTCAAAGACGAAATCTGCTGCAGTGGGAAATTCATCATCCACATCGCTGGGGGTCGTGGGAACTAGGGGTAGCAATCCTCCGAACATCCACAACAATCCGATGTTTCAAGGAGCCGAGCCCGGGGAAACAACTCTTCCATCAGGTACAACAGACGCCGATGTCCCCGAGGACATCCATTACTCTCAAGACGAAGCAGACTCTGAGGCTGGGGGTACTGTTCCCTCCGAGTCCGAACCAGAAGAGAATATTCCCACATATCCCGATGACTTCTCGGTACATGGGTATGACTCAGAGGATACATCTCCCACCGTCCCTTTCGTTTCTCATCATACAAGGACGGTGTTCATGACAGACAGCAATCAAAGTGGTTCCAGCGATCGCCAGCGCATCGACAATCTCGAAGCCATATTACTTGCTTTGGTCAAGTCTGTAGACGAGATTAAAGTAGCCCTTCCAAATCTGCAAGGAGGGACGCCTGGCCAAACAAGCGTGGGTCCCGCGGTCAATGCGGATTCGAATTCGGCGGCACCGAACCCGGGCAACAATCCTCCCAAAATAACAGCCCCTACCGCGACAGATGAGGCCCGAGAAGTAAGAAGAGAGGTTCAGGAGCTCCGAGCCATGTTTCATGCCCGAGAAAATGCTTAAGACCTCAGAGTTCGGCAACCATACCCTGCTGAGTGGAAGGATGTTCCTTTTCCACCAAGATATAAGCCGTTCAATATCAACCCGTATGATGGCAAGACCTCAGCAAGTTGGTACATCACTTACTTCGAGGTCACCACCGACCATCTGCCCCATGATGATGCTATCCTCACGCGATTATTCATTAGGGTATTGGAAGGAGTCGCCTTCGACTGGTATCACAATCTGCCGGACAACTGCATCCACTCCTTCACCGGCTTCAAGCGCCTGTTCTTGGAGAGATTCTACGAAGTAGGGCAGGACGTCACCATGTCCACCCTCATGGATGTCGTCCAAGGGAAGAAGGAGCTGACAAGGAACTACATTGAGCGGTTCCGCCAAACCGCCATGAAGCTGCCATCCGGAAATTCAGATTCCTTTTTAATTAAAATTTGCCAAAAGAGACTGCTTCCAACGATCAGTCTCTGGATGGGCGAAAGTCAATTCAAAGATTGGAAGACGTTCATCATCAGCACCACAAGCGCCGAAGAACGACTGAAGAAGGCTCGCCAACTGGAATTGCACATCTCGAAAGGAGAAAACAAGGGCAAGCGTCCCAACAACGATAATGGGGGAAGCCCCTCCAACAATCAGGACAGCAAGGGAAAGCAGGCTATGGTGGCCGATACAGCACAAAAGTCTGAGCCGAAGCCAGCAGACAAACAATGGCCACAAATCACTTACTCCTTTGAAGACGGTCACGTTAAGCCCATCTTGGACATGCTCATACAAGGGGACAGAATTCAGCTTCCTCCACCAAGACGGGAACCACGGCCGGCAGAGATGGAGAATCCAAAGTACTGCCATTATCATCGCTATGTCCATCATACTACACATGATTGCTACCAACTGAAACGGTACATACAAAACCTCATCGATTCGAACGCTCTGGCCATCGATTTCGAAGAGGTAACCGTGGCGGCCAATATGGTGTCCGTACAATTCGACAGCTTCCCTCCGATGGAGACTCAAGACGGGGTGGTCCCCGTCCCTCTAGCGACAATAGAGATTACCAATCTTCCACCCCCCCGAGATCAGGCTGCCGGTCTAGTACCCCTCACCACCTCTCGAGGGGAGGTCATGTGGATCCATCCAGACTTGGTGTCAAAAGTGACTCGGCCTACACCATCTTCCACCGATAAGAAGAAAAGTAGAAAGGTCAGGACCTGCCACACAATCTCGGCAGACAACGAGGAAGCTACAGCCGTCGTCACACGGTCCGGAGTGCAATCCCAACCTGTGGTTGACAATCCAGCTGAAAACCATCAACCCACTACAACTGATGCTCCGGGACCGGCTCAGCCTTCGACGACCGACAAGCCTAGGCCGAGGGAGACTCGCTTCGACAAATCCCTCCGAAAAGAGACAGCCCAAGGGCTAGAGAGGCCCTACAACTTTGACATCTTAGCGCAATTGGCTAACACACCGGCCAAGTTATCACTGTACGAACTCCTAAGGCTCTCAAAGGATGTTCGTATTGTATTAAGCGAAGCACTCCAAAATGCCGATGTCTATCTGGCTCAATCCAACCTCACCGGGGAGGACTCACCTGTGGATCTCCAGGACAGTGTCTGTACGGGAGCAATGCCCAACATCATCTTCACTCCGCAGGACATGCTCATCAAAACTAACCTGCACGATCGCCCACTGTACTATACTGGATACATCGGCGACGTAAAGGTAGATTGGATGTACATTGATCCAGGCTCTTCCATAAGCATCATCCCGAAGGGTCTGCTACATCATCTCCGTATCCCAATGCATCGTCTGACACCTACAAGCACCGCCATCAGCGGTTTCAATTCGGGCAGGAGCTACCCTATTGGGAAGATTCGTCTGAAGTGTCAAATTGGCGACCTCCAATCCGAAGTCACCTGCTACGTCATAGATGCAGACACTTCATACAACATCCTCTTGGGGCGTCCGTGGATATACGATTATATGATCGTGCCTTCCATACTGCACCAATGCTTCAAATATGTCGACAAATACGGCTTCGTGAAGACAGAATTTGCTGACATCGATCCCTTCAAAGGGGTCGAATCTTACTACTCGGACTCCTGCCTATACGAAAAGTCGAAGAGGCACCTTGATGAAGGAAATGTACAAGCTAGTACCGAGACGGCCACAGGATCAGAAGAGCCTCTGACAATCCACCTCCAAGCTCGTAAACCGGGAAGGTTCGTACCCCTTACTGCCACTCTGCGGAAGGACGCGATCAGCCTCTCGACGCAGGAAGAGCAGATGATAATCCGGCTGCCAAGGTCCGGCCAAGTGTCGAAACCCACAACGGGGCCACTAACAATCAGACTGACGAGAGTCGGTCAACCCCAAACGGAGAAGCTCAATCCCTCCGATAGGCCACTGACGATACACCTTCCCAAGAAGGGTCGTCACCCCGATGCAAGGTCTGATACTTCTAGCGAACCGGCCACTCTTCGCTCCACAACAAGTGCCAAACTAGGGGTCGCTAGTCTGCCAACAACTCCATGCTTTGCTCCACCAACTGAACCACTGACAATCAAGCTTCCCAGGATGTCCTCTCAGTCTTCATTCACACAGGGGATAGCCGAAGAGGAACCAGAGTTGGCTAAGTATGTGGCTGCCCACACTGATGTTCCTTCCGCTGATGATGTAATCCCCCTAGAAAAGATACCTTACTTCATCAATAAAGGGTTATCTTTGAACTACACCGAGCTCAATAAGCTATGTACAATGTATGCTATGGAACACGGTATAGGCACTCACCTACACACACAAGTGACAAATGTGTACACCGCGATCCAGCTTACTCCAGTAGAAGACGCTTACCGAATAATCGAGGAAGGGGTTCATCCGATCATCTTCGGCCGGACGAACAACCCGCAACCCTTCACCATAGAGGAAGCCGACCTCGGGTCAGATGCCGGAAGATTGCCTCTATATCTTTATAGTCCCCAATCTAAATATCTCATGCAGAAATAGGGGTATGATCTGGAGACGACGCCAGGTTTAAACTACGGCACTGGGCGACGATTACCTTTGAAGCCGCCAGTCCCGGCGGGCAAACCACGAGACTACTATAGCAAAACTCGATGCGGGTTGGGGTATGTAACGCCTACTACGACCCCTGAGAGTTCAGATAAAGAATGCGACTGGCAGTCACATTCAACCGGGTTACCAACTTCTGACTCGGATACCAGCATCGGAGATGTGTTCAGATAAGTCATGACAGTCAACATGGCATTCGCCGACGCTTACGAAGAAGACGAAGACATCCCCAAAATCCTCGAGCTATGTCACCCCCAGTTTCCAGAAACAGGGGTATTTTTGTCATTTTTTTTTCATTTTTTATTATTTTAAAATTATTTATTTATTTATTGTAATATTTTGGGGTTATTTGAGTCGGGTTCGAATTTCAGCTCAATCCGACTTGAAACGGGGACCCGGGGTAGTGTTGACCCTAGTGGACCCACACAATAGTTAGCTATGGCCCACATGTCATTTATTTTAGTTAGTGACTAGGCTAATTTATTTGGATTAGGATTTATTAGATTAGTGTGTTAGAATGACCAAACTAGCCCCCGACTTAAAACCCCTTTTTAATGTATTGTTAATAGGCTAGAGGGGGTATTTTTGACATTTCAAAAAGGTCCCCAAAGCAGCCCATAGCAGCCATATGGTCGGCCACCTCTAGGAGAGGATAGGCACAAGCCCCTTTGATATTTTCTATTCCTTCCATCTCATTTTCTCTCTCTTGTTCTTCCCCAAATTTCTAGAGAGCAAACCCTAGTGATTTCATCTCTAAATCAACTCCTCCTTCCACCAAATCTTCTTCTCTCCTCCTCTACTCCATGAAAGGAAGGTGCTAGCCAAGTTGGGAAGGATTCGGAGCTCGTTTGTGTCCATTTGGAATCTTTACGTGTCGGGAGGCCTTTTCCTTTGAATCTCTCTCCCGGAAGGTATAATCTCTCCTCTAAACCATCTTTTCATGCATATAGATCTATTTTTGACCCATAGGAATAACCCCCATGGTTGTGTGTCCATTTGAGTCCATTTCGTGTCCATTTGGGCACTTGTAGAGATGTCCTATGTGTAGGTTTGTGTCCATGTGGGAAAACCCCTACTTGGACACATGGGGAATTATCTATATATAGATTTGATGTTGTCTAATATTTAATCCCAGATTTTCATGTGTTTAGGAATAGTTTTCCTATGTATCTTATTGTATCATATTGTTTATATATATATATATATATATATATATATATATATATATATATATATATATATATATATATGGTGATATATATATCAATCTCTATATGTATATATACATATATGTATATATATAATATGGTTTATATATATATATATGAATATATATTATGGTATGTATGTGTGTGTTCTTGTATTGTGGAAATGGTTATGTGGTCCGCCAAGTTGGAGAATAGTGTGTGTGTTAGTGTGTAGAGGTGGTGTTTGATTATATGTGTGTGTGTGTGTTTATGTATGTGGAGAGTATAGAGAGAGTTAGAGATTAGAATGAGAGAGAGAGTGAGAGCTAGAGAGTGGAGTTGAAGGGGGAGGAACCATTGGGAATCAGCAACTGTAGGAGTGCATATCAGTCCCCACAGGGGACTGATTTAGTGCACACTGTAGCAGTGTGTACTGCTACTAGGTAGCAATGTGGAGAGGGGGGATACCACCTGCAAACAGCAGCATTTGCTCTCAACTTCCAGGCCAACAATCAGTCCCATACACCCCCATGGACAGCCCTTGAATCCAGTCCCTACACAACCACTTGACTGTCCCATATTCAGTCCAATTTGGACAGCCATTAGGCTATCCTATTCCAGCCATTTGCTGTCCCTAGGACCAGTCCCATATCAGCCTGAACAGCCTATACATAGCCACCCCAAACCTGTCATATTTAGCTCCATTTCAGCCCATTGGGCAGCCTATAGAAGCCTTAAACCTGCCTAAATTTAGCTCCTTAAACAACCATTCATGGCAGTCCCCCTTTACTGTAAATTCAGTCTAAACTGGATACCATAACAGCCCTCTTAGCCCATGTATCAATCCACAAAAATCAATCCATACATCACTCAAAAATCAGTCCCATATTAGTCCAGATTTTAGCCATGGAAGCCCCTTGAAATCAGTCCTAATAATAGCCTTAAACCACACTCAAATGACATCCTTGTTAAACCTGTTAAACCTGTCCTACCAGTCCCCAAAAATCAGTCCCAAATACACCCCTTAGCAGTCCCCAAACCTAAGTCCCTTAACCTGTCCAAAACCTGTCTTTAGAAGCCCAATTGACAGCCCTTGTAGGCCTAGAACCCACATGTTAGTCCCATTTTTCAGTCCTATACATAGCCTCTAAATTCAGTCCATATGCACCCTTTAACATCACCCTTAGCATGCCACAATCAGTCCCTAGTGTGAGCCTTGTGTGTGTGTCCTTGTGAGCCTAAGTGTTGTAGTGTGTGAGCTATTTGGGTATTATGTAAGTCTATATGGATGTGTGTTTAGGAGCTATAGGTATTAGCCTATGTCTAAACATATAGGAGGGCCTGTGTGAGTGTTGTGTGAGTGTTGTGTGTGAGTTGTGTGAGTTTGTGTGAGTGTAGGGTAAATTAGAATGGTATATGAGGTAAGGTAATGGGTATGGCCAACATGTACCATAAGATGACTTAGATGACCTAGATACTAGGTTTTCTTGGTAGGTAATGTTAATATAGGATGGTATCTAGCTATCCTAGGAAGCCTAGAGTAGTATTCCTAGGTTAGAGTGGTATTGTGCAAGGTATTGGTATTTACCTTGGTAAGGTAATTTAGGTAATGTCTAGAAATAGGGTATTTGAGTTTGGAGTCTAAGATAGAGCTAGAACTTGGTTCCCTTGGTTGGTAATGATCAAATATAGTGCTCATAGACTAGTTTTGACGTCGGTTGACCATGTTGACCAAAAGTCAACAAAAGTCAACCGAGAGTCAAACTTAGCCTTTAAGCGACCAGATTTGACCAAAACCAAACCAGAGTTGACCAGTTGACTGGAAGTCAACAGTTGGTCAACATGTGACTTGTTTGACCTAGGGTTGACTCAGTATTGACCAGAGTTGACTAGAGTTGACTTTTTGACCAAAAGTCAACTGTAAGTTAACCATTGACCCCGATTGACCTAGTTTGACTTGGATTGATTTCCTGTGACCTTGTTTGACCTTGGTTGTTCTAGTATGACCTAGTTTGGCTTAGTATGACCTAGTACAACCTAGTTTAGCTTGGTGTGACTTAGGTTTGACTTAGATTTGACCTAGATTGACCTAGATTCATTTAGAATGCATTGTAATGCATCTTATTATCATTTTGGACTCATAGTGACTTGTACTGTTCTATAGGAGACAGACACTACTCCTCGGACAGTATATTCTCTTCAGACACTCTGGCTATCAGGCGAGTACATTCTCTGACCATTTCATACTTGTGTGAATTTACATTCTTGCTCTAGATTACTGTACTTGATGCTGACACGATCATTATCACGGATTGATACTATATGGATCTTCTTCTGAGATGTTATCTCCTTGTATTCATTAAGTACATATTGTGATGTGCGTTTCACTTACATGTTGTATTTATTGAATACCCTTATCATTGTACACTCATTGTGCATATTGTACTCTCAGTATCACATTGAGCCATTGTACAAGCCATTATATAAGTCATTGTACAAGCCATTGTACAAGCCATTGTATAAGGTAACGTAACTGAATTGGATCCTTGTGTATTGATTGGGGAGGGGGGAGTAGAAATGGTTATGTGATCAATCGTATTGTATAAGAAATTGTATATGTCCATTGTACACTCACGTACAAAGGAGTCCCATTTTATTGTATAATCTAACCCGTTTACATAACCATATTGTGCTCTAAAATTACATGTTCCTTACAGTTCTTACTTATCATATTTAGATATTTCCTGTTATCAAATCTCTACTGTTTTTCATATATCTTCTTCTTTCAGCGTTTTATGTACTTTACTCTATTGTATGCTTTATATTTCTTAACTCGATATGAACTGCGTGAGATGTTTTGTGCTCGCTCCCGTCCTGACTAGACCTATTGAAAATATTACAGAGGATGAGGAGGAGGCCTGCGTAGACACCTACTATGGGACAGCTGTAGATGCCATGTGTGACCCAGATTTCCAGCCTGATCCACTAGCTTAGAGACTGAGGCTCCCTAGTCTGGGTTTTCTATTTCTATCATTTGAGATCTAGATTGTATATATTCTTTCATTTCAGTGTTAGAGTCTTGTATTGAGCTGGATGTTCTGATTTGTTATGTCAGTAGACACTTAGACTCTCTGGTTGTATTTATGTGGTTTTTCCTTCATTCCAGTATTTATCTATCTATCTTCCTATCTTTCATTCTGCTTTAGATGTGATTGAGACTGTATATTGCTATGTCACCTCCATTCGGAGTGTATATACTGTACAGGTACCTTTATATTGTTAGATGATTGACCTAGGACATCGTTCTACCGCCGACACTGCGGCGTAGGCTGGGCGTTGTTACGTTCTCGTACCCTCACAGTGGGTGCGGGTCGTGACTCGTTTTTAGTGGTGGCCCATGCAGGTCCGAGTTTATGTAGTGGTATTCGAACTAGGGTATCACTACATCCTACAATAGGATTAGGATATTTTGAAGGTACTCAATCACACTAGGAAAAACTCATATCAAATTCATACCATCTCAGTTCTTGCTGATATTGTTCTCCTTGAATATAACTGTCCTCATTTGCTATTTCGACTCATTCTCAGCAATTGTTTGTTTGATCTGTCTTCAGGATGGTGGAGACGCGATTACAGCGTGCCATTCATGGAGATACTGTAGAGGGGACTGCTACCTCTCAGCCAGTACAGCAGGGTCGGGAGGCTACAGCTCCTGCCACCTCTGCTCATATTGGGACTTCAGCAGCAGCAGCAGCTAAGGGTATGCCTTCACCAGTTCGGAGGCAGGACCCAGTCATTCCAGAGGTACCGTTCCAGCAGTCGCCGCCTACAGGAAACATGGACGCAGCTCAGATGTTCGCATATTTCTAGCAGTTCATGGACCGACAGCAGGCTCGACAGGACAGAGGCATGGAGTTGGGCATTTCGACAGTTGCAGCCCGACCAGTGGTGTAGCAGCCAAAGACACCGGGGATCAAGCAGTTTCAGAAGATGAGCCCCAGAGACTTTCTGGGGACAGAGGGGATCCTATATGCCGATGAGTGGATCGAGCATATAGAGGAGATCTTCCGCTTGGCCAGGATTCTAGCAGATCTTCAGATCGAGGCCGCAGCTAGCCGGATACGAGATCTTGCTCGCACCTGGTATCAGTCGGACCCCAGGGTGGGGGTAGCCGGACAGACTTGGGAGGAGTTCAAGGGCTTCTTCAAGAAGAAATTCTTTCCAGATTCAGCGCTCAGTGCTTTAGAGTCGCAGTTTGAGAGCCTAGTTCAGGGGAGCCTGTCAGTGGAGGAGTACGCTGGAGAGTTTGGCTGCCTCAGTAGATTCGTGGAGGGTTTGAGCGAGGCAGCGAAGGCCCAGAGGTTCCGGAAGGGTCTGGTCAAGGAAGTCAAGTTCTTGACCAAGGGCAACAGGGATGCCACATTCGAGGAGATTCTGACGGGAGCTTTACTGGCTGAGGATGATCTTGAGCTTAGGCTTAAGAGAGGGCGAAACCCAGTTGGAGGCACCAGCAGCGGAGGACCGGCCAAGAGGCCACACGTTCAGCAACAATTTCAGCAGCAGTATCAGCAGCCGATGCCAGGCATACAGTTTCAGCAGCAGTATCAGCAGCCGATGCCAGGCATACAGTTTCAGCAGCAGTACCAGCAGCCGAGGGCTCAGATACATCAGCTACAGCAGAGGCCTGTTCAGTATCAGGGTCAGGGATAGGTACAGTATCAGCAGGACACCGTGTGCAACTTCTGCAAGAAGCCAGGCCATTGGTGGAACGATTTCAGGAAGAGACTGGGTATGTGTTTACTTTGCGGGTCAGCAGAGCATCAGTGTAGAGAGTGTCCCCAGAACCCGACACCATTGGCTCAAGTAGCACCATGAGCTAGGGCTCCGGCAGGGCAGCAGAGGGGACCACCATTGCAGACTCAGCAGCAGAGGTTTGTCCAGCATCAGCAGCAGGCCAGGGGAGGCCAGCCAGGGCGAGCTTTCGCCATGTCAGCCGAGGATGCTCAGGCCGTTGGAGATCTAGTTGCAGGTTCTGTTCTTTGATTCAATTCTTCTTGAAATTCAGTTCTATCTATTCCTATTGTTTTTCATTGTTGATAAGTTTGATCTGGTGTTTCCTTATGATTTAATTTTCTTCTGAGATAAGTCGTATGGGCTAGGTCGCCTCGATTATGAGATTTTAGAATCCTCTAGGGTCATGCTAGCAGGCATAGTGAGGACATATAGTCGGACTATGGACGTATTTCTCGGGTGTAGGAATTTAAGGTTTTTGCTGCCAAGCGCGCGGCAATACAAAAATTTTAAATACCATAGTTCTAGAGGTATGTACCATAGTTGAGGACTCTGTGATTATCGTAGCCTTGCTCACTGGCATGACAGAGATTCTGAGTATCATGATGATTGGATAGACGCATACGGTTATCGATTTGTATAATTTTCTGTGGTTACCTTGTTTTAAAATTTTTGGATGATTTCTTTTAAGGTGGATAAACTTGTAGCTTCTATTTGAGTGTAATTTTAAAGTTTATAAATTTAGTCATTTAAATTCATACTTTGATTCTTGAGATTTTGATCATTTTAATTTTTAGCCATGACTTATGATTTTGATGTTTTACTATGGTTTGGTTTTAATTTCGAGGACGAAATTCTTTTAAGGTGGATAGATTTGTCACCCCCAGTTTCCAGAAACAGGGGTATTTTTGTCATTTTTTTCATTTTTTATTATTTTAAAATTATTTATTTATTTATTGTAATATTTTGGGGTTATTTGAGTCGGGTTCGAATTTCAGCTCAATCCGACTTGAAACGGGGACCCGGGGTAGTGTTGACCCTAGTGGACCCACACACTAGTTAGCCATGGCCCACATGTCATTTATTTTAGTTAGTGACTAGGCTAATTTATTTGGATTAGGATTTATTAGATTAGTGTGTTAGAATGACCAAACTAGCCCCCGACTTAAAACCCCTTTTTAATGTATTGTTAATAGGCTAGAGGGGGGTGTTTTTGACATTTCAAAAAGGTCCCCAAAGCAGCCCATAGCAGCCATATTGCCGGCCACCTCTAGGAGAGGATAGGCACAAGCCCCTTTGATATTTTCTATTCCTTCCATCTCATTTTCTCTCTCTTGTTCTTCCCCAAATTTCTAAAGAGCAAACCCTAGTGATTTTATCTCTAAATCAACTCCTCCTTCCACCAAATCTTCTTCTCTCCTCCTCTACTCCATGAAAGGAAGGTGCTAGCCAAGTTTAGAAGGATTCGGAGCTCGTTTGTGTCTATTTGGAATCTCTACGTGTCGGGAGGCATTTTCCTTTGAATCTCTCTCCCGGAAGGTATAATCTCTCCTATAAACCATCTTTTCATGCATATGGATCTATTTTTGACCCATAAGAATAACCTCCATGGTTGTGTGTCCATTTGAGTCCATTTCGTGTCCATTTGGACACTTGTAGAGGTGTCCTATGTGTAGGTTTGTGTCCATATGGGAAAACTCCTACTTGGACACATGGGGAATTATCTATATATAGATTTGATGTTGTCTAATGTTTAATCCCAGATTTTCATGTGTTTAGGAATAGTTTTCCTATGTATCTTATTGTATCATATTGTTTATATCTATATATATGGTGATATATATATCAATCTCTATATGTATATATACATATATGTATATATATAATATGGTTTATATATATATGAATATATATATTATGGTATATATGTGTGTGTTCTTGTATTGTGGAAATGGTTATGTGGTCGGCCAAGTTGGAGAATAGTGTGTGTGTTAGTGTGTAGAGGTGGTGTTTGATTATATGTGTGTGTGTGTTTATGTATGTGGAGAGTATAGAGAGAGTTAGAGATTAGAATGAGAGAGAGAGAGTGAGAGCTAGAGAGTGGAGTTGAAGGGGGAGGAACCATTGGGAATCAGCAACTGTAGGAGTGCATATCAGTCCCCACAGGGGACTGATTTAGTGCACACTGTAGCAGTGTGCACTGCTACTAGGTAGCAGTGTGGAGAGGGGGGGATACCACCTGCAAACAGCAGCATTTGCTCCCATCTTCCAGGCCAACAATCAGTCCCATACACCCCCATGGACAGCCCTTGAATCCAGTCCCTACACAACCACTTGACTGTCCCATATTCAGTCCAATTTGGACAGCCATTAGGCTATCCTATTCCAGCCATTTGCTGTCCCTAGGACCAGTCCCATATCAGCCTGAACAGCCTATACATAGCCACCCCAAACCTGTCCTATTTAGCTCCATTTCAGCCCATTGGGCAGCCTATAGAAGCCTTAAACCTGCCTAAATTCAGCTCCCTAAACAACCATTCATGGCAGTCCCCCTTTACTCTAAATTTAGTCTAAACTGGACACCATAACAGCCCTCTTAGCCCACGTATCAGTCCACAAAAATCAATCCATACATCACCCAAAAATCAGTCCCATATTAGTCCAGATTTTAGCCATGGAAGCCCCTTGAAATCAGTCCTAATAATAGCCTTAAACCACACTCAAATGACATCCTTGTTAAACCTGTTAAACCTGTCCTACCAGTCCCCAAAAATCAGTCCCAAATACACCCCTTAGCAGTCCCCAAACCCAAGTCCCTTAACCTATCCAAAACCTGTCTTTAGAAGCCCAATTGACAGCCCTTGTAGGCCTAGAACCCACATGTTAGTCCCATTTTTCAGTCCTATACATAGCCTCTAAATTCAGTCCATATGCACCCTTTAACAACACCCTTAGCATGCCACAATCAGTCCCTAGTGTGAGCCTTGTGTGTGTGTCCTTGTTAGCCTAAGTGTTGTAGTGTGTGAGCTATTTGGGTATTATATAAGTCTATATGGATGTGTGTTTAGGAGCTATAGGTATTAGCCTATGTCTAAACATATAGGAGGGCCTGTGTGAGTGTTGTGTGAGTGTTGTGTGTGAGTTGTGTGAGTTTGTGTGAGTGTAGGGTAAATTAGAATGGTATATGAGGTAAGGTAATGGGTATGGCCAACATGTACCATAAGATGACTTAGATGACCTAGATACTAGGTTTTCTTGGTAGGTAATGTTAATATAGGATGGTATCTAGCTATCCTAGGAAGCCTAGACTAGTATTCCTAGGTTAGAGTGGTATTGTGCAAGGTATTGGTATTTACCTTGGTAAGGTAATTTAGGTAATGTCTAGAAATAGGGTATTTGATTTTGGAGTCTAAGATAGAGCTAGAACTTGGTTCCCTTGGTTGGTAATGATCAAATATAGTGATCATAGACTAGTTTTGACGTCGGTTGACCATGTTGACCAAAAGTCAACAAAAGTCAACCGAGAGTCAAACTTAGCCTTTAAACGACCAGATTTGACCAAAACCAAACCAGAGTTGACCAGTTGACTGGAAGTCAACAGTTGGTCAACATGTGACTTGTTTGACCTAGGGTTGACTCAGTATTGACCAGAGTTGACTAGAGTTGACTTTTTGACCAAAAGTCAACTGTAAGTCAACCTTTGACCCCGATTGACCTAGTTTGACTTGGATTGATTTCCTGTGACCTTGTTTGACCTTGGTTGTTCTAGTATGACCCAGTTTGGCTCAGTATGACCTAGTACGACCTAGTTTAGCTTGGTGTGACTTAGGTTTGACTTAGATTTGACCTAGATTGACCTAGATTCATTTAGAATGCATTGTAATGCATCTTATTATCATTTTGGACTCATAGTGACTTGTACTGTTCTATAGGAGACAGACACCACTCCTCGGATAGTATATTCTCTTCAGACACTCAGGTTATCAGGCGAGTACATTCTCTGACAGTTTCATACTTGTGTGGATTTACATTCTTGCTCTAGATTACTGTACTTGATGCTGACACGATCATTATCACGGATTGGTACTATATGGATCTTCTTCTGAGATGTTATCTTCTTGTATTCATTAAGTATATATTGTGATGTGCGTTTCACTTACATGTTGTATTTATTGAATACCCTTATCATTGTACACTCATTGTGCATATTGTACTCTCAGTATCATATTGAGCCATTGTACAAGCCATTGTACAAGTCATTGTACAAGCTATTGTACAAGCCATTGTATAAGGTAACGTAACTGAATTGGATCCTTGTGTATTGATTGGGGAGGGGGAGTAGAAATGGTTATGTGATCAATCGTATTGTATAAGAAATTGTATATGTCCATTGTACACCCACGTACAAAGGAGTCCCATTTTATTGTATAACCTAACCCGTTTACATAACCATATTATGCTCTAAAATCATATGTTTCTTACAGTTCTTACTTATCATATTTAGATATTTTCTGTTATCAAATCTCTACTGTTTTTTATATATCTTCTTCTTTCAGCGTTTCATGTACTTTACTCTATTGCATGCTTTATATTTCCTAACTCGATATGAACTGCGTGAGATGTTTTGTGCTCGCTCCCGTCCTGACTGGACCTGTTGAAAATATTACAGAGGATGAGGAGGAGGCCTGCGTAGACACCTACTATGGGGCAGCTGTGTGTGTCACGCCCCGCTCCCGTAGGAGCGATCGTCCTCGCTAAGGCGTGATGCCGCACGGGCCTAGGTTGCGCCCGTACAAGGCCAAGTCCAGAAACGGCCGATTTGAGCTAGGCCACAGAGTCGCACAGAGTGTCCCCATTGCAGCGGAAAGTAAATAAACACAAGTAGAAGCAAATTCGATCTCTTAATTGATATTCATGAAGGTTACAAGCGGTGCTAGGCCGATATTACAAATCGCTCAAGCTCTCTCTCTGAAACATAAAAGGCGTGCCAAGTGGCTTACAAGATGGAATGATACACGGCGATGTTCCAATATATTATGTCCTGTATATGGTGCTCCAGATCCTTGCAACGCTCCAAGGCTCAAGAGATAGCTCCGCGCCTTAGTACGTACGAGGAAAGCTCTGCACCCGCCGACGTCTCCTGCTTCCTGTAAGCAGACTGTGGGGTTATCAGTACATTGTTATGCACTGGTGGGGAGGCTAGCTCGCCCACAATGCTATAATTACCAAACACGTTGCATTTACTTTTGTGCACCGCTATCATTCATTGTCTTTCTAATCTTGCCTTAGGATCAGTTTCATGGCACATATCATGACCTATCCCGTGTTGCTGATTTCAAGTGTCGCATGGAAAATGCATGCACGACTTACCCATACTTACCGTCCGGCCTTCCCTGTCCAAGGTAAACCAAGTTAGTCAACATTAACATGAAGTAACATGACGTGATTTATGTAAACATTCAATGTTACGGTCGTGTCCATGTCTCGGGTTCTAGCACGTCGTGGGCATGTTCTAGTGTTACGTTTCGAGCATGTTCAAGAGGCACATTTCAAGCATGTTCGGGGTGGTATATTTTAAGCATGTTCAGGCATGTTACATTTCGAGCACGTTCATGTTCAGGATGTTACTTTGCAAGCATGTTCAGGAGACACTTGTTCATTTAACTTAGACTACTTTGATTTCAATGCAAGAACTTGCACGTGGATTGCCACCAGCATAGTCCACTTAATCTACATGCACGGGTCGCTGGCTTTACGAGCCATTTAGGACATTCTCCTGTGGTATTTCTCAACTTAGCGTAGGGTGATGGCTGGTACACCCCGTTAAGTCTCTTGAATATACCCTGCACTTACGTCTCTTGGTGCCCAAGCCCGCACCCAAGCAGCCCGTAAGCCCCGTATTGATTCTGCCTAGGCCGGCCACGGTTTACCCCCCCAACGCCCGTGCCACAGAATCCTTCCACTCGACGGCCACGGTTTACCCCCCCATCGCCCGTGCCGTTTGTCCACGACCATTTCGTATTAACTTGTCTTTTACTTAGCGGCTATCTCCGAGCCGTAGGCTAACCCTTAGCCATAATGCGTTAACGACCAGGTTGGCGTCCGTACAGCGCGGGTAGCGAGCCCCGTTGCACGTGCCCGTCATACCTGTCGCTAGCGTCTTCCATGTCTTATCTTTCATGTATTCTTTCTTTCATTTTATTCTTTCACTTGTTCGTATGTTCATAGAGTCATTCATGTGTTTGCTTATTCATTCTTTGATTCATTCATTCATGCATTATGCAACTCTCAGTGTGGGAGTCGCCTTGGCGACCCATCGGTCCCATAGCCTTCCAATGTTGCTAAACTCTACTCGGAGCGACTATGTTGATAGCCTTCCCGTTTTATTGTTGCAAACCATTCATTGTTTCATTGTTTGAACGTATAAGGGACATGAACGTGGGCTTGTGCCTTAGCACGAGCGTAGAGCGCGGTACGAGCGTTTCTATAATTGTCGAGTTCTTTTCCATGTTCTAAACAAGCATGCAAGATGGGATTATTCCCTTAGCTAGGTGCGTTGAGTCATTTATTAGCATGCAAGATGTTATCGCCTAGCGATTCTAGTGAATGTGTCCGCATTATTATGTGTCTAGGCTAAGCACAGACGGGTTCATCGGAGCCACCCACCTTAGCGATGTTTGCATTGGCCGAGCGATACTCCGAGCGCGCCTTTGGAAGTCTAAGTCTGGATTCATCTTGACGGGCCAAGGCAAGTCTGGCATCGATTTGCATCGATACTTCATCGGGTCGAGGCAACTCTTCGGGTCGACGGCTCGTTTGAGTCGTTGCACATGCCGTTTGGATCGGCGTTCCGCTAGGACGGAGCGGGTCGTTACATAATACACCACTCAAAATAAGTCTCGTCCTCGAGACTTCTTGAGTGCAGGTCATCCTATCATTCCTTAACTTGTGTCGTCGTGTTTCTTAGACAATTTCTTCGAACGGCTCTATCGTTCGATGGAATCGAACCATACTTGATATCTTTCTAAGTTCCGTGTCGCACGCGTTTGGTCGATTTTATTGAATAGCCTTTCATTCCTTTTATAGTTGATTATACTTATTCAATTCAAGTGTTTCTTCGTCTTGGTTGTTATTTCTCTGTGTCACGGGACAGAAATATTCACACGAGGCACATTGTAACTCGTCAAATGTGGGGGTCGTAGGCTGAAGCAAACTCACTTTCGTTTATCTCGATCATCGAGATGACCCGATTCGCTTTTCAAGCGTTCGTGTCCACGAAATCAGTATGATTTCTGCTTAGCGGGGTCGACCAAGTCTATGAAATTTTCGTCCGATTCAAGACTAAGTATTGCACTATCCTCGAGTATATCTTCCTATCAATGGTCCAATTCGTTATACCAACTTTTATTTGCACGATATCGATTCCATATCATTCACTTATTTAGGGCCAATCTCGTTGTCGTTCACGCACACTCCGCTTACACGTTTTCTTTGATTCCGAGCCACGCTCGTACTAGTATCGATCCTTTACTTAACGCAATTTGAAGATCTTCGACACTCTCCCATTCCTCAAGTCTTGCTTGAACTCAATGTATCACTTGGCTGGATCGTGCACGCATTCCAAGCGTCCCCAAAATACATGCATTCAGCCAAGCCGCATGATCTAGAAATTGTCATTCTCACTCGAGTCGCATCGTGCACATACTCAAGCGTCCCTGAATATATGCATGTCAGCCGAATCTCGTGAGGGGTATTCCTATATTCGTGATTCACACTATCCATCCATGCCAATCCTCAAGATCAATCCTTCGATTGATAACTCATGAAACAGGACGTCTCGCCTACCCGCTAGGCCATCTTTTCGAGGCTAAGTCAATGTCAGGATTGGAATCATAGTTCCCCAACAATAATGCCAACACTGACCCCAATCCTAGGGTCAAACCAAAGTCGGTAGTACGGGGTTTTCTACCCAAGCTCGCGTCACTCAGATTTCTAAACATCGAGCACGATCACCTATTCGCATCAATGTATTCGTCGCACACCGCAACGAATTCAAATCCATTTAAATCACTAAATTGACATACTTCACATATCCATTCTAACCAATTCACGTATTCGATCACGAGTTCATCTAACTTGACAATATGTTGCGCCCCAATCTCACGCGAGTCCGATTATCCATGGTGGTTCATGAATCACCATACAACGCTCCCGTAGAATAATCATTCTCATCGGGGCGTAACTCTTGTTTGGGTCCAGACTAATTCATTTTCGATACGCAGATTGGACCTACTCAATCCTCAAGTTCGATTCTTCAAGCACACAAATCCATTCTTGAGTCACCTTCGCGTCAAACCACAAATCGAAGCACACAAATTGTTACGCCAAGCTAGGTCAATCACCCCCGCTGTATGAATCACCATACCAGCGCTCACACGGAGTGATCGCCCTATTCGGCGTGACGCATGTGCGAGGCTGGAGTTGCGCTCGCATAAGACAAGCATGTCGACGTTGAGGTTATCGTCGAAGTAAATCCAAGTATTTTTATTTTCACTCGAGCCAAGATCGATAGTCCATTCGTCATTTCGTTCAACTAGAAAATCCACGAGCCACGTCTATATTTTCCTCGACACGTTTCAACATCCCAAGTATAGCTTCCAACGGAACAATGACATTTGCGCGATCGTCATTTGCCGAGTCAGAGTGCCCCCGAGTTATCGCATATCGATCTTTGATACGCCTCAATATCATCGACGATATGCGTAACCTGACGATCTTTCTTTGCAACCAATTCCGAGTCGTGCGTTGATGCTATCGTCCGAGTTGGATATTCCATAATTTTCTCGATATTCAAGATCGATTTCAAACTTAAGTCACAATTCATTTGAATCAATCCGAAATCGTACGCGCGATTCTCTAAGTTTCCTCGATCAAGACCATTCATTTCATTTATCGTTCCGAATCGTTTTCTAACTTGCGTTGTCCATTGACAAATTGTCTGAACAACATCTCGTTCGGGACATTCGAAGTCACGACCAACTAAGCGTGACGCGTTCTAAGGCTTTGCGCAATCGCATCGCCTCGCCGACTTACTCGTTCTATCTGTTATATTCTTTAGTCTCGCTCGAACAATTTCTATGTCGTCCATACACCACTCAGGGTTCGAGCCACTCAACTAATCGTCGATACTCACTCTTATCCTTCTTCGAAGCTATCACATACACCACTCGGGTTCAAGCCATACGATCTAGTCCTCAATCACGTTCGCGTCATGCGCTAAGACGTCCTTCAGATTCGTTCGACGAATCTCTAGCGTGATCGCTCACGTCGCCTCGACGTACTAAGTCGTTCGCACTAATCCTCAAAATCCAAGCCAATCCTTCGCGTATGCCTAAGCGTTACTTCGATAGCATCCCTATCGACATACACTCTAGGTGTATCTCCGTTTCCCGACCGAACGATACTTGATATCGCTCGTAACTTGTTTGCACCAAAAAGTCGAGGTGCGCGATGCATGACACAACTTAGCTAAAAGGCTGTGTGCATGGCTATCCCGTGTGGACTATATTCGAGTTTGCACGCTAACTTATTCTCGCTCGAGCGATAACCGATCCCGCTCGCATCTCGTTTGCACCAAAGGGTCTGGGTGCGCGATGCATGACACAACTTAGCCAAAAGGCTGTGTGCATGGCTATCCCGTGTGGACTATATTCGAGTTTGCACGCTAACTTATTCTCGCTCGAGCGATAACCGATCCCGCTCGCATCTCGTTTGCACCAAAGGGTCTGGGTGCGCGATACTCTGCACAACTTAGCCAAAAGGCTGCGTGCAAATCCATCCCGTTCGTACTATACTTCAGTCTCGTGTACTCGTTTGCTATCGTCAGCGTAAGCTTATTCAAGCACGTCTCACGTTTGCTAACTCTTAGCATCGGTTTCTTCCAACTCAAGTTCGTCGTGGTTTGGCACAAAGGCCTTCGCCTATCGAGTCCGTCGTAGTGGCACAAAGGCCTTCGCCTATCGGTCCCGTTCAACCGAGTACTCATACGAGCTTTTGAAAGTATTAGACTTATTGTATGGAACATCCCAAGGCACATTGAGAGAGAGCGTACACTTCTTTTGTTTTCCAATCGAGCTTTCAAAACTGAGAGAATCGAAATGAAGTCCAAGGACGTAAAGCCGTGCTCTGATACCAATCAGAGCGCCCCGCTCCCGTAGGAGCGATCGTCCTCGCTAAGGCGTGATGCCGCACGGGCCTAGGTTGCGCCCGTGCAAGGCCAAGTCCAGAAATGGCCGATTTGAGCTAGGCCACAGAGTCGCACAGAGTGTCCCCATTGCAGCGGAAAGTAAATAAACACAAGTAGAAGCAAATTCGATCTCTTAATTGATATTCATGAAGGTTACAAGCGGCGCTAGGCCGATATTACAAATCGATCAAGCTCTCTCTCTGAAACATAAAAGGTGTGCCAAGTGGCTTACAAGATGGAATGATACACGGCGATGTTCCAATACATTATGTCCTGTATATGGTGCTCCAGATCCTTGCAATGCTCCAAGGCTTAAGAGATAGCTCCGTGCCTTAGTACGTACGAGGAAAGCTCTGCACCCGCCGACGTCTCCTGCTTCCTGCAAGCAGACTGTGGGGTTATCAGTACATTGTTATGCACAGGTGGGGAGGCTAGCTCGCCCACAATGCTATCATTACCAAACACGTTGTATTTACTTTTGTGCACCGCTATCATTCATTGTCTTTCTAATCTTGCCTTAGGATCAGTTTTATGGCACATATCATGACCTATCTCGTGTTGCTGATTTCAAGTGTCGCATGGAAAATGCATGCACGACTTACCCATACTTACCGTCCGGCCTTCCCTGTCCAAAGTAAACCAAGTTAGTCAACATTAACATGAAGTAACATGACGTGATTTATGTAAACATTCAATGTTACGGTCGTGTCCATGTCTCGGGTTCTAGCACGTCGTGGGCATGTTCTAGTGTTACGTTTCGAGCATGTTCAAGAGACACATTTCAAGCATGTTCGGGGTGGTATATTTTAAGCATGTTCAGGCATATTACATTTCGAGCACGTTCATATTCAGGATGTTACTTTGCAAGCATGTTCAGGAGACACTTGTTCATTTAACTTAGACTACTTTGATTTCAATGCAAGAACTTGCACGTGGATTGCCACCAGCATAGTCCACTTAATCTACATGCACGGGTCGCTGGCTTTACGAGCCATTTAGGACATTCCCCTGTGGTATTTCTCAACTTAGCGTAGGGTGATGGCTGGTACACCCCGTTAAGTCTCTTGAATATACCCTGCACTTACGTCTCTTGGTGCCCAAGCCCGCACCCAAGCAGCCCGTAAGCCCCGTATTGATTCTGCCTAGGCCGGCCACGGTTTACCCCCCAACGCCCGTGCCGCAGAATCCTTCCACTCGACGGCCACGGTTTACCCCCCATCGCCCGTGCCGTTTGTCCACGACCATTTCGTATTAACTTGTCTTTTACTTAGCGGCTATCTCCGAACCGTAGGCTAACCCTTAGCCATAATGCGTTAACGACCAGGTTGGCGTCCGTACAGCGCGGGTAGCGAGCCCCGTTGCACGTGCCCGTCATACCTGTCGCTAGCGTCTTCCATGTCTTATCTTTCATGTATTCTTTCTTTTATTTTATTCTTTCACTTGTTCGTATGTTCATAGAGTCATTCATGTGTTTGCTTATTCATTCTTTGATTCATTCATTCATGCATTATGCAACTCTCAGTGTGGGAGTCGCCTTGGCGACCCATCGGTCCCATAGCCTTCCAATGTTGCTAAACTCTACTCGGAGCGACTATGTTAATAGCCTTCCCGTTTTATTGTTGCAAACCATTCATTGTTTCATTGTTTGAACGTATAAGGGACATGAACGTGGGCTTGTGCCTTAGCACGAGCGTAGAGCGCGGTGCGAGCGTTTCTATAATTGTCGAGTTCTTTTCCATGTTCTAAACAAGCATGCAAGATGGGATTATTCCCTTAGCTAGGTGCGTTGAGTCATTTATTAGCATGCAAGATGTTATCGCCTAGCGATTCTCGTGAATGTGTCCGCATTGTTATGTGTCTAGGCTAAGCACAGACGGGTTCATCGGAGCCACCCACCTTAGCGATGTTTGCATTAGCCGAGCGATACTCCGAGCGCGCCTTTGGAAGTCTAAGTCTGGATTCATCTTGACGGGCCAAGGCAAGTCTGGCATCGATTTGCATCGATACTTCATCGGGTCGAGGCAACTCTTCGGGTCGACGGCTTGTTTGAGTCGTTGCACATGCCGTTTGGATCGGCGTTCCGCTAGGGCGGAGCGGGTCGTTACAGTGTGACCCAGATTTCCAGCCTGATCCACTAGCTTAGAGACTGAGGCTCCCTAGTCTAGGTTTTCTATTTCTGTCATTTGAGATCTAGATTGTATATATTCTTTCATTTCAGTGTTAGAGTCTTGTATTGAGCTGGATGTTCTGATTTGTTATGTCAGTAGACACTTAGACTCTCTGGTTGTATTTATGTGGTTTTTCCTTCATTCTAGTATTTATCTATCTATCTTCCTATCTTTCATTCTGCTTTAGATGTGATTGAGACTGTATATTGCTATGTCACCTCCATTCGGAGTGTATATACTGTACAGGTACCTTTATATTGTTAGATGATTGACCTAGGACAGCGTTCTACCGCCGACACTACGGCGTAGGCTGGGCATTGTTACGTTCTCGTACCCTCACAGTGGGTGCGGGTCGTGACAAGCTAGAACCATGGGCCCAGCAGTTGGACGCACAATGGGAAAAGCGGTTCGAACAAAGAGAACCTCCTACTGAAGATGAGGTCATACAAGTGGATCTCGGCAGCGAATCTTCTCCAAAACCAATTTTTGTCAGTAAAAGCCTAACAGACGAAGAACGGGAGTCGCTGCTAGAACTTGTCAGAGAATACATTGATGTGTTCGCCTGGAGCTATGAAGACATGCCAGGGTTAAATCCTGACATTGCTCTTCACAAACTCAACATTCGGCCAGATGCGAAACCAGTCAAGCAACAACAGCGACGCTTCCGCCCAGGCATCATGGATGCGATCGAAGCCGAAGTCAACAAACTGATAGCCAGCGGCTTCATTCGTGAGGAGCAACATTCCGACTGGGTCGCCAATATAGTACCCGTCCTTAAGAAGAATGGAAAGATTCGATCTGCATCGACTTCCGCAATCTGAACGAGGCATGTCCCAAAGATGAATTCCCCCTTCCTATCACAGACATCATGATCGACAATACCTGCGGCTTCGAACGTATGTCATTCATGGATGGATTCTCGGGGTACAACCAAATCAAAATGTCTCCTGATGACGAAAAGTATACTTCATTCCGAACACCGATTGGCACATACTGCTACACAGTTATGCCTTTCAGTTTAAAGAATGCTGGCGCCACATATCAAAGAGCCATAAGCATCATCTTCAGAGACCACTTACGCAAGACAGTGGAGTGCTATGTTGACGATATAGCCGTTAAGAGTCGTTGCAAGGGAGACCATCTGCTGGATCTAAAGACGGTATTCGACCTAATACGAGCGCACAATTTGAAAATAAACCCTACGAAGTCCTTTCTGGGCGTATCCAGCGGGAAGTTCTTGGACTTCATCATCACGGCACAAGGTATCCATGTAGACCCTGAGAAGACGAAAGCAATCATGGAGATGGGTCCCCCGAGAAATCTCCGCGAACTCAGAGGCCTCCAAGGGAGGCTAGCTTACATCAGGAGGTTCATTTCTAACCTCTCCGGGCGATGCCGACCGTTCACGCACCTCATGAAGAAAGGAGTCTCATTCGTATGGGACGAGGAATGTCAGCGTACTTTCGATAGCATCAAAGAATATTTGTCAAATCCTCCAGTTTTGGTAGCCCCGGTTCCTGGAAAACCATTCCTGCTCTATGTACGAGCAATGGAACACTCCCTCGAGGATCTGCTGGCACAGAACAACGACACAGGCCATGAGCAGGCCATATATTACCTCAGCCGAATGATGATTGGGCCAGAGCACCGATACACCGCTGTGGAGAAGGAATGCCTCGCCCTGGTGTTCGCCATTCAGAAAACACGACACTATGTCACCGGACAAACGATACACGTGATCTCACGAATCAACCCTCTCAGAGTCCTCATGACTAAACCAGGTGCACTCAGCTCTCGCCTCGCTACATGGGCAATATTGTTGTCCCCTTATCATATGATCTTCGTCCCATAAAAGGCAGTTAAAGGTCAAGCCCTGGTAGACTTCTTAGCAGCCACCCAGGCTCGGAGTCCTCCAAGATATATGAAGAGATCCCAGATGAGGTCGCCGACTCGCATGCAACCTTTCACGAGAATATATGACGAATGTTCTTCGACGGTACTTCGAGGACCGGACCTAAAGGCAATATAGTCGTCGGAGTCGGGGTAGTGCTGATCTCCCCTTCCGGATTGGTGATCAACCGCGCTTATTCCCTCACAGAGCCCTGCTCTAACAATGTGGCCGAGTACAACGCTCTGGTCATTGGCCTCCAACTTGCAAGAGAGCTGGGGGTAGAATACCTTGAAGCATACGGCGATTCCCAACTAATCGTCAATCAGATCCGGGGCTCATACGAAGTCCGCCACGAAGACATGATCCCTTATCACCAAATGGCGATTAACATCATCTCGTCGTTCGAGGGATTCTTCATCGAACATGTCCCCAGACTCCGAAATATCGAAGCTGATGCCCTAGCTGGTCTTGCCGCTTCCCTAGCAGTTCCGAACTATGATCGCCAATCAGTGGATGTATTAGGCCACGAACTGGTATGTCCCAAGAACAATGTGCAATTCGTGGTGAGTTATTCCGCCCAGACGATCGATGATGCCCCAGACTGGAGACAACCATTCATCGACTTCGTCGTCTACGACATCCTGCCCGAGAACCCAAAGGAAGCCACTTCTATCAGACGACGTTCTCTCAGATTCTTCTACGATACAGAGACAAAAATGCTGTATCACCGCTCCTACGACGGATTACTGCTTCGGTGCCTGTCAAATACAGAAGCCAAAGAAGCCGTACGAGAAGCTCATGACGGTGTCTGCGGGGCCCATCAGCCCGGCCCAAAACTGCAAGACCGCCTTTGCCGAATGGGCTACTATTGGCCCACAATGGTGGCAGATGCGATAGATTATGCTAGAAAATACAAAGCCTGCCAAGTCCACGTGGACTTCATTCACCAACCATCCGAGTTTCTACATCCGACAGTGGCGTCCTGGCCATTCGAAGCATGAGGAATGGATATCATTGGTCCAATCACCCCACCTTCATCCCGAGGACATCGCTTCATACTCGCGATCACTGATTACTTCTCCAAATGGACGGAAGTTGTCCCACTCGCAGAAGTTAAGACTTCAAACGTGATCAGCTTCCTTAAGCATCACGTTATCTACCGCTTTGGACTACCCCGAAGGATCATCCATGATAATGGTCCGCAGTTCGCAAGCCACGCATTCTATCGGTTCTGTGACAAGCACCGTATTCAGAATGTCGCTTCAATACCGTACAACTCGGCAGCGAACGGGTTGGCAGAGGCATTCAATAAAACAATCATCAAACTCCTCAAGAAGTTTGTTTCCTCCAACAAATGCGACTGGAACGAGAAGCTCGGTGAATGCTTATGGGCTTATCGCACCACAGTTCGAACAGCCACCGGGAATACACCATTCTTCCTAGTATACGGGAGTGAAGCAGTCCTCCCATTGGAGACTCAGATCCCCTCACTACGCGTCGCCCTCACACATCAATTGACGACAAACGAAAACCACCATTGCCGACTACAGGAATTGGAAGCACTAGACGAAAAGTGCCTCTTGGCTCAGCAACGAATTGAGCTATACCAAGCACGCATCTCCGGAGCCTTCAACAAGAAGGTCAAAATCAGAACATTCCAGGTGGGCGATCTCGTTCTGGCAGTCCGGAGGCCGATGGTCATGACTCACAAGACCGCCGGCAAATTACAGCCAAAGTGGGAAGGCCCATTTATCATTGAGACAGTATTCTCCAACGGTGCTTACCGCCTCGCAAAACAAAACGGAGACTTGCTTATGTTGCCCGTCAACGGCAAGTTCCTGAAGAAATATTATGTCTAAACGACATTCTCTCCAGATCATCGAGTCATGTACCCGCTGGTACCGTTGAACTCACATCCACATCATTTTAAATTATCGAGTCATGTACCGGCTGGTGCCGCTGAACTCACCTCCACATTCCCTTCAGATTATCGAGTCATGTACCCGCTGGTGTCGCTGAACTCACACCCTCTCAATATTCTAAATTACCGAGTTATGTACCCGCTGGTGCCTCTGAACTCACATTCCGGTCACTCTTTCAGATAGTAAGTCACGTATGATTATACCTCTGAACTTCCTTCCTGGAAGAGATCCTCCCTCACGATCCACTACCCGCACTCCCAGCGCACAAAAAGGGTAATCGATCCACAAATTTCTGAAACGGCCATGTCCTCATTACCTCTGAGTCATTTTCACTTCCACCAAAAACAAACCGCCCCCTCGCATAGAACTTCCACGTTCTTCTACCTCTGAATCGTTCTGTGTACCCCCTCTTCATTGAGCCCACTCCTGCCATGTCCTCATTACCTCTGAGTGGGAAGGCTCCGTCGAAGAAACCCTCGTGCTTGCCATGTCCATATTACCTCTGAGCAAGTATGTCGGTTCCCTTTCAACCTATTATCTGTACCCACAACCAGAGTACGACAAGGATAATAGGTCCACAAATGTCCTCTGTCGACCACAAATGTCCTCTGTTGACCACAAATGTCCTCTGTTGACCACAAATTTCCTCTGTTGACCATAAATGTCCGCTGTTGACCACGAATATCTTCCGTGAAGTCTCTCATGCCATATCCTCATTACCTCTGAGCAGAAAGATTCTACGGTAAAACCCTCATGCTTGCCATGTCCTCATAACCTCTGAGCAAATATGTTGGTTTTCTTTCACCCTATTATCCGTATCCTGAACCAGGATACGCCAAGGATAATAGGTCCATAAATATCCATTGCTAAGCTTCTTAGCATAAATCCACCATCTCACCATGCCCCGGGAGCCCAGCTGCTCTACGGCATTCTTTTTTTCAATACCGAGAGCACCCATGACCACTTTGCCATGGCTGTTCCGGATATCCTGACCAAACTTGTTATTCGTACCTAAAACCAAGGTACGCCTAGGGTAACAGGTCCACAAATAATCCCCCAGCAAGTCTAATTCCACAAACGTCACAAGTACAAGAAAGAGAAGATGAGTCGAAAACATGCTCATTTATTCAAACTTTAAAGTACTACACCATCTGGGATCACATCCCTTGAAAAAGAAGAAGAAAAAAAAACAAAAGGGGAGCAAAAGAAAACAGAAAACCGATCACTGCTCCGGGGCACATAGTGTCGTGAGACGGTCCGTCAGCAAGGCAACCGACCGCTCAAACCTCTGTCTAGCTCGACGCTCCACCTCCTGAGTCAGCGCTGCCTCGTCCTCCAGATGTGCGTGAGCTTGCCAGTTGTCCTCAAATTTCTTGAAAGTCCGCTCCAGGTTAACAGAAGATCGGGAAACCTTCTCGGCCTCCCGAACGATTGACTCATGTTCCGTCTGAGCAGCCTTCAGCTCTGACTCTAAGAAGGCCAACTCCCTCTGGAGTGCGAGAATCCGTTCCTTCGTGTCAGCGATCCCACGAGAAGCAGACTCTTCCCGAGCCCGACAAGCCTGACTTCGACGATCCAGCCTGTCATACGAAGCGGAGAACTTGTCAAGGTCCCCCTGCACGACTGGCCCGGCAGTATCTCGAGCAAGCTTGATCCTATCCCGAGCAGCAATGAGGAAGCCCCGCTCCCGTTCAATCACAGCAGGCAAGCCCGCCTGCCGTATCGCCAGCAATTGGGTTACAAGCTGATCAGCCTCTGCCAACTTAGGCTCCAGGAGTGCAGCCAACCCCACCCCGCCAGGAAGAGACTTCAAAATAGCAACCTGACCCCGAGCGCACCGCAGAGACAGAGTAAAAGGGGTCCCCGTTCTACAGCAGCATCTACGCCCCTCTTTAAATGGCGATAGAAGCTGTCGACCACATCCTGCGTCACCTCGTCCAGAGCCTTCGAGAAAGCCAGTGTCAACGGGAGTGTAGCCGACAACGCTGAAAAAGACGCAACAGAATCTACCGCTCCTGCCACAAGAGAAACAAACTCCGTACGGAAGGACGCATGAACAGCGGCCAACTCCTTTCAGCGGCCCGCAGAACTTGAATGCTCGGCAGAGTCGAGAGGTCAATCTCCGGAGCTGTATGATCAGCAGACGATGAGGTAGAGACCATCGCCAGCTCCATTCCCATCTGCCCGGGGCTGGCGGGAGGCCCCTCGACATGAGACGGCGAAGGAGAGGAAACACTCCTTTCTTCCAGATCACGGCAGGCCGAGCCTTCCCCAAGAACATCCGCGGTGGGAAGTAAAGGGTCAGGACCTGTAGGGCCAAGGCAACCATGAATCGATTTGACCCGGAGGATATGTTGATAGAGCAAATAAGCCCCCTCACTAGTCAATATTTGGCTTATCTTACCAGTGGAGGAGTGTGGAGGCTGAAGTTAGCCTACAGCCACCGTAGCCTCTTCACAAACAGTCTCTGAGTCAGGTATAATAGGCTCCTCCGTCCCTGCACCCTCGGGAAGGGATGCAACGAGATCGGTGTCGCCTTGCTGAAGTTCAGCGATCTCGGAGACGGACCCGAGGAAACCTTCGTTACCCCGGGCCGAGGACTCAGCAACTTGGGAGCTTCCAGCCGCCGCTGAGAGAGCCCCCGCAGAAAGGACCGCGGCACACATGTCGCTAATCAAAACAGCAAGGGCCGGATCAACGCCAGGGTAAGTAGACGGTTCAAGAGAGCCTAGTTTGTCAGACGCCTACAAAGAAAAAATGGTCATGTCATATCTCCAAGGAAAAAAAGGAAAAACCACAACAAAGAGATGGCTCCGACTTGGTCTTACCTCCGGAACATCGCCTGCATCCTCACCCCTCTCCGTAATAAGTAGCCTACGGGGTCCGACCGCCGCTCTCTTCATAGAAAAGGCTACTCCTCCGCCAGTAGACTCACGCCTGCCTCGCTTACGTGAGGGACCAGGCACGACAGACGGTAGTTCTACCCGCACTACCTCCGGTACAGATGGCAATTGGTCTACCGCCTCATCTAATACAACCGACGGTTGATCCGTCATCATCTCATCTGCCATGATGGAAGGCTGACCCGCCGTTGCCTCGTCACCAGAAGAGAGAGAGTCCTTGTCGTCTCGCACGTTGTCTTCCTCAATTGTGTCGAAGGACTCGGAATCGGGCGTAGAAACTCTATTCGCCCCTTTCTTCTTTGCCCTCGGCACCATAGTCTTCTCCGCCAGGCGAGTGCCCACGATGAAGCTAGTCCTCGGGTCAAAATCAAGAGGATGATTTGCCGTAACATGATATAAGGCCGCCATATGCAAGATTTCCCCTATCACATTTATGGCAGGAACCGAGAAGCTAGTTCGAGTATGACAAGTGTCATAGTAGCTCCATGCCCTAATACCATCGAGAATGCTACCTTCAAATCCCAGGTGGGAACTGGGACGCCCGAGGAATAGCTGACTATACCCAAATTGACGGGCAAACCTACTGGGCAAGTAGGGTTCTAAGTACACAGTGTTGCGATTGCGGTAAACTAAATGCGTCGGGCGAATGTTACGCAGCCAGAAACGCATCTTTTCAGGTAAGAAATGAGGAGGTCCAACACCATCAACATGGACACTCATCACTTCTTGGTCGGTGAAACGGGGAACGGACACGAAGAAATTATATCCGTCCACCCTCGCCAACATCCTCCGACACGCCGGCATGGTACTACATTCCCAAGGCTGATGGTGATACCTGAAAAAAAAAGTGTCGTCGTCCGTAACGCCATCTCCCGTCTCAGGCCTTATCAAAGACTGATAATGCAACAACAACCATCCCAGCAAGTAATGATAAGGCAGTTCTACACGTTCAAAGTCCATTGCCACGTCACGAGCGATGACCTTCGACGAGAAGGCACGGAGACCATGCTGAATACTGCACACCATAGCGGGAAGAAGAGCCAGCCTGACCCCAAAGGCCAACTTCACGGCAGGGAGAATGAAGTGGCGACTGATCCTCTCGATAGAGCCTGCCCCTCCTGAGACCACATAATTGTGCAGCCACACCATTAAAAACCCTACCAAGAGGGCCTTCTCTGACAACCGCCGGGTACTATAATAAAAATAGCTGAAGGAGTCAATCTGGCTCCCAAATTTGTCACTTTTAGACTTCGACCTCCTAGCAGTCGACACCAAGTCCTCTACTTCCCTAGGAGTTTGACGATCCCGGGAAGTAACTCGGCCAGCAACGCTGAATTTGAAAAGGTATGAGACCCAAGATTTGGTATGGGGAGCGTCCCCTTCCGAGCTGTCATTTTTCTGGATAGCCGTTCGGTGACAGGTGCTATGATGACACAGTAGTTCTTGATACACAGCGACGAAACCGGGAATCGTCGGTCTAAATCTTGGATCTCCTCATTCGTCGGAGTGTACGCTTCGAAGGGCTCGTCTCCCCAGGGGAGCTTAGAGACAGCATACATCTCGTGAAGAGCGAGCCCCAATTCCCCTACAGGGGTGAAGAAAGTCCCTGTCCGATGATTGTACATCTCCAGAAGGGCCATGAACAATGGCTTATTAACGGGCAACCCGTGGCTGGTACCCCGGATAGCATCATAAAGATTGACTTCCCGCAAAAATTCCCCGTAGTTCCGTAGAATCCACGAGGTCAGGTTAGCCCACGAGGGAATGGGGTGTAACCAGCTCGGCAGTACCAATCTGCCGACAGGATAGGACCCTTTGCAAGCAAGCTGGCTCAGGAAGGTATCAGCCTGAAAGAATAAGAAGTTAGGATCGGGTGTGTTGATGAAGGTACCCGGAACTAACCCCATCACGGATCGACTGGCCGGATCCTTGATCGCGCGCACTGACCCAGTGGTTTTGTTGTAACGGATGTTACCAACAAACATCCCCGGTCTAGTTGGAGTGAGGGGGTCTGGCATTTGCATGTCCAAAACGATCATGTTGAACCACGCAAAAGGGAAATGACGCTTCATAATGAGGATGTGAATCGGCATCCCGTCCAGGTCAAAATCCCAACTCTCGGAAACATCCAGCACTCGGGAGTTTTCTATGATCAACGCATCCCCAAAGAGGAAGACCGGTCTCAAATGCTTCCCATCAGGCTTCCCGGAACTCATCATGTCACTAAGGAATTGGAAAGATTGAACCCTGATAGCATTTAGTCGCTCCAAAGGTTCATTAACAAGGAGCTGCTCGGATATTTGACGAACTAAATCATCCCGACGCACGCCCAAGGCGAACTGATTCGAGCCAACCAGAAGTTCCCCCGCAGGATTTACTGGCAGATTCACTGAAGAAAAAAAATAAAAGAAACAAGTCAAAAAGATAGTTGAAACACAAACTACGTGATGCTTATGCGGCTTAGCTCTGTATAGCCTCATGCGACTGAGTTTGAAAGAGTTCATACGGGTCAGTCCGAATGAGCTTATGCGGTTCAGTTCGAAAGGAGCATATGCGTTCAGTTCGGATGAGCCCATGCGGTTCAGTACGGATGAGCTTATGCGGTTTAGTTCAAATAATCTTATGCGGATCAGTCCGAAATAGGCTTATGCGGCTCAGTTTGAAAAAGCTCATGCGGTCCAGTCCAAATGAGCTTATGCGGCCCTGAGGATGAAGTAGTTATGCGGCTGCAAACAACAACTTTCATGCGGCTCAGACCTAGGTCATATCCCATGTGACTCGAACATGAGTCGGACACGCAGCATACTTGGAAATACAGGCTCGCGCATAAAATATGCAGCATAGCCGTAACAGTTCATGTTGATGGTCCTACCAGCAATAGGCGAGTGAACGTCGGGGTAAAAAATAGGCACGTCATCCGGCGGAGGAGCCGCCACGTTCGCCGCCGTCGATGAAGACGCGGCCTTCTTGCCCTTCGCCGCCGCAGACGACGACGCGGCCTTCTTGCACATAGCAGTGGTAGTCTTCTTGGGAGCCATTGGCAATCATTGATGAGAGAAGACGAAGAAAAAGTCGGCAACAAGGAGTTCGAGCAAAGGAAAGAAGGTAAAGAAACCCTCAAAGAATAAAATCACTCCTATTTATAGGCGAAGGAGGCTCGAAAAATCAAAACAAACGTCTCGATCCACGTGACGCCTAAAAGAATAAAGGAAAAATGCTTCGGTCAAAACAAAACTGACCCTTGGAATCCTCCCCCAAGAGGCGGCGAATCAAGGGCATTTAATGCAGAAGATTTGCACACGTGGTTGGGACACGTGGCAAAAAGTCTATGCGGCCTAACAAGCTCATGCGGCCAGATAAATCCATGCGGTTGAATCATCTATGCGGTCAACAAAGGCCATGCTTCTTATTCAAAGTATTTCAATTTTGCAAATTGAAAACTTTGAAGGGGGTCTTATAGAAGCATGGAAAATATCAGAATAATGATCTATGCGGCTCATACAGGAGTGGTCCCATGCGGTTCAGAGAGGCTCTTAGTCTCATGCGGCTCGTTGCAGGAGATTCCATGCGGCTTACATAGGGACAGTCCTATGCGGTTCAAAGAGCCCCCTAGCCGTATGTGGTTCAGAAGTACATGCGGCTCACATACAACCAACAGAGATATGCGGCTCGATCAACCCCACGTGTCCCCATGGAACCCCTTCATACAGCTGGCCATCGAGTAATGGCCCTATTTAATGCTCTGCCATGATTTGACAGCTGACGGCTCTGACATGAAGTGTCATAATGGCCCTGTCATAATGACAGACTCTTTGGAAATAGGAGAAAATCTCTGACACGATCCAAGATTGCCACGTGGCTACTCCCATGCGGCTCACTTGAAGAACAGCTTCATGCGGCTGGCAAGAATCATCTTCCTGCGGCTCACCAAGAAGCCATCCCATGCGGCTGGCAAGAATCATCTTCCTGCGGCTCACCAAGAAGCCATCCCATGCGGCTCGTGAGTCCTGTACCTATGTGGCTCACTGTAATGACCCGCTCCGCCCTAGCGGAACGCCGATTCAAACGACAAGTGCAACGACTCAAACGAGCCGTCGACCCGAAGAGTTGGCATCGACCTGATGAAGAATCGATGCAAGACTTACATTGGCCCGTCAAGATGAATCCAGACTTAGACTTTCAAAGGCGCACTCGGAGTATCGCTCGGCCGATTGCGAACATCGCTAAGGTGGGTGGCTCCGATGAACCCGTCTTTGCTTAGCCTAGACACATAACAATATGGACACTATCACGAGAATCGCTAGGCGATAACACCGCACATGCTAATAAAGGACTCAACGCACCTAGCTAAGAGAATAATCCCATTATGTATGCTTGTATAGAATATGGAAAAGAACATGGAAAATATGAGAACTCTCGTACCGCGCTCCACGCTCGTGCTAAGGCACAAGCTTACGTGCAAGCCCCTTATGCGTTCAACAATGAAACAATGAATGGTTTACAACAATAAAACGGAAGACTATCGACATAGTCGCTCCGAGCAGAGTATAGCAACATTGAAAGGCTACGGGACCAATGGGTCGCCAAGGCGACTCCCGCACAGGGAGTTGCAAAATGTATAAATGAATGAATGAATGAATAAGTAAATGAATGAATCGACGAATGAAACGAATGAATATGTGAATGAATCAATGAGCGAATGAACAAGTGAAAGAAAGAAAGAAAAGAAAGAATGAAAAAAAGATAAGAAAGAAAGGAATGGTTACCGACAGGTGTGACGGGCACGTACAACGGGGCTCGCTACCCGTGCTGCACGGACGCCAACCTGGTCGATAACGCATTATGGCTAAGGGTTAGCCTATGGCTCAAGACAGCCGATAAGTTAAAAATGATAATAAAATACGAAATGGTCGTGGACGGCTCGTGCACGAGCGAAAAAGGGATTCCAAGGGCAACGAACGACGATTTCGTGGCCGGCCTAGGCGGAATCATGGCCTACGGGCGGACAGAATGTGCGGGCTTGGGCACATAACCAAACGTAGGGCCGGTTATTCAATAGTCTATCAAGGTGTACCAGCCATCACGCTTGATAGATGAGAATGCCACAGGGGAAATGTTCATAATGGCTGACTTGCCAGCGACCGGTGCATATAGATTTAAGTGGACTTTGCTGGTGGTAATCCACGTGCAAGTCCTTGTATTGAAATCAAAGTAGTCTAAGTTAACTGAACAAAGTGCCTTCTGAACAAGCTTGAATATAACACACCAGATAATCAAGAGTAGTTCGGCAAAGGAGTTAGAAAACATGCCTACGACGTGCTAGGACCCGAGGCAGGGACACGCCCTTGACATTGAATGGTTACATGAATTACGTTAAGTCATTTCATATGAATTATTGACTAACTTGGTTACTTTGGACAGGGAAGGCCGGACGGTAAGTATGGGTAAGTCATGCATATATTTCCATGCGACACTTGTATTCGGCAACACGAGATAGGCTATGAAATATGCCATGAAACTAATCCTAAGACAAGATTAGAAAGACAATAAATGATAGAGATGCACAAAAGTAAATAGAACGTGTTTGGTAATGATAGCATTGTGGGCGAGCTAGCCTCCCCATCAGTGCATAACAATGTACTGATAACCCCACAGTCTGCTTGCAGGAAGCAGGAAACGTCGGCGGGTGCGGAGCTTCCATCGAACGAGCTAAGGCACGGACTGGTGCCTTGGAACGTTGCAGAAGCTGAGGCACCCTATACAGGACATAATATATCGGAACATCACCATGAATCATTCCATCTTGTAAGCCACTTGGTACGCCTTTTATGTTTCAGAGAGAGAGCTTGAGCGATTTGTAATACCGGCATAGCGTCGCTTGTAAACTTCTTGAAAATCAATAAAGAGTTTTGAATTCGCTTCAACTTGTGTTCATTTACTTTTCGTTACAAATGGGGACACTCTGTGCGACTCTGTGGCCTAGCTCAAATCAGTCGTTTCTGGACTTGGCCTTGCACGGGCGCAACCTAGGCCCATGCGGCATCACGCCTTAGCGAGGACGATCGCTCCTGCGGGAGCGGGGCATGACAGATTGGTATCAGAGCACGGCTTTACGTCCTTGGACTTTATTTCGATTTTCTCCGTTTTGAAAGCTCGTTGGAAACAAAAGAAGTGTACGCTCTCTCTCGTTGTGCCTTGGGATGTTCCATACAATAAGTCCAATATTTTCAAAAGCTCGTACAAGTACTCGGTCGAACGAGATCGATAGGCGAAGGCCTTTGTGCCGAACCACGACGTACTTGAGTTGGAAGGAACCGATGCTAAGAGTTAGCAAAATATAAGACGTGCTTGAATACCTTACGCTGACAATAGCGAACGAGTACACGAGACCGAAGTATAGTTCGAACGGGATGGTTATGCACACAGCCTTTTGGCTAAGTTGTGCCGAGTATCGCGCACCTAGACTTCATGGTGCAAACGAGTTGCGAGCGAGAATGACTATCGCTTGGACGAGAATAAGGGAGACTTAGAACGTATGTTGATAGAGACGCTACTTGACCGGCGCTAAAGCGAATACGGGGAAATGGTTCTTAGATTTTGAAGAATGAGTGAACGCATAATTGGACATGTCGATCGGGAGTCGAATAACCTTTTGAGGATTTGTAGAATGACTTGACTCCGAGTGGTGTATGTGATAGCTTCGAAGAAGGAAAAGAGCGAGTGTTGATGACTAGTCGAATGGCTCGAACCCTGAGTGGTGTATGGACGTTATAGAAATTGTTCGAGCGAGACTAAAGGATTTACGAATAGAACGAGTATGTCGGCAAGCGATGATATCGCACAAGCCTTGGAATGAGTAACGCTTAGTTGGTTTCGACTTCGAGAGTCTCAAACGAGATATCGTTCGGACGAATTAAGAATGCGTAGTGCGAATCATGAAACGAATGGAGGTCTTGGTCGAGGAAACATAGAAGATTGTGCATGCGGATTTGGAATGTTGCCGAAAGGATTGAAACTTGAGTTAAGGTGAAATACCCTTGGACGAGATCGAAGATAGCACGATCGGAAGATAGCGTGCATGGAAAACGTTGGTTAGGAGATACGAGAACGACTAAGGAATGAGAGTAAATATTGTTCGATGACGAGTTAGCACGAGACAGTGTGAATTGAGGAATTAAGTTGCACGACTCGGAATTCGTTGCAAAAGGAAGATCGTCAGGTTATGTGCATCATCGATGGTATTGAGGCGTATCAAAGATCGATGTACGATAACTCGGGGGTACTCTGATTCGATGAATGATGATCGTGTTAGAAGTTATTGTTTTGAAGGATGCTATGTTGGGAATGAATGTTTGGAATGAGAAAGGAAAGTGACTTGATTGTTCGGTGATAACCACAACGACAACGATCTTGTCTTGCGTGAGCGCAACTCCAGCCTCGTACATGCGTCACGTCGGATTTTGGACGATCATTCCGCGTGAGCGTTGGCATGGTGATTCATGTCCAGCGGGAATGATTGAACTCGAAATACCTTGACATGGCAATTTCGATTGCTTTGACTTGTGGTTTGAAGCGAGAATAAATTCGAGGATTGTTAGGACTTACGATTGAAGAATAAGAAAACTTGAGGATTGAGTAGACCCAATCCGTGTATCGAAAATGAGCAAGTCTAGACGCAACGCAAGAGTTACGTCCCGATGAGGACGATTATTCTGCGGGAATGTTGACATGGTGATTCATGTCCGCCGTCGATAATCAGACTTGCGTGAGATCGGGGCGCGACGTATTGCAAGGCTAGACGACCTTGTGATCGACTACGTGAATTGGATAGGATGGGTAGGTGAATTGTGTCAAACATACTTGAAGAGATAGACTACGACAATTGCCAGTGGGGCATACAATATTAACATGTCAAGGATTTGGTTGAGGACAACCTATCGTAGGATGATTCCTAAACGAGCTCGGACTTGGAGCGGAGAATGTATTGATGCAAATAGGACGAGCACTGCTTGATGTTTAGAAATTTGAGTGAAACGAACTTGGGTAGAAACTTCCGTACAAGCGAACAAATGGTTTGACCATAGGATGTTGGGGCGAGCATCGTGCAACGACCTTGCACGATGAGCCACAGACTTGACGTGTAACTATGACCTTGTGAGCTGATCTAGCGGATAGGCGGACGACCCTATACCGAATGACTGAACCTGTGCGATTGACATTACAGTATCGTCTGGACGGACGATTGACTTGGGCAACAAGACTTAGAGTAGGACGGGGAATTGGGAGTGTGCGTGAAAGACAACGAGAATGGCACCAAACGAAGGGAATGATATGAATGGATGATGCACAAGTAAAGTCGGGATAACGAATTGAATCATTGGTCGGAAGACGTACTCGATGATTGTGTAATGCTCGGTCCTGAATCAGACAGAAATTACATAGACTTGGTCGACTTCGCTAAGAAGAAATTATATTGATTTCGTAGACAAGAACGCTTGAGAAACGAATCGAATCATCTCGATGACCGAGATAAACGATAGTGAGATGCACACAAGTTCGGTTTTAAATCGAAGTTAGCAAAAACGATCGACAAATCAAAACTATCACGAGTAGCTTGTCCGACTTCGCTAATCGCTAAGCTTGGTTGAAATGTACTTATTCGGGGGACGCCTTGAATATGTGCACGATCCAAACTCAGCGATATGATGAACTCGAATGCAGCTGCAAGTGGGTGTTGCGATGCGCATGAACGAATGAATGAGTTTGCCTCAGCCTACGACTCTCGCATTTGACAAATTACAACGTGCCTCGTGAAACCATTTTCGTCCCATGACACGGAGAAATAGCAACCAAGACGAAGAAACACTTGAATTGAATAAGTACAATCAACTCTAAAATGAATGAAAGGCTATTCAATAAAATCGACCAAACGTATGCGACATGGAACTCGGAAGGGTATCGAGTATAGCTCGATGCCATCGAACGATAAAGCCATTCGATAGGAATTGTCTAAGGTATGCACACGGCGATGAATAAAAAGGAACGGTAGGATGACCCGCACTCAGGAAGTCTCGAGGACGAGACTTGTTTTGAGTGGTGTATTATGTAATGACCCACTCCGCCCTAGCGGAACGCCGATTCAAACGGCAAGTGCAACGACTTAAACGAGCCGTCGATCCGAAGAGTTGGCATCGACCTGATGAAGAATCGATGCAAGACTTACATTGGCCCGTCAAGATGAATCCAGACTTAGACTTTCAAAGGCGCGCTCGGAGTATCGCTCGACCGATTGCGAACATCGCTAAGGTGGGTGGCTCCGATAAACCCGTCTTTGTTTAGCCTAGACACATAACAATATGGACACTATCACGAGAATCGCTAGGCGATAACACCGCGCATGCTAATAAAGGACTCAACGCACCTAGCTAAGGGAATAATCCCATCATGTATGCTTGTATAGAATATGAAAAAGAACATGGAAAATGTGAGAACTCTCGTACCGCGCTCCACGCTCGTGCTAAGGCACAAGCTTACGTGCAAGCCCCTTATGCGTTCAACAATGAAATAATGAATGGTTTACAACAATAAAACGGAAGACTATCGACATAGTCGCTCCGAGCAGAGTATAGAAACATTGAAAGGCTACGGGACCAATGGGTCGCCAAGGCGACTCCCGCACAGGGAGTTGCAAAATGTATAAATGAATGAATGAATGAATAAGTAAATGAATGAATCGACGAATGAAACGAATGAATATGTGAATGAATCAATGAACGAATGAACAAGTGAAAGAAAGAAAGAAAGAAAAGAAAGAATGAAGAAAAGATAAGAAAGAAAGGAATGGTTACCGACAGGTGTGACGGGCACGTACAACGGGGCTCGCTACCCGCGCTGCACGGATGCCAACCTGGTCGATAACGCATTATGGCTAAGGGTTACCCTATGGCTCAAGACAGCCGATAAGTTAAAAATGATAATAAAATACGAAATAGTCGTGGACGGCTCGTGCACGAGCGAAAAAGGGATTCCAAGGGCAACGAACGACAATTTCGTGGCCGGCCTAGGCGAAATCATGGCCTACGGGCGGACAGAATGTGCGGGCTTGGGCACATAACCAAACGTAGGGCCGGTTATTTAATAGTCTATCAAGGTGTACCAGCCATCACGCTTGATAGATGAGAATGCCACAGAGGAAATGTCCATAATGGCTGACTTGCCAGCGACCGGTGCATATAGATTTAAGTGGACTTTGCTGGTGGCAATCCACGTGCAAGTCCTTGTATTGAAATCAAAGTAGTCTAAGTTAACTGAACAAAGTGCCTTCTGAACAAGCTTGAATATAACACACCAGATAATCAAGAGTAGTTCGGCAAAGGAGTTAGAAAATATGCCTACGACGTGCTAGGACCCGAGGCAGGGACACGCCCTTGACATTGAATGGTTACATGAATTACGTTAAGTCATTTCATATGAATTATTGACTAACTTGGTTACTTTGGACAGGAAAGGCCGGACGGTAAGTATGGGTAAGTCATGCATATATTTCCATGCGACACTTGTATTCGGCAACACGAGATAGGCTATGAAATATGCCATGAAACTGATCCTACGACAAGATTAGAAAGACAATGAATGATAGAGATGCACAAAAGTAAATAGAACGTGTTTGGTAATGATAGCATTGTGGGCGAGCTAGCCTCCCCACCAGTGCATAACAATGTACTGATAATCCCACAGTCTACTTGCAGGAAGCAGGAAACGTCGGCGGGTGCGGAGCTTCCATCGAACAAGCTAAGGCACGGACTGGTGCCTTGGAACGTTGCAGAAGCTGAGGCACCCTATACAGGATATAATGTATCGGAACATCACCATGAATCATTCCATCTTGTAAGCCACTTGGCACGCCTTTTATGTTTCAGAGAGAGAGCTTGAGCGATTTGTAATACCGACATAGCGCCGCTTGTAAACTTTTTGAAAATCAATAAAGAGTTTTGAATTTGCTTCAACTTGTGTTCATTTACTTTCCGCTGCAAATGGGGACACTCTGTGCGACTCTGTGGCCTAGCTCAAATCGGCCGTTTCTGGACTTAGCCTTGTACGGGTGCAACCTAGGCCCGTGCGGCATCACGCCTTAGCGAGGACGATCGCTCCTACGGGAGCGGGGCGTGACACTCACCAAGAAGCCATCCCATGCGGCTGGCAAGAATCATCTTCCTGCGGCTCACCAAGAAGCCATCCCATGCGGCTCGTGAGTACTATACCTATGCGGCTCACCAAGAAGCCATCCCATGCGGCTCGCAAGTACTATACCTATGCGGCCCACTGAGACGTTGTCTCATGCGGTTCATGAATATCATGCGGTTCTGACAGGATCCACCATTAAGATACGTGGCAGAGATTCAATGGTTTCCACGACTTAACATATGGGATTCAGAGTAATCAGAGATTTACCAGATCCCAATGACCATATTTAACGTTATCCTCATAATTAATGAGATCAGATCATATCATTCATGATCAAGCCAATGGGACACGTGGTGAGAGATCCAAGCTTGACACAACCAATCATGAAGATTTAAAGCAATCAGCATTAATCATTCACAGGATTCAATACTATCCCCATTTATGGCCCAGATCATTCACGCCTTAAACTAATGGTCCAGATTGATTATACATCAGGCCGCCGCCACTTTGAGAATGGGTAATCATCCAAACCCTAATGAGGCTCCCCACTATTATAAATAGCAGGGTGCCATTCCCTTGCGAGAGACACGATCAGAAGGAGATAGACAAAAAAGAGCTTCCCCCTAATAATCAGAGAGAAAATACACAGAGAAAGAGAGAAGTCAGAAGAGCAATACGAGGAGAGCAAGAAGAACATTTCTTCATCAATGCCAACCATCTCTTCACAGGAGCCAAGGCTGCATACCGATCGTCCAAGGAGTAAGGCAGGGCTGCCGTCGCCTTCCCGAGCCTCTATCGTCACCCCCAGAATCTAAAATAAACAATTGTACTTAGACTGCTGTACCTAGGTTTTTGTCCCTAGGCTTTCTTTGTACAAGCGAGTTTGTAACGTGAAGTAAAAGTCCGGTCCTCCGATAATTGTTCTGTTCTTTTATATTTCATGGCAAACAATCATCATGCACATGGGTGCATGATGATAGCATGTGGGGGGTGACAAGTAGACACCCTCCATAGGGTGGCACCTCACCTCCCTCATCCTATATATATATATATATATATATATATATATATATATATATATATATATATATATATATATATATATGAGTCCAACGAAGCTTCAGCCCACCTCGACCTAACCTAGCCCACCCTAGGTTGAATTTTCAGCTCCGCCATTGGCGATCGGTATTTGCTCACCTCTATCTGTTAGTAGTGTCAGAATTTTGGAACTTCTAACAATAATCAAGATTGTCAAAATATTGAGCGTCAAAGATAAAGAATTATGTCAAGAAGAACTCTGTCTTAAGACTATCAAAATTCTGACAGTCGGTGATGCCTTCTAACAATTTCAAAAGGATATTTTGAGTAGTAAAAAATTAACATTTTTGTGTTGTCCTCTAATAATCTAGGTTTTGTATTGTTCCCTAACAATCTAGATTGTGCCTTTATAAAATACCCAAACAAGGTGGTATTGGACGGAACCAATTTACGTATGTATGTTTTTGTAAGGTATTTATCATTTGGTAGAGTCAAAAGTTGATAATGGCTAAATTATCACTTGATACCTTCAACGATCCGAGTTTTTCAACTTGATCATCTCAATTTTGATAGGTATCAACTTGATATTCTAAATTTCAAAAATGATAAAATTACCACTCCTTTCCCCTCCCTTTCCACAACCGGCTATCACCACCCCCGCCGCACTCCCCCCCCCCCCCCCCCCCCCCCCCCCCCCCCCCCCGCGGGCTGTACCACCCTCACACCCCCAGCCCCTCCTCGAGCCACGGTTGCACCACCCCGCTCCCTCCTTGCGCCTCTAAACACTCCCCCTCTCTCTCTCTGCCGCGGGCCATCGCGCCCCTAACACTAGGGGTGAGCAACGGTTCGATTCGGTTCAAACCGAACCGTATATATGAAAACCGAAATAAATATTTCTCAAAATCGAAATCAAACCATTTTTATAAAAAACGAACAAAACTGAACCGAATTAATTCAGTTCGGTTTTCGGTCGGTTCGTTTTCATGGGCCAATGTGTCGTGCCTTCAAATTTTTAGCAAAATGAACCTATTTAAATAACTTTTTTTTTAAATGTCATTATTGTATTTATGAATTATTATATTACAAAGTGTGAAAATTATTAGTATATATAGATTGAGGGTAGAGAGAGAGTGCTCAAAGAAGTACCGTCAGATAATAGGAGAAGAGTGTGCGCTCAGTTAGGGATTACAAAACATTAATATATGTAGATTGAGAGTTGTTTGATAAATTACTAAATCTAAACCGATTTTCGGTTCGGTTCAGTTACACGGATCAAGAATCGAAAACCTAACCATTAAAAATTTTAAATTTTCAAACCGAAAACCGAACCGATAACCGAAAAACCGAACCGTTTGTCATATTTTGGTCCGGTTGGGTTCGGTTTTCGGTTTTCAACCGTCATATGCTCACCCTACCTAACACCCCCTCTCTTCACAGGACGCACGACGCCCGGCTATAAACACACCCGCGGCCCCCGTGCCATGGCTACACCACCCCCGTGCCCTAGATTCCTTTGCCGCGCCCCAACCTAGTTTCCTTTCCCCTCCTCTCCGCCCGTGGCGGCAACCCGCGCGCGGCGGAGAGGGGGGGGGGGAGCAGGGTTAGGGCTGCAATACAGGGAGGTAGTCGGAGGGCGCGAGGGTGGTGCAGTCGTGACGCGGAGGGGGGGGCAACGGGGGTGGTACAGTCGGTGGAGGGAGGGGAGGGGAGGGGATGAGAGAGGAGGGATAATTTTGACATTTTTGAATTTTAGGGTATCAAATTGATACTTATCAAAGTTGAGAGTACCAAGTTGAAAAGTTCGAACAGTTGAGGGTACCAAGTTGAAAAGTTCGAACAGTTGAGGGTACCAAGTTGAAAAGCTCGTACATCGGAGGGTATCCAGTTGTAATGTAGTCATAAAATTTCTATAAATTCAAAATTCTTGTCAACCCTCTAAAATTTCTTCTTTCTCTACTTTTTCGATCGACTTCCAGATGAGTACTCCATCGACATAATCCAATGCACCCAATTTCTTATTTTGTCTCGATACTAATGGAACAAATGCAATCAACGCAACCCAAGGGTTGTCATAACCCATCTATCACTAAATCAAAACAGAGACGACAGGTTATAGGGAACGACAAGGATGTTGACGACGAGAAAGAGAGAAGGGGACAGTGTTGCGCGATTGTCCCTTTACATATCATTCCTCGTAATAGAAATGAAAATTATTTAGGTACTTCAAAAATTGCTTAGGACGGTCTAATTTTTTTTTTTTTAAATAAGTTTATCACTTTTTTTTTGTTTGAGGGCAGTCCAAAATTTTGCTTTAGGATTGTCAACAAAGTTGATAGTCCTACCATAATGTAGGACTGTCAACAAACTGACAGTCATATAAGAGGTTAGGATTGTCAACAAAGTTGACAGTCCTAATTGAAACTCAAGATGGATAGAATTAACAAATTAGTTCAATCCCATATGCTCAATTTTCTGCTTGAAGGCAGTCCAAATTTTTGCTTTAGGACTGTCAACAAAGTTGATAATCCTACCATAATGTAGGACTGTCAATTTGACAGTCCTATAAGATACTAGAATTGTTAACAGAGTTGACAGTCCTAATTGAAACTCATTGTCATTATATTAAAGCCCCCAATCATTTAGGACTGCCAACAAACTTGACAGTCCTAAATTATGATAGGACTGTTAGCTAGTTGACAGTCCTAATTGGAACTCACTACCAATATATATTTTGGTTCCCAGTCCTTTAGGAATGTTAGAAAATTCTAAAGTCCTGCTTATATACATGATTGTAGGAACTTTCCATGGATACTATAGGACCTAAGAAAAATCTACAGTCCTATATACTATAGGACTGTAGCATTTGCCAACAGTCCTGTTGGTTTGAATCCCGACTGTCGGCTCTAGTCGATTTTTTGAAACCATAAATTTAACATTTAGGGTTCGAACATTCTTACCTAATTAGCTCTAAAACTATTTTAACTAACTATTTTAGACATTGCTTGGAATTGGAGGAGTTGGAGAGAAAGGGATTTGAGAATTTGAAGAAAGAGAACAGAAATTTAGAATGAAAGATTTTGGGAAGGTTTTTTTTATTTTATTATTATCCTGAAATAATGGGCTGTCATAAGTAAAATGTGAACTGCCTTTAGAATTTACCATAAAAAGTTGTACAATAATAACTAATAACTAATATAAAGCAAGAGTAACTATGAGAGCCAGGAAAAGTCATCTAATTGTATTAATAATAACTAATACCAAATCTTCAAAAAAAATTGATAAATTACTAGTGGCATCTCAATAGTTCTAACGGATTGCCAGCGATTCAAGCAAAAATTGCAGTCGACTGCAACATAACATCAAATGTTGGCAAAAGAATCCAGCAGCAGGAGCAGCATTTTGTTTGTCCAATCTTCGTGGAAGGAAAGCAGCATAGAACATCAACCACTCCTGACCAACTACTCCTTTCTTTGTATACAACAATCAAGAACAAAGAGGAACAAACAAGGAAAAACAAAGAAGTCATGTAAACATTTAAGAACTTGCTCACCTTCGCTTCTATACTGGACATTCCAATAGCTTGTCCTACAGAAACCAATGATTCATCAATTTTGCAATAAGTAGTTCAATAAAGTGCATGTACGCTAACCACTCAGAAGATCATATCGATAATACACGAAAAATGCTTTCGAATAGAGAGTAAAAGCACAAGAAGCATTTTTCATTACAAACACGAAGAATTTTTCATTACAAACACTTGGAAAGAAAAAGGAAACGAAGAAAATTTCAGCCGAGCGAGGTGAGGGTTTTGTCACTAGCATGCTATATCCGTTGCTTGACACGCCTTCCATTGGCATCGCTGCCGTCAAGTGCGTCGTTCATGGAGCCGCAAGCGATGGCCGCGTGCTCTCCCATCTTGGCAACGTACTCCAAGAGCTCTGTCAAGACGGAGGGGCAACTGGTCTTCAGATAGTCGAACCCTTCGGTTTGCATCACAGCTGCAAAAAAAAGGGAAACGTTGAGCAACGCTCCAGGAACCTTTTTTTCTCCTTCCAATGGTGCCCTAACACTACAGGAACCTGAACTTGCTAAAATCAAGTAGTACAACAGTACAATACTATTAAAAAAAACATTTTCAATTGGTACCACATGTATAACTGAGAAAATTATGCTCCTCTCCTTACTGACTCACACTAACCAAACTTTGTCCCATGTTGGTGGACCAATTCACTACTTTTATATTATTTCACCTTTAACTTTTGCATCTTTACAACAAGATAAGTAAAGAAGATCCTATTTGGGTTTAGTTAATTGAGAACCCCTTGGCAGTTCAGAGCAATGTAGTTAAACAATGATTAGCTCAGAAACTCCCAAAAAATAAACTAAGTAGCTAATATATAAAGGGAACTATAGCATACTGTTGTTCTTCAATCGAACATGCAAACTTTCAAAATAAGAAAATGTACAAGTTGCACGTGCAGTTGTGCTGTGAAAAATTTCTCTTCTAGGAGGAGCAGTTCCAAAATTTCACTGCGCAGACCCTTTCTCCCCAGATTTTTGCTTTGCATTCCTTTTCTTCGTTTACTGATATAGGACCAAAGGATGTGGTTGGGACCGCTACTTCATTTTCAGTACATTCCCGTTCTTCTCATCCTGATCCAGGATCAAAGGCTATGTGCCTGGTACTTTTAGAAGAAGCAAATATTACAACTTGCAGCTGTTCTCCCATGGAATTGCTATTAGAAAGGACCAGTTCCATTATTTTCTGTGCATTCCCTTTCTTCTCTTAGGGGCTGTTTTGTAACCGGTATTTGAGGCTGGATTTGGAGGATTTTCGGATTTGGGAAGAAAATTCTCAAATCCGCTGTTTGGTTGTAGCCAAATTTGGGGTGGATTTTAGGTGAAATTCGAGATGTAGTTTCTGTCCACCGGATTTGGGTTGGAAAGTTAAAAAAAAAAAAAAAAAACGAGGTCGACGAGAACTTGCAGTGGTCGACGAGGTCATCCGAGAACTTGACGCCGCTGCTACCTCGTCGTTGCTTCCTTCGGTCCCTCGAGAACTCGACGGTGGTCCGAGAACTCGATGACGTGCGCCGACGCCTCTGCGTCCTCGCCGCCGCCCAAGATGGCAAGATCTCGACGACGGCGACGCCTCTATCTGTGGCGAGCTAGCTCCTCCATGGTGAGAGAGAGAGAGAGGAGTTATTTGGGAAATGAGGTGAGCAGTAGAGGGAGAGAGAGTTGGGAAATGAAAAGATTAAAATATGGCTGTCACCATTTTTTTTATATAATAAACTTAATTATCATTAGATTATTATTATTTTGGATTAAGTATAGAAAATTAGAGATTAATTATTATTATGTAACTAAAATTTAAATAATTATTATTGTTGTTATTATTATTATTATTATTATTATTATTATTATTATTTTAATTAAAATCATTATCATAAATTTTATTATTATAACATATTATTCCTATTAATAATAATAATTATTATTATTACTATTATCATTATTATTATTGTGTAATTAAAATTAAAATAATTATTATTGTTATTATTATTACTAAAATAGTAATCATATTTTTATTTTATTATAACATATTAGATTAATTAAAAAGTAATTATATTTTATAAATAATTTACATTATTGAAAATCCAAATCCAAACACCTTTGTCTCCTACTACTCCCAACTTTTTCTACACTTTCCATCCACTTTCCATCCTTCAAAATCCAAATCCAACTTTTCATACACTTACGGTTTACCAAACAGGCCCTTACTCATTCAGGAACCAAGGCTATAGGACTGCAAATGAATAGAGCAGCTCATAAGCTTGACTTGGTTCAGCTCGACAAAAGCTCGATCGGGCTTCCTTAATAAATTAAGCTTGAAGATGAATATGAGCTCAATTTCCTTAAAGAGACAAGCTTGAACACGGAAGCTCGAGAATCTCATTCGTGAAAGCTCGATGAGTACTTGGATTTGCTCGACTTGACTCACTCTTTTGACTCAACATATGACTCGAATGTACTTGGCCCAGCTCTATTCTAACTGTTAATAATAGTCTCTTTAAGTTAGGTATGAGCCCTGGGCCACAGCCGACAAGTCCCATAAGCTAGGTTCAGCTGAAATTATCTCCTTCTCGAACTGTCCCATCTCATTTTATCTCGCTCTTGTTCTCCCATTGCCTCATCTTTTCCTAACCCAAACCCTAACTCTTAACACTGGTTCTCTCTTCCTCACTTGTCTCTCTCAACTAACAACCTTAACCCTAACCAAAATTAGCCACGAACTGTTCTCCGCAGCGATGGATCCCAGCCAAGATCCTCCATCTACAGCTGCTATGACGACTAGCAACCTCCATTTCCGACAGTGGCCTCCATCTTTGAGTCTTGACGGCACCAGTCCATCTCAGATATATCGTCGATCATCAGCTCCTCCATTTTCGTATTCTACTTTTTCCAAGTTAAATTCTCCTTCATCTTCTACTTCAAGAAATTCCCTCCTATTTTTTTTTTCCAAGTTCAAGCTTTTCCCTGTTTGCGGTTATTGAGCTGGTTAATCAAGCTTGAGCTTGACCAGTTCATGATCTCTTCTGAAGCCGAGTTGAGTTGCTCGTGAGCCCACTCGAGCTTGGCTGTTAATTTCAACGCATAAACAAGCCAAGCATGAAGGATCGGCTAGATTGCATCCCTACTTGCCTGACATTGCTAACAATGGCAGGATCTTTCCAAAGATAAGATTGAAAAGAACAATATAGTTAAATTTATGAAAGCGATGTTTACCAGACGATGTTATAAGGCGGAACATGAAAAACACTGTAAATACAGAAGAAAAGAAGTCAATGATTTCTGGATTCTCCTGGATTAAGAAAAACTAAAACAAACTTAGATAATTTGGAAAGTGAGGTATGAAGAATTATGACTAAATCAGATGAAGATAAGGGGAAAAAAGTAAAGAAGGTCAACTAAAATGTGGAAATTGGAGCTCTCACTGTCAGCAAACCAAATTATCTTTAGGCTTGTCTTCCAAAGTCTAACTTGACAAACCCCTTAGCCTCACACAAAAGAAGAGCACAAAAAGAACTCAGAGAATAATACAACCCTGCTTCTTGTCAAGAAAGTGGGTATGTGATGCTTTCTTAGTTCAACAAGAGGTATTCAGGATAAACAAGATATAATGACACAACACGGAAATGCCAATCACCTAACCAACGACCAAAATACGATGAGGGACACCTCAATCCTCTCAAGAGAATTAGGAAATAGAAATAACTCTTATTGATCAACTCAATAATAATAATAATAATAATAATAATAATAATAATAATAAACTTGTTTATCATCTTCTACATGGTCCTATTTATAATAAATAACTTACTTAAGCTCTAAGAAACAAATCATAATCAAACTTGGAAAGTAACTAAAAGATAAATAAAAAATATAACAAAAGATTCGGAAGGATTTGGACCAAAATCCACCAAAAATAAGCATGAACCGCCTTGAACCGGAATTCTGGTTTAACTGAATCAGAACTCTGGTTTTCCCCGAGTGCATGGCTGCGAGAAACCAGAATTCCAGTCAGGACCAAGAATTCTGGTTAGGGCTTCGTCCGAGCTCTCTGATCGTGTCCGCATCAGACCCCTCCTCTTGTAAAGAACTCGGACACGAGTTCTTTGTTTTGCCGTCTAGATAAAGTTGGTGGATCATAGCACTTGATTCATGAGGGGCAGAAAAAATTTCGTCGCTTTGGGACAACTCAAACAACATGATCAACCACTAAAACAATCCATTATATGTTATAACGCCGTCTTGCACTCGGCTCGTAGCCAGATGTGTGATAGTAGCTGTTTCGAATATCTATCTTGGAGAAGACTTTGGCACGAGTCAATTGATCTAACATATCATCAAGTAGCGATGTCAAAAACTTATAACCAACCATGATGTTGTTGATTACCTGACTGTCTATGTACATTTGTCAGCTACCGTCCTTCTTCGGCGTCAATAGGGCAGAAGTCAAGCACTCGTGCACTGGCTCGTGCACTCTCTAACGTGTCCCTTTCTAAATCAAGTCCTCCACATTTTTCTGAATAATCTCGTTCTCTCGTTGATTGACGACGTAGCAAAGCAAGTTTGACAAACTGCACCCGGGAAACGAGATCACTCCATTGTGGATGATGCACATTGGTGGCAACCTTCCGTAAGAATATCGCAAAACGTTGTACCTCTGCTGGAACCCCTCCTCCCTCCGTTGACTCTTCGACCTATATGCCTCCTTCACCACCAAAACATGTACCTCACGGGCCTCCTTGAAAGTTTCTTTTACTTCCTTCGTAGAGACCATCAATGATAGAAAAGCATTCCCCTCTTGTAAAGATTTGGTTCGGATACTTCTCTACAAGTGCATAAGAGTATATTTCACCCCGTCATTCACCAACCGGTACAGATTGTCGCGCCGGTCGTACTTTGCTCTAACATCAAACTAATAGTCTCCCAAGCAACATATGATAAACGTCAAGTCCGTCCATCACGTCGCAGTAGACCTCGTCTCTATAAAATATAATAGAGAACGAAACCTTGCACCGCTCGGTCATCCTTATACTTGACACTTTCTAAACCCACGCGACGAGGCATGATTCATGGTGCTAAGTCAACCTTGCATCTTCGACCAACTCGCGGCTGAAGAGATTTTCTTGGTTGTCATTGTTGACCATGCCCCCAGATCTTTGAGTACAACGGATTCATAATAGTTTGTTTTTTGTGAGGTATCATCATGTCTTGATGTTAGCATTATCTTATGTACCACACCAAGGAATGTCGCCTTCTCTTCGGAACCGTCGAGGTCGTAGTTGATATCATTGTTTGCCTCTTCCTCGGACTCTTGCATAAGTCTATTGTTTCTTCCGTGGACAATCACTCCGAGATAAGCTAATTGCACCTAAAATACTTGTCAATAATAGGTTTGGCATACGAGTTGTCGGGGCAGTGCTTGTCTCGATGGGTTTCTCGTCTACTATCTTCTTCGTCGCCCTCTCCTCTTTGGATGATTTCGCCATTGACTTGGTCTCGGGCCGATCAACCGTTTCCAATTGCCACCTTAATTTTTTGCTTGACTATCATCTTTCTTGAAGTAGTGGCTCGTCGTGCAACACTCGATTCCTAGACTCCGTTAGGTAAAAGACCGAGCTCCGCTTTGATTATGAATTGTTGGCTTGAACCCATCCATATAGCAAGATACCTGCTTTGGTCTTGTCGATTTGGTTCGTTCGGTGAGACACAAAACTTTGTAGTATACTCATTGATGCTACGTTGCCCCAGTGTAAACTTATGATATTGATGGAAAATGTGTTTCTCCTAGTCGTTGAGTAGGAAGCATGTCTTCAGCTTCTTCCTCAATGAGGTTATGCGTCTTTTTTTTCGCCTATGCTCGTCCTGTAGCATATCTTACTAAGTCGATGCCCCTGACTTTAGTCGGTAAGCCACCAGTTTCACCTTCTTAACTACTGGGATCTTCATGTAGTTGAAGAAATGGTTCACCTCCGACAACTGGTCCATGAACTACTCAATGTCAAATCTCCACGAAAGATCGAGATGTCAACCTTCAACTTGAAATCATTACTTCTCCCACATCTTCCCCACGACCACCTCATTGATAAGCATAACCAACGTCAAACCGACCTCCAAGGTGCAAGTCGCCACAAAAGTCGTTCCTCTCATAGTTGTCATGGCGACCGCATCTACAGGCGTCGTTCCGACCGCGGTAGTCTTGGTAGTCATGCAACATGTCACCGTCAATTATCACGAACACTCGTGACGAGATTATCGTACTTCTCACTCGAGCTAAATGAATCCACACGAGCCCTCCATGGACGATTCCCTTGTGTCGGTGACCGACACCACGGAGGCTCTAATACCACATGACATAGCATGGAAATGTCGATCATCAAACCAACGACAAACATACGAGAGCTGACACCTCAATACTCTCAAGAGAATTAGGAAAGAAAGAAAAATAACTCTTATTAATCAACTCAAAATAATAACAATCACTTGTTTATTATCTTCTAAATAACCCTATTTAACTTAACCTACTTATGTCATAAGAAACGAATCTTAATCAAACTTGGAAAGTAACTAAAAGTTAAATACAAAATATAATAAAATATTTGAAAGGATTTGACCAAAATCCACCCAAAATAAGCTTGGACCGCATAGAACCTGAATTCCAGTTTACGCGAACCTGAATTCCGATTTTTCCCAACCACATGGCTGCAGGAAACCAGAATTCTGGTTGGGTCTAGCCGAAATTTCGTTCAGGACCCAAAAATTATGATATAGGCTTCTTTTGAGCTCCTCGCTGCTTCGAGCTCTCCAACCGCATCTGTGTCATATAAGGTGGGTATGTGAGACACTTTTGAGTTCTGAGTTACGTTAACCTCTTCCCCGCCTAGTTAACCCATGGTTACCTAGGACGTCGAACGCTACGGAACACGAAACAAAAATGGGAACAAGGTACACGGGAGTACGCAGTTTATTGGGGGTAGGCTTTTTCGGCACACAATACATTTATGCATAATGTAGTTCCACAATGCTTTAAAGGGACAAGAATGTAATATAATGTATATTTACAGGACCGGCCCTGAGCTGTTGGGGGCCCGAGGCGAAACTTCCAAAATGGACCTACCATACATAATGTAAAAAAAAAGTATAAATAAAACAAAATTTTGTTGTAGTCGAGATTTGAACCAATGACCTCTTAAATAGAAGTCCAGCATTATTACCACTACACCACAATGTTTTTTGTTAAAAAACTGCACATGATACATACTAGTTCTATTATAGACAGTTCTATGTTGGTGCCCCCTTCCGTTAGGGGGCCCTGGGCCGTTGCCCGGCCTGCCCTGGGGGCCAGGGCCGCATATTCAAAGTTTAAAAGTACTTAATACAGTATCATCAAAATGTCAAAACTAAAAAAAAAAAAAAAAATTCATAGCTTCCAAACAATCCTGGCAATAATGTCAAAAAAAATTTACCAAGATTTAGGCTTCAAAATGCTAGAGACCCAAGTAAAATGTTCCAATTCGTCAACGTTCCACTTTCCAGAACGTGTTCCTGGATCGTGCCATCGTGGAATGCGTGTTCAAGGATCGCAGAAAGCTAACTAAGTGGTGAATTGAGGTAACCAATGGTTGACATGATTTCACTTCTCAAAATGACAGAATCTCAATCTCACTTCTGCAAAAGAAGAAAAGGATGCCAATTCAAAGTGGGACAGAAGGAAAATAAATTACTTTGTCTATAAGGTAGTGTTGATGGTAGGATCAGACACTCTTTCCGCCTACTTTGGTCCATGCAACCAAAAACCAAACTATCCCAATTTACACTTCCAAGGGGAGAAATTAGAAGAAAGCAAGAAAAGAAAAAGTGACTTTTTAAGTGTGTCTTTAACAAGTGACTTGTGGCACTTGAAGCCAACTCTTGCTACCAAACACGTCCTTCAGGTTTATTCTAACCACAAAACCAAACTTTTAAGACTGACCTTAGCAACCAAACATACTCACAAGAAGGTTCGTTCTAGTGACAAAAACTAGATTGGTAAAAGTGATCCATTAAAACCCAAAAGAAGATTATAGGGCAAATGCATTACTCTCTCATTTTGGAACAATAAAGTAACAACAATATGATAATTATATTAGTTATGATGACATTCATTTGAAAAATGATAATGACAATTTTACCTCTTAGATTTTCGGGCAATGCAACAAATTTGAGACACACAGCTTTAAGCTGAAAACAATGATGCTGCTCAGCCAAAGCCAGAGTGGTCGCCACAGTGTTTATAGCAACATCTTCACAGAGTTTGACTTCACATAATAACCTAAGCCTCTCCAATGCATATCTATCTGCCGCTGCAAGCAAATGCTGTGCCATTAACGTGGAAGCCCATTTTGCATTAAGACCAGTAATTTCCTCCATGTCAGGTAAGGAATCCCAATATATAAAGTGGAGCAAGGCCTGCAAAATGTTATAACAGACATGGAATCACATGTCACATAACAACACTTAACTAACTCACATACAATTTAGTGCAACTCAATATCCCCACAAATAGAAAAGTGAAAGTATATTTCCTAACTTATAAGACTAGAATTCCTGTTTCCTGATACTTACCTAATTTCTATATTATGTTTCAAAAAATAGTTCTAATCTTAGCAATCTAATATTGTATAACACAGCAAAATAATTGTGGTAGGATATTTAAGACGAAAAAGAGGTGCATTCAGTTATATACCGTACTGAACAACGAAGGGTCATGTAAACAAGAAAAAAGCCTTCATTCCAAGTCTTTATGTCAGCTACATGAATCCTTTTCTTCTCCATTCACCACTATTGAGGGTCAACCCTTCAGTTAACTAACAAGGATCTTCTCTCTTATCAGTTATCACTGCTTCAATCCAGGTTTGCTTTGGCCTGCCTTGTTCTAATAGATGGCATCTCAGTTGAATTCTAGCACAACTAATATGTGTACCCATTTGTTGGGCATGTCTAAACCTTCAGTTAACAAACAAACATTGCATCTCTTATCACTGCTTAAATCCAGGTTTGTTTTGGCCTACCATATTGCACCTCATGGCATCTTCATCTGCTATCTTATCACAACTAATATGTGCACCTATTCGTCTAAGCTGGACATATCAAACCATCTGAATAGATTTGCCTTAACTTCCAACAAATAGAGAATAAAAGCACAAACTTTCTAACATGATAATGATATATGCCTAAAGTTATTCTGGTTGTCTTAATTGCGTAGATTATAGTCACAAACAAGATAATACAAGGAACTAAAATAGTTTATATTCATAGCGTTTACCTATTATGTTAGTCATCAGCTTCTAAGGAAGCTGATTTTCTATTAAAGTTTCTCATCATTTCATTGGCATGATCATTTATATGCATTTAAGCATAGTTTGCAGTATCAGCCGATACCGAACCGATACGGCCGATACCGATATGGTTTGGCATTGTTCCAATCCGATACCAACCGATACCGATACTGGGATCTTTTTTCTAGTCAATTCAACAAAGAAAATTGAACGAAAAAGACCAATCAACAAGGACGTAAAAGCATAATAAGGTTGTAAAAGTATGAAAAAGAAGCAAACTTATCTTTCACAGGTAAACCAATCGGCAAGGGTGTGTTGACATAAAATCACAGTCAACCAAATACTGATAAAATTGACAATATAATACTTGTCATAATTCAATATGACACATCCAGACTGAACTCAGTACAAGACGGACGACGGCTCGTACCTGCAGCATTCTATGTTTCGAGTCTGTATTTTATACTTTTCTTGAATCCAGATAAATGTAAACTGAGTCGCACTGAGCAGTTTGGGCCTTTACCTATACCTATACCTTAAACCAAAAGCTCCATCAAAATCAACTAGCCCATTTAGCCCACTAGACCAATTCTGTCTTCTGGAGACAGAGTTCGGGCCGAACTCTGCCTCCACACAGAGTTCGGGCCGAATTATGTCCCCTAAAATCCAGGACCCTAATTTTTAGGGTTTGCTATATGCTTGTTGTCCAACGGCCAAAAATTTGAATTCTTGACCCAGAATTCTGGCAGAATTCTGCCTATTGCTACTCCTATAAATAGGCCTTGAATTCTCACTTTTTCAATCATCCAATCTTCTCTTCTCTTCTTTCTAAAGCCTTATACAAGCCTTCCCTTCTCATCTACTAGCCACAAACTCCCTAAGCCTCAAAGTGCTCAGTGCTCTTCAGTTAGGAGTTTGTGCAAGGGTTCAAAAAGTCGTTTGAAAAATTCCAAGCATCGCCACTGCAATCTCTGTAAGAAGTTGACGTGCTCTTCTGAAGAAAAGGCACGGGGTGTAACTACTATTTCACAAATAGTAGATTTAATCCTGAGCTAGAGTTCTCAGGCCTAGACTAGTCCTCCACGAGGAAAACCAGGTTAAAATCGGCTGTGTTTGCGTATGCTTTCTCGCTCTTTATAATTTTCGCATTTACTCTGATTATTTACTGTTGGTGAAAGAGTTTAATTTTTAATTGGATATTATTGTCATAAACTCTATTCACCCCCCTCTAGAGTTGCCTACTTGTTCTTCAATTGGTATCAGAGCTCTGTTCTCTCAACAAGGACTAACATCCTAGAGCTGATCCATGGCAACCACACAAGCCATGCTTTCCAATCACGGTGAAGGACAGTCCACTCATAGGCCACCCTTATTTGATGGAACAAACTACACCTATTGGAAAACAAGGATGAGTTTTTATCTCAAGTCGCTAGACTTCGACCTGTGGACCATTGTCACCGATGGTTACAAAAAACCCGCCAGGATAGTTGTCAATGGTGATCTCGTCGAGAAATCCCACGACAAATATTCTGACGAAAAAAAGAAACAGGCGAGTCTAGACGCGAGGGCTATTAATGCTTTATTTTGTGCAATAGACAGGAATGAGTTTAACAGGGTCTCAACATGCACCACCTCTCACGAAGTATGGAGACTTCTAGAAGTGACACATGAAGGAACCACCGAAGTCAAGGAGTCGAAAATAAGTCGTCTCACTCAAGAATATGAGACGTTCAAAATGAAGCCTAATGATACGATCACACAAATGTTTACAAGATTCCTCGACGTCATCAACCCCTTGTCATCTCTCGGCAAACAATATACAAATCACGAGAAGATCCGCAAGTTACTTAGGGGGCTACCGAAAATTTGGAACCCTAAGGTAACAGCTATCATAGAAGGCAATGATCTCACCACAATGTCTATGGAGACTTTGATGGAAAAGCTGATGACTCACGAGCTTGACCTCAAAGACTTCGAAGAGCCTGCTCCAAAGGCAAAAGAGATTGCCCTTAAAGCTCATCGATGAAGGGCTGATCCTGAAGAGACTGATGACGACAATTCGGAAGGTGATGATCAAGCTCTCCTTGTCCGCAACTTCAAGAAGTTCCTTCGCTTCAATCGAAGAAAGAAGGAACAACAAGAAGATGACGAAGAAGAACCAACATGCTACGGCTGCAAGAAGACTGGACACGTCCGAAAAGACTGTCCACTCGCAAAGAAAAGCAACCGATATGAGAAGCCCTATAAGAAGTCTTCCTCAAGAAAATATGCCAACACAAGCATTTGGCATGAAAGCGAAGCTAGTGACTCCGAGGAAGAAAAGGACTCCCCTCAAGACACCGCCAATGTATGCCTAATGGCAACATCCGATAAGGTAACTAGCGATACTCTCAATGATTTCACTTTTGATGAACTTGGCGATGCATTCAATGATTTACTAAATGACCACAAGAAAGTCATTAGTAAATATAAGCATGCCGAGGAGAAGATCAAAAGCTATGAAGTCGAAATTCAAAAATTCTCTTCTTTGCTTGATAATGTTAGAGACACTCCACCCACGGAAGACACTAATGAGGTATCTAAGCTTAAGTTAAGCCTACATGATGCCTAAACACGTATTGAAAAGCAAACACATGAGATCACAGCACTCAACACTGAGCTTGCTGAAGAAAAGAATAGACACAAGATCTCTATTGCTAAAATTGATGGTTTGAATGCTAAGTGTAATGAACTGCATGTTGTCTCTAAGAAATTAGAGATTAGATTGGAAAAACAGGTTGCTCAACCTCAAACCCAATCACATAAGACACACACAAAGCACAAGACTACTCAAAATAGTCAAACACGTCATCCACATGCAGCACGTAAACATGCTTACATGTACATGCACTTCCATACAGCACACAAACCACATGCACATAGAAATTATTCTCACTCTACTGCTACACACAATCACCATGCTGCACATAGACATAACCATCACCATGTTGCACATAGACAAAATCACCACCATGCTGCATATAGACATAACTATCATCCTGCTACCATGTATAGTCATTATCATGCTATTCCACACAATTTTCACCATGCTACATATAGACATCATCAACATGCTCCCAATACAAATAGACATGCTACTTGCACCTACTGTGGATTACATGGACACATCTCACCACAATGTAGAATTAGGAGATTAGTTGATACAAATCTATATGCATGGGTGCCAAAAACTAACATTTCAGGACCCACAAGAACTTGGGTACCAAAGGTCACATATACTCTTGATGTAGGTGGACCTTCCCTCCTCAACTAAAAGTAAGTAGATTCTCGATAGTGGATGCTCGCGACATATGACGGGAGACGCAAATCTTTTCGCATCACTATTGATGAAGAGGGAAGGGGTATGTATCCTTCGGCAACCACCTAAAAGGATATATCATAGGTAATGGTACTATTGGTCATCCTCCTTCTCCTGTAATAAAGGATGTCTGCCTAGTGAACGAGTTAAAGCATAACCTGCTCAGCATAAGTCACATTGCTGATCATGGATATGATATTAACTTTGGACAAAATAAATGCTACATTTATGATAGGTCAACAGGAGACATCGTTTTTGAAGGAATAAGAGAGCATAACATTTACATTTTCTATCTTTCTAGAGATACTAACAGTGCAGGGAGATGCCTCTATGCCCACAAGGATGAGAGATTGTTGTGGCACCAGCGTCTTGGTCATGCCAATATGGATACTATATCCAGGCTATCGACAAAGAAGCTAGTAAGAGGCTTGTCCGACATCACATTCAAAAAGGACACGGTATGTGCCGAATGTGAGTTGAATAAGGCAACCAAGTCTTCATTTCATTCCATAAACACTGTAAGTACTACTAGACCCTTGCAATTACTTCACATGAATTTATTTGGTCCTAGTAGAGTAGCCAGTCTTGATGGAAAACTCTACACTTTTGTTATAGTAGATAATTTTTCTAGATTTACTTGGGTTTTCTTTCTTTCAAACAAAAGCGATGCTATTTCTGTTTTCAAAATTTTTGCTAAAAAGGTTCAAAACGAAAAAAGGCTACATGATTACTCGAATCCGAAGTGATCATGAAGGCGAATTCGAAAATACTGATTTTGAAAAGTTTTGTGACTCAAATGGTTTTGATCATGAGTTTGCTTGTCCTATAACTCCTCAACAAAATGGTGTTGTGGAGCGGAAGAATAGGACTCTTGGCGATATGGCCAGAGTCATGTTGAATAAATTTTCACTTTCGAAATATTTTTGGGCTGAAACTGTAAGTACAGCGTGCCATATTTTAAATAGGGTGCTCATTCGACCTATTACGAAAAAAATAGCATATGAGCTTTGGTTTGGAAGAACTCCAAATGTTTCATATTTTAGAGTTTTTGGTTGTCGATGTTTTATCCTTAACACCAAAGACAACTTAGGCAAATTTGATGCCAAAGCTGACGATGGTATCTTTCTTGGCTATGCTACCAAGAGCAAGGGATATAGAGTGTTCAACAAATGCTGATTAATTGTGGAAGAGTCTACAAATGTGACTTTTGATGAAAATAATAGTGCAGCAGCCACCCCTGACGATGATGTTGAGCCATCAACTTCTACGCCGATGAATACCACCACTGAAACCAATTCTCTGGAGGGCTTGCCAAAGAAATTCTCTTTCAAGCCGTCACATCCAGAAAACTTGGTAATAGGTGAGGTTTCACGCGGAGTAAGTACTCGATCATCGTTAAGAGACTCTATTGCTAGCACTGCCTTCATTTCACAAATTGAGCCTAAAACTGTTTTAGAAGCTTTTAATGATGAGTTTTGGATTTCTGCCATGCAAGAAGAACTCAACCAATTCGAGAGAAGCCAGGTCTGGGAACTTGTTCCTAAGCCAGCTAATCATTCGATTATTGGTACGAAATGGGTTTTTCGCAACAAAGTAAATGAAGATGGTTCAGTTACACGCAACAAAGCTTGTCTAGTAGCTCAAGGATACAACCAAGAGGAAGGTATCGACTACGATGAGACGTATGCTCCTGTTGCAAGACTGGAATCCATTCGGATGCTTTGTGCATTTGCTAACTTTCAAAATTTTAAATTATTTCAAATGGATGTTAAAAGTGCTTTTCTGAATGGATTTATTAAGGAGGAAGTTTTTGTAAAACAACCCCCTGGTTTTGAAAATCACAAATTTTTCGACCACGTTTTCAAACTGAAGAAAGCGTATGACCTCAAACAAGCCCCTAGATAAAGGTTTTTCTTCTCAAAATTGAAGGAGAGGGTTTCTTGCATCATTCTCTTCCATCCTTCATCATCCTTTTGAGGTATAATTTCACTCCTCTCCATCTAAATTTCATTATTTTCTTCATTACTCATGGCTCCCAAGTTGTTTAATAGAGGCAAGAGGCTTCGAACCGAGGGTGCGTCCTCTTCGAATCCTCCTCCTCGCAATGAACAACCGGTTCAACAACCGATTCAACAACCCATTCACCCGTTGTTCAATCCACCTCGTCCCATTAACCCCAACACGTACGATGACCGAATATTTGTGTCACTAGACGCTTCAAACGAATGGTTTAGTGATTTTCGATCACGTCCCGTGTACGTGGGTCATCCTATTAACTTCACCATATTTTCTCAATATGACTCCCTATTCCATGATTTATGCCTTGGTGAACTTGTCACTACAAATTCATTATCTATTTGAATGCCATTCAAATGTTTTATTGCAATCTTACTCATGATGATACACGTTTATATTCACGTGTTGCTGGCATTAACATATCTTTTGATGACTTTGACTTGGCTGAATATCTTGAAATTCCGGAGCCCAATTCATGGGAAAAACTTGTCGATGCTCGCAAGTTTCAATTCCCCGATGGGTCTTCCCTCGAAAGCTTCAAGGACGATTTGTGTACCCCAAATACGTCCACGCAAGCTTCTTGCCAAATTTCTCAATCCTTACTTCTATGAACTACATCGCAATGTCTTCAACACGATTCTGTCCAAAGCAGGATCGACTGATGAGGTTACATATTTTGAGATCTCTGCTATCACCTACACTTCCATGTCCCCTTCAATCTTCCACGTACCATGATGGACTGGATGATCAATGCTAGGAAGAAACCAAGGTCTTTGGTCTATGCTCTCTATCTTCCTATGATTTTTCGTGCTTTTCATGTCCCACTTGATGAGAGTCAGTTCCGCCCTGCCCCTGCCTTCCTATCTAAGGTACGGCGGCTTCAGGCAGCTGTCGGTTCTCCTGCTGAGTCCGAGCACTCCGATGCTCAGGCTGACGCACCTGCTCTTGGACAGGATGCGCCCCCTCCTCTTGCTACTCTTGAGTCGATTCAGACTATGCTCCGCGATCGATTCGTGTTAGAGGATGATCGCTGGACCCAGCTTGACTACCGTACCACTCTGCAGATGAGTGCCATCAGCAACTCACTGCATGACATTCGGTTCTCTATGTCTCGGCATCCTTCCATGCATATTCCTATGGAGCAGGACCCTGCTCGCGATGGATACCGTATCGATGACCCTTGGGTTATATGCTATCTGGATCCGGATGCGGCTTTCGTGGATCCTCGTCGTTCATCCACTGATCCATCTGACGACGTTGGACCTTCGCGAGCTCCGTGATGGATGTGGTCTCCTACTTGCTGCTGCTGAGGATCTTATGTTTACTTATTCTGCACTATGGATTTCTAGTTTATGTATTTGCTTTTTATTGTATTAGACCTCTTTATGTTCTATGACTTTTGAGACACTTGATGCAGTTTATTAGTATTTTGGTGTGCTTGCCAGTTATTTTCATTTACAAATTCTCTGGTTGTTTGTGTTTGACAAATGACAAAGGGGGAGAATTATTTGATATTCATATTATCATATTTGTGCTTTGGGAAAGATTGTATTTATCAGGACAAAAGGAACGTTGGCTTACAACGTAGCAATGTACGGGGGAGCTATTGCTAGTTCCGCACTGATTACGGGAGAGCTACTGCTTTTATAAATGTGTCCAGGTATGAACATTGAATATACAAATATCATTTTGTCAATTATCAATATGGGAAAGATTGTTGACACAAAATCACAGTCAAACAAATATTGATAAAATTGACAATATGATACTTGTCATAATTCAATATGACACATCCAGACTGAACTCAGTACAAGACGGACGACGGCTCGTACCTGCAGCATTCTATGTTTCGAGTCTGTATTTTACACTTTTCTTGAGTCTAGATAAATGTAAACTGAGTCGCACTGAGCAGTTTGGGCCTTTACCTATACCGATACCTTAAACCAAAAGCTCTACCAAAATCAACTAGCCAATTTAGCCCACTAGACCAATTCCGTCTTCTGGAGGCAGAGTTCGGCCAGAAGACAGAGTTCGGACCGAACTCTGCCTCCACACAGAGTTCGGGCCGAATTCTGTCCCCTAAAATCCAGGACCCTAATTTTTAGGGTTTGATGTATGCTAGTTATCCAACGGCTAAAAATTTGAATTCTTGACCCAGAATTCTGGCCAAATTCTGCCTATTGCTACTCCTATAAATAGGCCTTGAATTCTCACTTTTTCAATCATCCAATCTTCTCTTATCTTCTCTCTAAAGCCTTATACAAGCCTTACCCTTCTCATCTACTAGCCACAAACTCCCTAAGCCTCAAAGTGCTCAGTGCTCTTCAGTTAGGAGTTTGTGCAAGAGTTCAAAAAGTCGCTTGGAAAATTCCAAGCATCGCCACTGCGATCTCTGTAAGAAGTTGACGTGCTCTTCTGAAGAAAAGGCACGGGGTGTAACTACTATTTCACAAATAGAGGATTTAATCCTGAGCTAGAGTTCTCAGACCTGGACTAGTCCTCCACGAAGAAAACCAGGTTAAAATCGGTTGTGTTTGCGTATACTTTCTTGCTCTTTATAATTTTCGCATTTACTATGATTATTTACTGTTGGTGAAAGAGTTTAATTTTTAATTAGATATTATTGTCATAAACTCTATTCACCCTCTCTAGAGTTGCCTACTTGTTCTTCAGGGTGACTACTATTTCATTTAATTTCAAAACTACTAAGAAACAACATAGGAAATGTCATGCCCCGCTCCCGTAGGAGCGATCGTCCTCGCTAAGGCGTGATGCCGCATGAGCCTAGATTGCGCTCGTGCACGGCAGTTTCATAACGGCCGATTACATCGGCGGCGACGGAGTCGTCGCACAGAAGTCCAAAGCAGAAACATTGAACATGCAGCGAAAATTTAAAAGCAAACACAAGTTATTCAAAATAGCTCTTTATTGATATTGAACAATTAGATTACAATAGGCGCAAGGCCATGATTACAAGTCTCTCGTGCTCACTTTTCTCTCATTTTTACAAGTCTCTCTGCTCTCTCTCATCTCTCGATACAATGCTTGAGCCAGCGGAAGCTTCGGAAGGCGATGTCCATACATTATGTCATGTATAAGTCTTGAGTTCACGCGGCCGCACGCTTCGACTCGCCAAGGAACTCCGTGCCTCGACGCATCCAAGCGAGCTCCGCGCCACGAGCTTCTACCTGTGCCTGCACATGGAAACTGTGCGGGTGTCAGTACTCAACTGTACTGGTGGAGTGAGCTCCTCGCCCACCCATACAAAACCGACACGTTCATTTACTTTGTGCATTACAGGTCCCTTTACGATTGTCTTTCTAGTCTTGCCTTAGGATCAGTTTTAAGACTTGACGTCTAACCAACTCGTTATGCGACGACATAGTCGTGCTATCATGTTAACGTGTATTTCGATCGAGGCAGTGCCTCATCGCTTATGCACTTGACCGAACTACAACTCGGGACGGCAGGGTCGTGCCATACTCCATTCGAGACTTCCACCTATTAGAGATAGCGCTTCGCCGAGGAGCAACTCATGCGAACTCGGCCGTGCCAAGACTTCCAATACTTCCGCGTACCTCTAGACCAATTCTCGTGCTAGAGACGTTAAGGGGGAACGACTCGTGCTGGTCGTGCCGCTAGACTTGATTTTGCCTAGACTTGTCCGTGCTTCAAGATGAGGTCGTGCCTAACGACTCCCTGACTTAGCCAACTTTTACATTACGGTCCTTTCGACTTAAAGTGATGGCACTCAACCTAACTTGTGAAAACTTAGGCCAACAATGCCGATACGCGAAAGCCAATACGCGAATGCCGATATTGATACGCGAAAGCCAATTTACTTGATACGCGAATGCCAATAATGATACGCGAAAGCCTTGCTTAGTGCCGAAGCACGTGTCTCGCTGACATAAACTATAACTCATTCCTTTTGTGCCGATACAAGGCTGGCACTAACGGGATTACATCTTGCTGACTTGATATACGTCGTGCTAGACTGTCTCATGACTTGACCAACGCCGTGCTAGTACTTGACGTTATCCAAAGGCAAACACGCGAATTGCCGCTCTTGCCGACACATCTATATGAGGGGTCACTAGCAATGTCAAGCTATCTTGGACTCGGCTCGGCGGGGATATCGGGCCGCCCTTCCATGGGTAGCTAGCCCCGGAAGCGCCGATACTCCCATGCAGTTATCCGGCATCCTGCTTTGAGCCGCACTCGCTTCCCCCGGGCCAAATGATCCCGGCGCCCCGGCAATCATTCGAGAAGACTACACCTTGTCGACAAGTTGTCCAATGACCATGCAAGTCTCAACTCGATCTATCCAGTCCTTCCTTAACATGACCATACTTTCCTTCTATATGTCGATACTCCCAAGTAGCGGGACCGATCTCGTGTGCGAAACTTAACAAGACTTAGCGAGACTCCCAAATAGTGGGACCAATCTCGACGACAACCAGTCGCGTGGACTTCCTTTGTTCGTGGCAAGCTTTTCACTAAACCGATTGTAGCTCGTGCCTTAGACAGACCTAGTTCTATAGGCGACGATAACGCTCAAGTCATATACTTTATACGACGAGCCTTATTCTCAAGGGACTACGCGACTTGACAACCGCAGCTAGAGCGGGAAAGTACTAGAAATGGCTTCGATAGCCCAACACAATACTTGTCTAACTTATTCAGGCAACGACTCGACGAGCAAGGGCTACGCCGAGCTACGCATCGAGGGAACGTGCTATGCACGGGGTCGACTTGAACAACCAAGTTCGTGCCTAGACTTAAGCCAACAGCCGTGCAATACGACTTAACTTGCGGGACGTGCGAAGGCTATGCCAAGCCTTGGACGACGGGACCGTGCATGCATTTTCAAGCATTCACGCGGCGACGCCTATGACTTAGGCTAACTCGAGTGTCGGGACAAAATGACGGGACCGTGCATGCTTTTCAAGCATTCAAGCGGGCGACGCCTATGACTTAGGCTCATTCGAGTGTCGGGGCAACTTAGGCAAGCTTCCTTCTCCCAGGCCACGGGATGAAGGATCGAGTGTCATTTGAAAGCACGCTGAGCCGACTTCTAAGCAGACCGTGGGACCATTTCCATGTTCTAAGACATTCCGACGGGTCGGGATTATTCCCTTAGCTATGTGCGTTCGTAGCTTTTATATTAGCCTACTTGAGCAAGTTGAAAACATGCGAGTTATTATGTGAAGGCTAAGATGAGGCAAGTTCACCGAAACTACCCCACCTGAGCGAGGAGTCGCCTCAACCGAGCGAGCCTTCAAGTAGTCGTTGTAAGGCTAAGTCCGAACGCCGTTGGCGTTTCGATTCCTCCGATTGACTTTGCGGGTCGGGGCACTACAGGAAATACTTAAAATTATGTCTAAATGTATAAAATATTTCTTCTAAATTTTAACGATTTATTAATAACTATTTGTTTTCCGACACCAAAAAATCCGATACTCCGATCTGAAACCGTTGATCCTGTTGAGGCTGTTGATCCCGATACTCATAGGTAGGGTACGATATCGATTCTACAATGTAGTGCCCCGTCCCAACATCGTGTCCTGTTCTTCGTTCGCAGGAAGCACGGTTAAGAAACATTGTCGCTATCGATTGATCGGGACATATTGAATCAAGATCTTTTACTCGTTATGGATTGGCTTCTTCGGAATCAAGTCCCATATTCAGTGGGTTGCGCCTCGAGAAAGGACTATGCGGTTGAGTCGGAAGAGGCCTCTCGCTGCTCTGTTTCCATGCCGCACTTGCTTCTTTGGCTTTGGTTTTATGAATGCGTTTTCGTGAATGTTTTCGATAGATTTCATTGCTTGCATTCTTCAAACTTCGCATTTCATATTTAACTCAGAAGAGAAGAGTAGAGTGTTGATCCTTTGCTTATGCGACTGCAGGTGATCGCGTATGCGCCGTCTAGCACAACAAACTTTTTTTCTCTCACCTCAATCAATCAGAGTGGCTTGACCCTTCTCCCCCTTGACCCTCTTTTTCTCCAATCAATCGACGACACCAAAGAATGAAATGTTAGATGTAGATACACACAATGTAGAAATAGTTATTTCTATAGAATTGAATCAATGAACTGTTGCACGATTTCTCACGTACACTTGCTATAAACTGCTACATGCTTACTTATGTTATACTCATTATAGAACTAGGTTAAGGATGAATCGATGAATGTTGCAACATAAGGCGGAACTCACTGAAGTGGTTAAAAATTTTATAAAGTCGTAGGCCATGCCCGAATAACTAGTTTAGTCTAGCGCGGTCATTGGACAACTTATGCACAAGGTATAGTTTTCTCGACCGGTAACCCGATGGGACTACGAAACCGATTTCAACCTAGGGGAAAACATGATAGATGTGTTGTATCCTAGCACAAATGATTCGAAAACTTTCAGCGGGCTCGCAACCGAGCTGAAAGGGTCACCGTCTAACCAAAGCTATAGTCCAGGATGACTTGTCATGCCAGTGACCTCCACATAAATATACACCGTCTTAGTGATTAATATCTATTGGACAAGGAAGAACATGATAAGTTCTATATTACAACGGCACGCTCTGTCGTGGATAAGTTCTATCGTAGTTTACAATGTTTACGCCTTATCAACTGCTTACATGAAATTCACTAGGATAGCTAGAAAGACCACTAGTAATATTGCATGTTTCAATATATCTTCTTGAAATGAGAGCGTGAAACATTAATTAGCCACTCACCAGTACACGGCAATGTACTGATCCTCGCTCTCCACGGGTACTACGAATCAAGAGGAGCGTGCCACCTAACAAGACAACGCTCGGGTGTTTTGAAGTCTTGCTCGTGTGCTCGAAGGCTTATATCAACTCTTTTGAAGACTGTAACAATCTAGCGAGATATGCCTCAGCTCTCCCCGATTACAGGTCCAAGCAATGTTTTGGTTTTGTATAAGGAGATGTAAATGTATGGAACGACTATCTCTTCAACGTTCATTTTGAGTCAGTTGTAAGTCCACGTAGCGTCTATTGTATTAGTCTTGTAAATGATGTTCATTATTAATGAAGTAAAGTTTCCTTCTGTTTCAATTGTGTTGTTCAATTTCTCTGCGTACTCTCTTTGTTGTTTTGTTTCAAATAACCTTATGACACTGCCTTGTGCGAGTGCAACTTAGGCTCGCACGGTATCACGTCCGGGGGACAACTAACGATTCTACGGAATCGGGACGTGACATGCAAACCTTGCATTTAAGCCATGAATACTATTGGTTTGGCTTGTGAACTAAACTAGTCATTGTACTGTATTAGCACTTGAACAAGATACTAGCATCAAACACCAGTTACATTATCACAACTACAATATTTTGTAGTTGAGACAACCAACTATGAAGGAAAATATTTATCAACTCATATGCTTGGTATCGTAACTCAATCTCAAAATGTTACTTCCACTTACAAATAGAGAATAAAATCAGTACTGCGTTTCCTCGAACTGTTTAGGATAATACGTGATAAAAATCATGGAAGCCAGTTAGGGAGAAGGTAAGATCCTACGTAAGAGGTCTTTGATTGTGTTTTTTTTTTAATTAGAGAAAGACTCGAACCAGATTTCTCTCACAAAGTCCAAAACCTAATTCAGACGTTAATATCTATGCTAATTAGTGCAATGTCATTGATTCAAAACCCAATATCGTCCAGGACTAATATCTCAGTCTACAAATTATGGGATTGCTACTATGGGTCCCTCCTTGGTTTTATGTAAAATGACATGTGAACATCAAGCTGCACCCAGTTCCTCGTGCAAGCCACCAGAATATCATAAAAGGGAATAGAGGGAGACGAAGAGAAGTTTAAGGGTCGTCAGAAAGGAAACGAGATTTCATTCCCTCTTCTAAACAAAGATCAAAAGAAACCAATATAAGGTCCTTCTACTATCAGGCCTCGCAACAAATACAATATCAACAAGTTCCTGATAATCTTTAGATTGTCTTGAGAGAAAGGTAATCATAGGATGTTAAGTACACTATTTATATCAGATCTGAAATCATGCTTTTTTGGTCTAGTTACCTTAGCTCCATGGAAAATTAGCACAATAAACAGAAGCAATCCACCTATTGCAATATTACTTTGCCGTTACGGAAGAAGATAAAAGAAGATAAAGAAGCCAATTTATCCAAAAACTGTGTTAAAGTCAGTAGTGATTGTTTAAATGACATCAAGTAATTTCTCTGGTACTTCAAAGTTAGAAGGTATATGTTCGTTAAAAAATGGATCCTCAAACCAGTGGATCCTTAAGCTAAAACCTTCACATACACATGCGCGCACGCATACACATATAACATCTTAGAAGCTTGCATAACCTTGAACCACCACTTTAGCTTCATTTGGGAAAAAAAAACTAAACATAACCCATTTGCTATTCTGGAAAACTACAAAGCAAAATAGAGAGAATTAGTGGGTGCACTTCGGGAAGTTGATGGTCAGTGGGATAATAACTGCTTGCCTGCTAAATGACTCTTGCGTTAGTTACACTTGGGCCAACTAAAACCCGTAAATCTTTTAATTTCCTAAGAACAAAATATCATAACTAAAATTTTAAGAAATCCCAGTGACATGCTTGAGAACTATTGTATACAAATTATCCAAACCATGGAGGAAATACAGAGAAGCAAAGACCAAGCTTTGGTAGTAGCTTATCTACACAAATCTGCTAAAGAAATATTGGCCTTCTCAAAAGTGGGTTCTTAGAGTATTTTTCTCTACAAAAACAATGCTACTATGATCCTGTTATAAACATAACATAGCCCTCATTCTCAGTTAGCAAGCAATAGAATTACATAACTATAATCAAGTTTATTGCTTCAACTGCACCGATAATTTGAAAAGAACAAACATAAGCATTACACTGCAGAGTATCATGACAAATAGTCTTGATTTAACATTTCTACGAGTACCATTACGCCAAGTTAGTATAGAAAAGTAAATGAATAAGTAAACAACTGTTATGGAGACTTAATCTAGCATAAGCAACCATAGGGTAGAGCATCTAACCTGCCAAACTTGCAGTTTGACTATCTTGTTTGTTGGCCGTCAGGGATAAAAGAAACAGAAAAGTCAACCCCAAAGGTGTCATTCTACTCTTTAATTTGTTGGCAAACCAATTATGTGTACATGTTCTAGGTGCATTGAATGTGAAGATGTGAATTTGACAAGGAAAAAGAAAAAAAAAATTAATAAAACACAATTTATGGGAAAAAGTAAAACACGTCCTGCAGAGTCACCTGAATATTCTAAATTATATATTATCTAACATAGGTGAATGCATTAATGCATGTGAACTTATCAAATTATAATAAATCTAAACATACGGACTTAAGTGTCATAATATAGAAAGGAAAAGCGTAAGAAACTTCAAAGAGAGCAGTCTTCATATAGTTTACAGGAACCCAGAGTACCTGAGCATTTATACATCATCCAAATGCTTCATCTGTAACAATACAATATTGTGGGCGATACACAATTGGCCAATAAGTTAGTTTCTAGGTTGCACAGACACGAGACAGATTTAGATACTCAAAATATGGATTTAGAATACAACATTTTTAAGAAAAAAAAAAAATGAGAAGTGTACAATACGGAGACAGTTATATATACACATGAAAAAAATATGTATAAACATATTTAATACATTAGACCTTAATAATATCAATATTTATGCATGTCTAGGGTAGTAACTGGTTCCAAATGTTCTAGAAAGGATTTGATACAAACAAATGTTACTTCTTCACATCTCAAATATGTTTTGCGCGATCACAATATTCACAACCATGCAAAATCACTTTCAACCATGTTTGAACGTCTTTGGAGCTTAGACATGGACAATGTATATCCGACATTAGTGTCATGGAGGTGTTGTGTCGGATACATATAGGATAGTGGCACGGACACGGTCATCTCACCATGCAACATAGGTTACTTCAGTTTTCAATGCGCATATCCAGAAAATCCTAAAAAGTATTGTATGTTGAACAATCTATAAGCCATGCTTATAAGATTTTTGCTACATGTTATATTTGAATTACAAGCATAATTTGAGATAAATTACAAGCATATACAATAAGTAATTTACAACAGGAGGGGTATTTTGTTAATGCCAGTGTTTTAAGTAGGCAGAGAATATGGGATCAGCAAAAGAAACTATATAAATTTACTTGGGTCATTCTATGCAAAAAAAAAAGGCTACAAGATAGTATTCATGTGAAATTTTGATTTTCAAAGTTCAAACAAGTTTATACATTTATTATTGACAAGTTTGACATTGTTGAGGAGCCTTATATAAGTTACAAACAAAATAAGTACGTAATTACTATATTTACAAGTTTGACATAGTTGGAGACCATCATACGGATAGTTACCAACGATTTGTTTAGCTACAACTGTGAAATGCATAGGAAACTTTTGCATCTTTTCCAGAAATGGACAGCGCTGAAAGACCATGTATCAAAGCAACTAAGAACGGAGAGGCTTTCAAAAATATATTAGTAGTGGAGTAGGTATTTAAATATATTTAAGAAAGGATGGGGAGAGTAAAAGTTCCTCTGCATCTAATGAATAAAGTTTGAGTGGTTTTGAGTAATAAAATGATAAGAGGTGAATAGTTATCCTTTGGACATTGGACATATTCAAGGTTTTCTGCTATTGAAAATATACATGGAGAAACATCAGAACATGTAAAAATAGCATGTCACATGTGCATGAGTTTCACACACCTGCAGCTGTAGCCTTTAGCCAACAATAGGCATATGCGCGCAACAATGGGGATATGAAGGATTTTCTCAAAAAGAATCAAGGGTGCATGTGGCCACAAAAAGGGAAGAATAAAGATAGAGAAAAGCAGTGTACGTGTCATTTCATCTGGGACGCTTAAGGTGAGGGATTAGGACGGCGTAAGGAAAATATAGTATGCAAGAAACATAAGCTCTTGCCAATTAACCTCTTCTATAATAAGGTTAAGGTTATTGTTTTAACAAAATCTTGAGGAAGAGATGTGTAAGGAGTTGACATTCACTGACTAATTGATCATCAGTTACATGTGTACAAATAATGCAAGAATGCTTACAAGGAACATACAAGATAAGAGAATCACTGACCTTAAAAACTGGAGCCTCCATATCCTCAACCTTTATACATTGTGTATTTTGGTCCTTCATTGGGCCAACAAGTTGTGCCCTGAACACAGGTGAACGTGCTGCAAGTATCAACTTGTGTGCAACAAAAATCTCTCCGTCAACTTCAAAACTTACATCAGTTCCTTTTCCGCTTTCCAAAAGCTGGCCAAAATGCTCACTTATGTTAGAAGGTGGCACTGGTATGGAGTAAGTTTTAGGTCCCTCTGTAAGTGATGTTACAACACCAACACTACAGTTGACCGATAGGCAGTCTTCTCTGAGATAATCAGATGTTTCTAAGGCAGTTCTTTTGAAGAAACGCTTATAGCCCCTGCAAGATTCAAAATAAAGAAAAGAGTTACAGCTTATAAGAGCTTCTTTCCGTTACTGATCTATATGAAGGAGATAGCAATATGATCAACATAGGCACATCAGTTTAACAAATAATAATATTTATTATTAGAAAACACAAAATAAAGGGTGCCCTTAAATATAAATTTCTTTCAAAGTTTACTGCAACGAGGTATTCATGAAACAGTACTTCAAGTTATATGAAGATGTGCAAAGGAACCATTTTCACATTATGCTACTATCTATTTTTCTTGTAACTTAAAATTATTTAGAAATGGAACCAAAAATATATTGCATCTTAAGTTAATTTGCAATAATCAAACACAGTCTACTCAAACAAATTGCTCAAAGAATCCTGTGATGTCCAACATTCCACAAAGTGTTCCTACAGAGCAAAGCAACAACTCAGTGAAAATAATTAGCCCAAGGGATGAAAATGAATATGACCATGGAAGGGCAAACATCATCTAAGAACCCAATAAGGTTAGGAGATGAGAGCTAAAATAAAACAAGGATATGATAAACGATTTGAAAAAAAATTGTATCCATATTGTCTTAAACTCTTTAGTATAATCAAAAGAACACACTTTTGGAAGCAAAGACGCCAAAAATCAGTGAGGTGTCCGTGTTGCATCATTTAGGACATGTACACTGATATGACACAAACACTCCAAGGACCAAATTACACTATGTCATGCCAAAATTGTTTCCATGTCTGTCACCTTGTGAGCACTGTGTACTATTAGTTTAGTATCGTATTCGTATATGTGCAATATAAATTGACTTATTATCACATTGCCCAAATCATGAAGAATGCTTGCACAAATATAAGGTGAATTGCAACTATTTAAAATTCAATTTCGTCACAAGAAAAAAAGCCCGAGGGGCAAAGATGTGAGATCTAACCGCCCATCGGTGACCTAAAAAAATCATTCCCTATGTGCAAATGCCCATCTCACTACCCTCTATATCAAAATGTCAACTCTCATAATGTAAATGTGTCTCCCAAACCCAAAAATTGAGAGACAAGAGAACTTGGCAATACTATTATACGGCCTCGCACACGTCAAATCATGAACGATCAAGTTATGACCCACACCACAGCAATCGGCAGTTACAGGACTGATTTTACTTATTATACTTTAGAAGTAAGCAACAAGACTCTTGTAACCACTCATTCTTCCCTTCCTAACTCGTTTCGCCAATACGAAAAGGCAACGATGTGCAAAGTGTAACACGATACTAGAATCAAACCGACTAACTTAAAAATCTCTTTTCAAGTACCGGACGATCCTCTATATCTTTATCACCCACCCGCCAATTAATCCTATGTGTCTACGACTAAACTCTTATCATCCTAATCAAACAATTAAATACAAGTCCGAGAGTTGCGAGCAAGGGCGCATACATCGCTCAACAAATGCTATTTACCTACATGAGAAGTAAGCAACAAAGCCATGTAACCAACCACTCTCCCCTCCATAACCCGTTTCCCTGGTACGGTCGCAGCGTGCCAATACCATGTTCAGTCATAAAATGTAAACTTTAACTCTTATCATCGTAATCAAACAATTAAATACAAGTCCGAGAGTTGCGAGCGAGGGCACAGACATTGCTCACCAAATGCTATTTACCTATTACACATGAGAAGTAAGCAACAAAGCCATGTAACCAACCACTCTTCCCTCCCTAACCCGTTTCCCTGGTACGGTCACAGCGTGCCAATACCATGTTCAGTCGCAAAATGTAAACTTTATGCGTGCGACTAAACTCGTATAACTCAGGCATTCGTTCGGCACAACAAAGACGAGTAAACACACTAACTAAGCATCTCTAATCAAGTTGCGAGCGATCGCGCGGGCAGAGGTCGCTCACCACATGCTCCCGCGGTACTTGAGCGTGTATGGGCCCCCCTCCAGGTTCCTCCCGAAGTGGCTGTGCACCTTGTGCATCCCCTTCCCGCTCTGGTCCATCAGCGTGAGCTCGAACAGCGCGCGCACGTCCGTCCCCTCGCTCGCCAGCGCGATGAACAGCGAGACGTACGCCGCGTTGTCCTCGGGGCTCTTCCCGTCCGGGTAGAAGTACACCGCCCACTCGTAGCCGCCCACCGAGAAGTTCCCCGACGACACGTACTTGCCGATCCCCAGCCCTTTGGAGAGCGAGTAGCCGGTGATGCGGAACTCGTGGGAGCCGTTCACCGTCTGCGTCACCGACGTCGATGAGGTCTCGGCGGCCATCACCGGCCGGAAGCGGGGGTCCCGTGTATCGGTGGATTCGGAAATCTAGGGTTTCAGAGGAGGGGGAGGATTGGGGATGGAACGTTGATCGGTCTGGTTGTGAATTTCTTTTGTTTGTGGAGGGGTTATTTTGAAATTTGGTGGGGTTTGAGTGGAAAAAAAAGGATTCCGTCCATATGATATGGTGGTATTTATTCACATTAGTCCTTTCAAACTTTCTGTTTTATCTTGGTTTTTTCTAAGGGCACTACCCTTTTTGCTAGGGGCTAGCCCAAAAATGTTTTAAAATATTACAAGTTTGCCATCAATTTTTTTTACTTGGGGCTAGCCCAAGCAAAGGTATAAATACCAACTTTTGTTTTCTTTTTCTCTCTCCCTCTACTCTTTTCTTTTCTCCCTCAACTCTTTTCTTCTCTCCCTCAACTCTAGGTCAAAAAATTTAACCCCAAGTTTTTTCCCAACCTACATTTTTTCTAAATTTTTCTCTTAACTCTAGGTCATTGATTTTTATCCCAAAATTTTCCCTCAACTCTAGGTCATTGACTTCTCTCATTTATTAGTAAGTCATTGAATTAATATATGTTTAATATTTTAAACATGAATTTCACATATAAAAAGTTGAATTATGTGTTTAATGTAGAAAAATATTGAACATGGAACAACCGGGATCATCAAATGTTGTATACTCACTTCCTGCCACGTCCGAAGAACACTTTGATGCATCGAAAAAATCGGATTGTGACACAGAGGACTGTCACCTGTCTGGCAGTCCCGATCATAGATTAGGATTGCCAGAGAGGTGGCAGTCCTTCACATATGTAGGACTGCCAGGGGCCTGACAGTCCTACATATATTTTTTTGCGATTCTAAAATTTCGACAAAAAGTGCTAAAACGGAGGTCCAAACATCATTTTTTTGCGATTCTAAAATTTTGTAAGGCCGTCTAATGATGAAGCTGTTAATCTCAGGATCCTCGAAAATACGCTCATCTTGCGACAAACCGGGCCTCGTTTCGACCTCCCAGTCAAAAGTTATGACCCTCCAAAGTTTCAACTGACCATAAAATGCAGGAGAATGACCATTCTCCGTGTAAATTAACACGGAGAATGGCATTCTCCGTGTTTCTAACACGGAGAATGGACATTCTCCGTCTTAATTTACACGGAGAATAGTCATTCCAGTGTTAAAACGCAGGAGAATGACCATTCTCCGTCTTAATTTACACGGAGAATGGCCATTCTCCGTGTAATTTAGCACGGAGAATGGTCATTCTCCGTGTAATTTTTACGGAGAATGGCTATTCTCCGTGTTAATTTACACGGAGAATGACCATTCTCCGTGAAAAATTACACGGAGAATGGTCATTCTCCGTTTAAATTAAGACGGAGAATGGTCATTCTCCTGAGTTTTAACATTGGAATGGCATTCTCCGTGTTTCTAACACGGATAATGGACATTCTCCGTCTTAATTTACACGGATAATGGTCATTCCAATGTTAAAACGCAGGAGAATGACCATTCTCCGTCTTAATTTACACGGAGAATGGCCATTCTCCGTGTAATTTAGCACGGAGAATGGTCATTCTCCGTGTAATTTTCACGGAGAATGGCCATTCTTCGTGTTAATTTACACGAAGAATGACCATTCTCCGTGCTAAATTACACGGAGAATGGTCATTCTCCGTGTAAATTAAGACGGAGAATGGTCATTCTCCTGCGTTTTAACACTGGAATGGCCATTCTCCGTGCTAAATTACACGGAGAATGACCATTCTCCGTGCTAAAACACAGGAGAATGGTCATTTATATAACAACAAGTTTCAATTAGGACTGCCAGCACCCTGGCAGTTCTCCTCTTGTGTAGGACTGCCAGGGGTGTGACAGTCCTAATTGAAACTCTCTGTGATAGAGAGTTTCAAAACTCTCATCACAGAGACTTACAAAGAGGACTGACACCCTCTTGGGTGCTGGCAGTCCTAACTCAAACTTGCTATTGCAGCAAGTTTCAGTCAGGACTGTCGTGGGTGGCAGTCCTGATACTGATACTTTGTACATAAAAAACAATAATTCATCACAAGTACATAAACAACAATAATTCATCACAACTACATAAATATTCCACATCCAACTTAAGATTCATCACAATAATTCATCACAATAATCCAACTACAATAATTCATCCCAATAATTCATCACAACTACAATAATTCATCACAACAACTTAAGTTTCAAACATTCCACATCCAAATTAAGTTTTAAACAAGTACATAACTATTCCACATCCAAATTAAGTTTCAAACAAGTACATAACTATTCCACATCCAACTTAAGTTTAAAACAAGAAATATATCCAGATCCAACTATATATCATGCCGGGCCTTTGAACGAGACTCCCTATTGCTCATGAAGGGGAAGTCGACCACGTCGTCGATGTGATCAAGCTTGTTGGCGACCGCGACACTAGTGTCACTTTGGCAACCTCTCCGAGCTTCGGGCGCCGGTTTAAAAATTGTTATCGGACGCTCGAGAGGACGTCTCGCACGTTCCTTCCGCTTTGACGTGGTGGGCCGTATTCTTTTGTTAGCGGCCGGTGGACTGCATGACAACATACAGTTATTAAATAATAGAAACAGAAATAGGACATGCGGTTATCCCCCGCATATGAGCATCATGCAGTTACCCACCCCCATATGTCATTAAAGTAGGACTGTCAGGCATGTGGCAGTCCTAACGTAAATCAGGACTGCCATAGTCCTGACAGTCCTCTTTCACAAGAGGACTGCCATGACTGTGGCAGTCCTGATTTATATTAGGACTGCCACATGCCTGGCAGTCCTACTGTTATGAGACCCGAACTGCCAAAACGAGATGTTAGTTTGTCGTGTTCTAGGGTTAGGGTTTCAACATAAAATGTGGGTTTCTTGTGTTCGAAAATTAGGGAAGAGAACCATAAAGAGATTCTAAACCTATTTTATCAAAACTTTTTCAAGAATTAAAAATATTCTAGGGTTTCGAATAGAATGTACAAAATTCTCGAATAAATTAGGGAAGAACGTACCTGGATTCCGGTTGCTTTGACTTGCGTGTCATCTCTTCGAATCTACGAAGGTTGTGGAAGAAATCTTGGTGGAGGAATTGGGAGTGGAGTGGTGGAGAAGAAGAAATTAGGGTTTTAGAAGAGGGAGAGGGAGAGAGCTCTTTTTTCTTCTTGAGGAGAGAGAGTGTAAAATAAAAATGAAAGTGAAATGAAGGGTTTGGGGGGTTGGGCTGCCCCCTAGCAAATTTTGGGTGTCCCCTAGCAAATTCTCCACCTTCTTGGGCTGCCCCCAAGTAAGTGCTCCCCCCAAGCAATTTTGGTAGTGCCCTTAGAAAAAACCTTTATCTTTTGTCTATTCCGCTTTTAAATTTTCTGATTATTTTCCTACGGTTAAGTGTTGGCCACCAAAGACGCTACAAAACTTGTTAAGTGACATCACAATTTTTGTAGTCCTGAATAGCCAAAATTGTGGCAGTCCTGTGCATATTCAGGTCTTCCAAAATTTTGACAGTCATGTGGCGGAGAAGTATGTCTTCAGGACTGCAAAAAAATTGACAGTCCTAAGCACAAGCAAAGACAGACAAAAAATTTACAGTCTTGGATATGCACATGACTACAGAAATGGTCATGCACATTAACAAACTTTGTAGTGTCTTTACCATTGGCCTAAATTTTTTGATGTCCTTTGTTTTTTAATAAACGATTAGCTTTTGTTATAAAAAAAAATCACCAAGTTGTCCTTAATTTAATTGATTTCAATTCTAAATATTTTAAATTAGAATTTTACGACCTAAATTAATCCTTAAATCTAAAAGAGTCTTGAATTTGTGTCTACAAGTTACTATGTGTTGATGGAGGACCAATTTAGATTTTATTTATTTATTTATTAGTTATTTTAGATAGAGATCATCTTTATTGCTTCCATCAATTATGATTTTAAGTTATATAAGCATTTAGAGATTCAAATTTATCTTCTTTTTATTTTTTGAGAATTTACAAATAGTTTATAAGTTCATAAATTATTCATTTGAAGAATTGAAGAACCAATTGAGAGAAATCTAATATTGCGTTTGTGTGGTGCAATGCAAAAATTATAGAGTAGGTCTATATTTTCTTATTCTCCACCTCCAACAACGGCGCCTACTTGGGTCTTCCATTAATTACAACTCGATTGTTTTTTCTTCTATAAGAATTATTGTGATAAATTGACAGTAGTTAATTGTTCCTAAATTTCTTACTTCTATACCAAAAAAATTCTAAATTCCTAATTTCAAACTAATTTTAGATTCCCATCAATCTTGTTTCGCGTCATAGGTCATGACTTCTCACTCCTAGTTCTCTCGTCCATCTTCTTCCCCCTCCTTCTCACTATTCCTTTCTCTTTCTCTTCCACGACAATAAAGAGAATATTTATGAAGTGAAAGGGAAAAAGGGAGGGATAACATGTATGGGATCATGCTCATCCTCTGTCTCTTCACTTCTGTAACCATCCCCTTCTCCACTTTGTCAAGTCTCTTTAGTGTTCTCGCGTCCAGTCCTTGTACAAACCCTTTCTCTTGATGACAATGAAACCCTACCCTTTCACCCCTCATCTAAAATATCCCCTTCTATTCGTAGAGTTTGCACATCACCCCCTGTATCTCCCTACCCTACTATTGAGAGGGGTGGGTTGGCCCAATCAGACAATCGTTGTTAGTAATCCAAGTGAGGGTGGGATGACATAGGAGGAAGAAGAGAGTGAGACCTTTCTAATTAGTTAGTAGGGACAATTTTGACACTAATTACCTTCAGACTAATTATTGGCCACAAAACCGATGACAATGGAATGTCTGTGAAAAATTAACAATAGGGGTGTCACGTCCCAATTCCGAAGAATCGATAGTCGTCCTCCGGACGTGATGCCGTGCGAACCTAAATTGCACTCGCACAAGACATAGTTATAAGGTTATCCGAAACACAACATCTAATAGAGTACATAGAGAAATTGAACAACACATTAGTGCCAAAAGGAATATTTTATTTTATTGATAATAGACATCATTTACAAGACTCTACTACAATTTTTGTCATGCGGACTTACAACATGACTCGATTACAAAATGAACACTGATGCGATAGTCGTTACATACATTACATCTCCATTTACAAGCAAAATATTCAAAAGACCTGCTATCGTGGGGAGTCGAGCCATCTGTCTTGGACTGAGTTGTGGAGTCTTCAAAAGGATCAAAACATGCCTTCAATACACGGACGAGGCTTCAAATGAACTTGCGTCGCCTTGAGTTTAGGTGGCACGTCCTTCTTGGTTCGGGGTACCTGTGGAGAGCGAGGATCGGTATATTACACTTGTATTAGTGCATGGCTAATTAAGTTTCATGCTCTCATTTGGTTCAAGAAATTATATGACTTAATTTGTGATCTTTCTAGCTATCCTAGTGAATTGCAGGCAAGCATATGATAGGCATAGTAATGTAAACTATGCTATAACTTATCTACGGCAGACTGTGCCGTTGTAGAGTGAGACTTACCATGTTTTTCCCTGTCAATTGTTATCATTTTACTAGCATAATGTGTGTAAATATATATGTGAAGGTCACTGACACCACAAGTCATCTGGGACTTATAGCTTTGTTAGACGGGATCCTTTCAACACAAGTAGCAAGCCCAGCTGAAAGTCTCCGAATAACCCATGCTAGTATCCAGCACAGATATACCATGTTTCCCCTAGGCTGAATTGGTCTCGTGGCCCCGGGGTGCCGTTCGAGGAAACTTTAACTTGTGCACAAGTTATCCATGACCGTGCTAGACTAACTAGTTACTCAAGCATGGTCTATATTATGAGAACTTAACCATTTTCATTGTGTCCCGCCTTGTCGTGGCATCATTTAATCAGTGAGGCTATCTTTTGATTGATATAGTTTTATTTCATAAATCATATAGCAAGCATGTAAAAGTTTATGGCAAAACATTTCTATAGCGAGTGCACATGAGAAATCGTGCAACAGTTCACTAAAAGTAAGCATTTGTGACCTTGAATTTTTGGCTAACATTCTTATTGATTGATTTGGAGAATAAGAGGGTCGAGGGGAAGGAGGGTCATCCACTCATTTTGATTTTGCTTGAGGCGAAAGACCGGTTGATTGCGCTAGACGGTGCCTACACGATCACCTGAAATCACATAAGTAACTGGACAAAACATTGCAATATCAATGAGTTCGATAGAAAATGCTAAGTTCGAAGAACGCATGTGAGGACCCTGATTTTTGGGAATTATTTTTTTAGTATTTCTAATTATTAGGTTATATTGTATATTTAATTATGATTATATATGTACTCTTCCGTGTCTTTGATTTTTGAGCACAAGACTTGCCCATCTCTCGAAACGTCCTTCATAAGTTTTGTAGTAGACAGGATGACCTTCAATTTAGTATATCATGTCCCATCCAAACTTGTCCCCTAGCATTCTTTTGGCTTCGCACAATTTTAGGTCAATTTAGGCCATTTAGTATTTACCGTAATTCTAGACCGAACTTCCAACTTGAGTGCATGACTCGACATCAATCAAAACCAGTTGACTCAATATATGGTTTTGACCCATTTTGAGTCTACGACACACATGCCATGGGTGTGCCACTCAATCGAGTCTCCATGTGCTATTTAATTGTGAATGGCACCAGTGACTTATTGGTTGACTCTTAGAGTTCGATTAAATTAGAAAATATATTTGGACCCTAACCTTGCTAACCGTACCTGGTAGGAAGCCATGTTAGGTTGTCATGACAGTATAATTATTATGGATTTATTTTGGGATGTTATACAGTCAATTAGATTTAAATACAATTTTGTGTATATAATTATATTTATAATAGTCTAATATTATATATATATATATGGCCTTAGTTATGGTTAAGTTTGAGATAGATATCGACTAGAAATTTTAGTACGAATAGTATAGTTGTGTACTTTGACTAGTCTATTATCTATGGTAGGGAAGGCCGAGCCATAGGTGTGTTCTAACTAGGTTAACCAGGCCAAGTTGCGACTTAACCTCCACCGATGATTTATTTATTTAATTATTAGATTATTGACTTTCTAGGAGACCCGGTTGTACCAATTTAGCCCCGACTTGACCCGAACCAAATCCCGATCTAAATAGACAAGTAGTACTCTCAAATACCTTCATGTTGATATATATTTTGTATATATATATTTTATTAATATTAATATGTTTTCAATTTTGGAAAGTTTCTATTTATAGAAAGTGTCTACGTGTAATCCTAGTGTAACCCTAGTTGGCATTAGTTTATATTTGACCCAAAGTCCAACCCAAATCTATGTTGGCATGTTGAGCATTAATATATATTAATAAATATATATATTGTATATTTAATTCAGATTTAGATTGTATTTATATTTAGAAATCTAAGTAGTTCTATATTAGGAAACCTTTTATTTAAATCCTCAATCAATCAATTAGCCAACTCATCAAATAACCAAACCAATCCATGTGGACCCCACATATGACCAACCAAAGATTATTTTCATGTAATTTTCGTCCAAAAATAATCCCCTACATTGGCGGGCCATGCCATGCATGGAAACACCCTCCTACATATATAAACTCAACCCATAGGCCCATATATATATCAACCATTATCAAAACCCTAACCCTAACACCAAAAACTCTTATTTATCATCCAAGAGCAGTTCTTTACCATTAATTTCGAAAATAGCATCCCCTCCCCTCTACTACATCATCCCCTCTATCACATAACTCATCCTCCTCCATAAAAGCTCATTCTTTCATCCTTCTTCCATCCAAACTCCACCAAACCAACCCTAAAAACTCTATCTTCTCCATCCAACCATCTAAAACTATTGTCAACTCCTCCAAACTCATCAAGAGAGGATTATCAAGCAAGGATAGCAATAAAGGTGGGAGCTTTAGCAAGGAGAAGCCTCCACAACCCAACTAGCAAGGACTTTTGGTAAGAAACCCTAATTTTTCCATCTCAAACCTATGCTATAAATCTGTAGAAATTATGGTATTAATTCTGTAGAAATAGTATTTTGATGTCTCTTGGGTAGTATTTTTCACCCATAAAAGTTTCATGAATTATGATAGCTATTTTCATGTTTCGGTAGAGCCAAAACTTACCATGTTGTGAAGGAACTATAAGTTTCTGTAGGAATTTTTCAAAACTAAATTTTATGTAGGTTAATATATTTAAATTAGGATTTTTAAACATTTTTTTCACGAATTTATCAATTCAATTCTGTTCGAAAAAATTATAGGTCAAAATTAGTCATTTTCGGGTGACTTGTTGACCTAGAAGATTCCAAACCATTAGTACCATGAAACCCTTTCATCAAAATTTTATATTCTAATATTTAGGGTATTTTAATTTTGTTTAAATTGTATTTTTGATGATTTTTATAATTTTAGATAATTAATGAAGTTCTAGACAAATTTTGGGTAGACTAGTCGACCCGGTAGACAACTAGTAGTATAATTCTTTAGAAATATAAATTCTAGAAATTCTGAGATAAATCTATATAAAATTAGTTTAAATAATATTCTTATTATTTTTATATGATTTTTAAGTATATGATTGAAGTAGCAACATAACTGACTAATTAGGAGTTGGAAACCCAAAAACTGTGTTCGGTGTCTCGTGGAGCCTTTGTGTGATTGTATGTGTCTAAAGGGTTCCACGAGAAATTGAATATAATCTTAAAACATTATCTTGACTAATTAAGCCATATTGTAAGTTCATGAGTAGTGGGTTAATTTAGTTAATTAATTATCTAGGAGCGTCGGGTTCCGGCGGCGTTGACGCGGGAGCGACGTTTTAGATTCACAGTGCAACACCAGGCAAGTACACCTTGCCAAACTTTACAGTATTTACATGCATATTCTATATTGTTATCTCTTTCCAGTTCAATTTCATATCTTTCATTCATGTTTATGTTATTTCTACTTTCTTATTTTACGTGCACGTTCCTTATTGAGTCATCTTATGCCGTTATTGTTCTACGTGAGTCTTGTGACGATTTTGACTAGTCTTCTACCTTTGCCCTTGAGCTTGACTTGACCTGTAGTCGTGATTGATTGATTCGACATTAGCCCTGATATCTCTAGGACTGGGAGCGTCCAATGGCGTTACGGTATTAGAGACTTTTTTTCTTATCGACCTGTTATCCCGTCTCTAGGACCGGGAGTGTCCCATGGCATTACGGTAGTAGAGACTTATATTTTGTCTTGAGGTCGGGAGTGTCCCATGGCGTTACGATATTGAGACGTCTTATTGATTTTTGTCTATTTTAAATTTCTCTATCTTATTTTGCATGTTATTTACTGTACAGTAGGCATGTATATTATGTGTCTTGCTAGTCCTATGAGGACCTGGTGATATCTCCAGGTATTAGCTGAAGATATGATACATTGATGGATGACGTTGCTACACAAAGACTGCAGGTATATTTAGTTGATGTTTTATCGTTCTCTTCCGTAATTAGATTTTGTCCTATATTATATTACTTTAACATTGTTGCTGTATAGCCTAGTTTTACAAGCTTTATCTTTTATTAGAAGCTTGTTCAAGATAATTGCATTAGAGTCTGGTCCACTTTATTGTATATTATCTTTTCTTGTTACTTGTAGTAACCGGTTTACTAATGTCTGACCAGCATTAGTTTACTTGGTTTATACAAGAGTTTATCTTCAGTGGATTGAGATATTTGTAGATTGCTTTAGGAAACCAGACAGCTTATACGTATTCGAGCTAGGCTGGAGTCCTCTCGATGCATAGCTGGCATGTATACATATCCTAGTCCTATGTATTTTGGGACTGGGGCGTTACATATTTTTTTGGTGGCCCATGCAGGTCAAGTTAGCCGTTTCGGTTACGTCACTGTACCGAACGGCCCTGCGATATGACTAAACCCTTAGGAATCTCAATCCACAACTGCCTTGACAATTCTTTTAGAAATTTTTTTTTGCCCTTGAACTTCGCATTTACTCTCGATTACTATTCCCTTGCTTTCTCGTATCATTGCTTCTCGTCCCTTCCAATTTCGGAGTGATGAATAATCGTGCTATATAGGATTTAGCAAAATTTCTTAAGTTATAGTGTAAGTTAGTTTGCTTATTGTATTGTGATTGCTTGATAGATAAGTAGGATTAGAGATGCCATATGCCATAGGGCATCATGTGTTTGATGAGGTAGTTTGACCAAAGGTGGGTAGACGTCCTCATTATAGGCATACATATATGATCATACTGGGTTACGCCCTTATGGTGGCCACTTGATCAAGAATAGAGTAGTGTAGAGATCGACCCTCTAAGAGATGAAACTAGACATTGCCTAACCCAACCCATTTACTATTATATCATATCAATTATAAAATTAGGATTTGACAGATTGATAGGTATCACTTAACTTGGTTAGGTGAAGGGAGACTTAAATAATTGTCTTGATGAAATGGTTAGGAGGACAAGCCTTCAACATGATCATTGCAAGACCGTTAGTACCAAAAAGAGCGACTAGAGATAACCATATATAGCTTTACGAATGTTGCAAATCAAAATTTTTTAGGCTTGATTATTACTTGACTTATTAGGAGACACTGTAGTGACCTAGCATATCCCTTAAACTATTCCTAGTTACTCTAGTACGTTTCTTTGTTACTGAGCCTTATTTTAATTTCGATGACGAAATTCTTTTAAGGTGAGTAGATTGTGAGGACCCTGATTTTTGGGAATTATTTTTTTAGTATTTCTAATTATTAGGTTATATTGTATATTTAATTATGATTATATATGTACTCTTCCGTGTCTTTGATTTTTGGAGCACAAGACTTGCCCATCTCTCGAAACGTCCTTCATAAGTTTTGTAGTAGACAGGATGACCTTCAATTTAGTATATCATGTCCCATCCAAACTTGTCCCCTAGCATTATTTTGGCTTCGCACAATTTTAGGTCAATTTAGGCCATTTAGTATTTACCGTAATTCTAGACCGAACTTCCAACTTGAGTGCATGACTCGACATCAATCAAAACCAGTTGACTCAATATATGGTTTTGACCCATTTTGAGTCTACGACACACATGCCATGGGTGTGCCACTCAATCGAGTCTCCATGTGCTATTTAATTATGAATGGCACCAGTGACTTATTGGTTGACTCTTAGAGTTCGATTAAATTAGAAAATATATTTGGACCCTAACCTTGCTAACCGTACCTGGTAGGAAGCCATGTTAGGTTGCCATGACAGTATAATTATTATGGATTTATTTTGGGATGTTATACAGTCAATTAGATTTAAATACAATTTTGTGTATATGATTATATTTATAATAGTCTAATATTATATATATATATATATGGCCTTAGTTATGGTTAAGTTTGAGATAGATATCGACTAGGAATTTTAGTACGAATAGTATAGTCGTGTACTTTGACTAGTCTATTACCCATGGTAGGGAAGGCCGAGCCATAGGTGTGTTCTAACTAGGTTAACCAGGCCAAGTTGCGACTTAACCTCCACCGATGATTTATTTATTTAATTATTAGATTATTGACTTTCTAGGAGACCCGGTTGTACCAATTTAGCCCCGACTTGACCCGAACCAAATCCCAATCTAAATAGACAAGTAGTACTCTCAAATACCTTCATGTTGATATATATTTTGTATATATATATTTTATTAATATTAATATGTTTTCAATTTTGGAAAGTTTCTATTTATAGAAAGTGTCTACGTGTAATCCTAGGATAACCCTAGTTGGCATTAGTTTATATTTGACCCAAAGTCCAACCCAAACCTATGTTGGCATGTTGGGCATTAATATATATTAATAAATATATATATTGTATATTTAATTCAGATTTAGATTGCATTTATATTTAGAAATCTAAGTAGTTCTATATTAGGAAACCTTTTATTTAAATCCTCAATCAATCAATTAGCCAACTCATCAAATAACCAAACCAATCCATGTGGACCCCACATATGACCAACCAAAGATTATTTTCATGTAATTTTCGTCCAAAAATAATCCCCTACATTGGCGGGCCATGCCATGCATGGAAACACCCTCCTACATATATAAACTCAACCCATAGACCCATATATATATCAACCCTTATCAAAACCCTAACCCTAACACTAAAACTCTTATTTATCATCCAAGAGCAGTTCCTTTACCATTAATTTCGAAAATAGCATCCCCTTTCCTCTACTACATCATCCCCTCCATCACATAACTCATCCTCCTCCATAAAAGCTCCTTCTTTCATCCTTCTTCCATCCAAACTCCACCAAACCAACCCTAAAAACTCTATCTTCTCCATCCAACCATCTAAAACCATTGTCAACTCCTCCAAACTCATCAAGAGAGGATTATCAAGCAAGGATAGCAATAAAGGTGGGAGCTTTAGCAAGGAGAAGCCTCCACAACCCAACTAGCAAGGACTTTTGGTAAGAAATCCTAATTTTTTTATCTCAAACCTATGCTATAAATCTGTAGAAATTATGGTATTAATTCTGTAGAAATAGTATTTTGATGTCTCTTGGGTAGTATTTTTCACCCATAAAAGTTTCATGAATTATGATAGCTATTTTCATGTTTCGGTAGAGCCAAAACTTACCATGTTGTGAAGGAACTATAAGTTTCTGTAGAAATTTTTCAAAACTGAATTTTATGTAGGTTAATATATTTAAATTAGGATTTTTATAAAAAAAATTCATGAATTTATCAATTCAATTCTGTTCGAAAAAATTATAGGTCAAAATTAGTCATTTTTGGGTGATTTGTTGACCTAGAAGATTCCAAACCATTAGTACCATGAAACTCTTTCATCAAAATTTTATATTCTAATATTTAGGGTATTTTAATTTTGTTTAAATTGTATTTTTGATGATTTTTATAATTTTTGATAATTAATGAAGTTCTAGACAAATTTTGGGTAGACTAGTCGACCCGGTAGACAACTAGTAGTATAATTCTTTAGAAATATAAATTCTAGAAATTCTAAGATAAATCTATAGAAAATTAGTTTAAATAATATTCTTATTATTTTTATATGATTTTTAAGTATATGATTGAAGTAGCAACATAACTGACTAATTAGGAGTTGGAAACCCAAAAACTGTGTTCGGTGTCTCGTGGAGCCTATGTGTGATTGTATGTGTCTAAAGGGTTCCATGAGAAATTGAATATAATCTTAAAACATTATCTTGACTAATTAAGTCATATTGTAAGTTCATGAGTAGTGGGTTAATTTAGTTAATTAATTATCTAGGAGCGTCGGGTTCCGGCGGCGTTGACGCGGGAGCGACGTTTCAGATTCACAGCGTGACACCAGGCAAGTACACCTTGCCAAACTTTACAGTATTTACATGCATATTCTATATTGTTATCTCTTTCCAGTTCAACTTCATATCTTTCATTCATGTTTATGTTATTTCTACTTTCTTATTTTACGTGCACGTTCCTTATTGAGTCATCTTATGCCGTTATTGTTCTACGTGAGTCTTGTGACGATTTTGACTAGTCTTCTACCTTCGCCCTTGAGCTTGACTTGACCTGTAGTCGTGATTGATTGATTCGACATTAGCCCTGATATCTCTAGGACTGGGAGCGTCCAATGGCGTTACGGTATTAGAGACTTTCTTTCTTATCGACCTGTTATCCCGTCTCTAGGACCGGGAGTGTCCCATGGCATTACGGTAGTAGAGACTTATCTTTTGTCTTGAGGTCGGGAGCGTCCCATGGCATTACGATATTGAGACGTCTTATTGATCTTTGTCTATTTTAAATTTCTCTATCTCATTTTGCATGTTATTTACTGTACAGTAGGCATGTATATTATGTGTCTTGCTAGTCCTCTGAGGACCTGGTGATATCTCCAGGTATTAGCTGAAGATATGATACATTGATGGATGACGTTGCTACACCAAGACTGCAGGTATATTTAGTTGATGTTTTATCGTTCTCTTCCGTAATTAGATTTTGTCCTATATTATATTACTTTGACATTGTTGCTGTATAGCCTAGTTTTACAAGCTTTATCTTTTATTAGAAGCTTGTTCAAGATAATTGCATTAGAGTCTGGTCCACTTTATTGTATATTATCTTTTTTTGTTACTTGTAGTAACCGGTTTACTAATGTCTGACCAGCATTAGTTTACTTGGTTTATACAAGAGTTTATCTTCAGCGGATTGAGATATTTGTAGATTGCTTTATGAAACCAGACAGCTTATACGTATTCGAGCTAGGCTGGAGTCCTCTCGATGCGTAGCTGGCATGTATACGTATGCTAGTCCTATGTATTTTGGGACTGGGGCGTTACAACGCAAGCCATGAAACCATCAAAAATATTCATGAAAACACAATTTAAAAACCAAAGACAAAGAAGCAAATGCGACCTGAAAAGTAGAGCAATGGGTGGTCTCTCCCAACTCAGCCGCATAGTTCATCCTCGATGTGCGATCCGCTGATTATGGGACTTGATTTCGAAGAAACCATTCCATGATGAGGAAAGGATCTTAATTCAATCGGTCTCGTTTAGTCGATCCCGATCTATCGATTTTGACCAAATTAATAGCGATAGTGTTCCTTTATCGCGCACCCCGTGGACGAAAACCGGGACACGACGTAGGGACGGGGCGCTACAAGGGGAGCAATCTTATGAAAAGTTGAAGAAGGCTTTGTAATTTATCCAACTATACCAATTTATACTTAACAAAATACTTTACATTAACATATGGTTGGTTATGATACTAAACTCTCACTCGAGAGACGAGAGTTTTATGTTTATCAAAACTTTTTTCATTAGGGAATGCACTAATGGACGTCTCTGGTAATCTAAAGAAGTTACTAGAGAACTGGGTATCTTTTCGACTTCTTGACTAGATGATGAAAAATGACAAGTCATACAAGTTTTGATAGTACTATATCAACAGAGAAATCGGTGCTGGCTCAAGAGGAAGTGTAAGTCCCCTAGAATTTTAGAGTTATTTTTTTAATTATTTTGTTTAAAATAGTTATTAAAATATATTTTCTACTATTTTTTATCATTAAATACTCTTTTTCGTAGTTTTGATTTTTGGAGCACAAGAAATGCCAACCTCTAAAACTTCCTTCATGAGTTTTGATCCAGACAAGTTTATCTTCAGTTTGATATATCATGTCCTACTCAAATATGTACTTTTGTATTGTCACGACCTACTACCCAAATTGTTGGGCCGGGCCGAGTCATGTCCAGCCTACGCTTGAGATAAAACGTAGTAAGTTGTTCTAATAATAAACAATACAAGATCAAAGTGTGCTAACATTTCTATTTGTCATATTGAGTTAAAACATCACAGACACAAAATCATCTACTGTATGAATATGTCCCAAATACATAGCCAAAATGTAAAACTGGATACAGGTTGAGTAACAAAATACATAGTCTAAAACATGTCTACTCTCAAAAGTCTCAAGCAACTAAATAAACTTGACGAGTTTCCCCGTAGGTACATTCTCATAAGGTAAAGCTTGATCCTCCATGACGACCCCATAATAGGAATCACATAGCGACTCCTCCTCGGTAAGTATACCTACAATGTTATCCTGTCAGGACGGGAGCAAGTACTGATTCTACAAACTAAATATACGGAGCATGAAACAGAGATGTAATAACAGGAAATCATGGCATATCAGAATCTATCATGTCAAGGATACATTTGTCATGGCAACAGATGTATATATAATATTTAAAACTGGAGCAGGTACGTGATCGTCAATAGGTATAAAATATACCGGTGTACAAGTCTACAAGTAATAAAATGTGCGTACATACAAGTGTACAAGCATAGGTGTACATACCTACAGAAATGCGGTATAATGGCCTACAACAAGGTATACATATAAAATACGACCTTGCTCGGTACATAGGTACGGGAGAAGGGGGCATCATCACGTACTCAACTATCAGTTTTCCCGTAACCCAAGCTATAACATGTGAGAGATACGAGACTAGTTTTAAAACATGTGAAAGATACTGGGAGCAGTATAAAATAGGTGAAGTTATGACTTGCAGTTTTTTAAGAAATAATATTTTAATATAATTCATTCACAGTTATTATCACATGCAGTAAAATAAAGTTTGTAGGTGTAGAAGCATGGAATTTTAGGACCAAAAATCCTATACGCCAAATATTACATGCGTCAGGGAGCTCAGAGGAAGTACTTGGCACAACAAAACAAAAGTATAGACATTAAAAGAGGATTTTTATTTCATATAAAAGTCTATTACATGTATAAAAAAGGGGCTGTACAAAGTAGAATTTCTACAAAGAAAAGACCCTAAGTCTACAGCTAGGCACAGCAGCCACCATGCGCTCTCAAACAAGCGCATCTTGCCATGCGCTCTCAGCCAGGCGCATCCTTCAGCAGCTCAGTTATGTGCATCCTCAGTTATGTGTATCCCTTCAGCAGCTCAGTTATGTGCATCCCTTCAGCAGCTCAGTTATGTGCCGTCCTTCAGCGTCACAGTCAGGCGCATCATGAAGTGTCAGCATATGCGCCATCAAATGCTTCGACTTGAGCAGAACGAGGGTGGCAATCAACCCTCTAGCTGGAGGAAGAGCTCTCCAAATCAAGGAAGAGAAGAGCAACACAAATCAACCTACGACTAAAGAAGCAGCTTTTAACCCAACCAGAATGGGTAATACCCACTCTAGCAGGAGGAGGAGCTCTCCCAAAGCCCAAGGAAGATGATCGGGGCACCGCAATTCCGATATGCGGCTCTTCCGGCATAACGAAGACGAGGCTCGAGCATCCCGATCTTCGGATGCAACAGGCACCTTCCGCCTGCCTCAAAAGCCCTCGACTCTGACTTTTGGATGTAACAGTCACCTTCAAGTGCATCAATGAAGACAATGCGTCGCATCTTCACCTTCGGGAGCATCTCGTCAACAGAATGTGCTCGGGCAAACAAGTTCATTTCGGGAGGACGTGAGAGAACGAGAAGCAAACCCTCTCCATACCACTATTTATAGGCCGGGCAAATCAAACCCATGCGCCAAGTGGCTGGCTCTCCGAATCCCGTGCAATGAATTTGCATTAATGGTGATGAACCTGACGCTTCGAATTCAGCCAAGTCAAAAACGGTTATTTAAAGCACTCGAAGAATGTAACAGTCGGGCCCATAAAGACGTATCATGCAAGTGGATGCGCCGATCAGAATGCGCATCATACAGACGTGCATCATACCATCAGCTCTAAGCGCCTCATAAGGATGCGCACTCATGCGTCCCCATGCGCCTAGTGGAACGCCGATCGATGCGCCCACTCAATAGCCTATCACCTGTCAAAGAACATTAAATGCTGAAGTCTGACAGAGTTGGCAGCACGTCCCCCGAGGACTGAATGATTGACAACTTTTTCAGAAGACGAAGCGTCGCCGACGTCAGCATTATCATTACTCTCCTCCGGCGGTTTCAAGCCACGTGGCCGCCCAACCATCTCGCATGCGCCTCCGCAGCCATGTGACTAAATCTCTGCATGCGCCTCAAAAGCCGTGTGCCTCAGACTTTTCTCTGATCCCTAAAGACAGAAGTAAAGTCACTACTGAAGCCCCGCATGCGCCTCAAAAGCCATGCGTCCCGACTGGTTCATGACTCCTAAAGGTTACGAGCCAAAGTCTCCTCATGCGCCCAATCCCAGGTGCATCCTATCAGATCACTCCCCACCAAATCCGAGATCTTCGAGCCATGGACCTACGACATGCGTCCTTTGACTTGATTCAGCCTATGAAGGGGTGCTAATCACCCCAGATCTCAGCAACTGAAATATCCTCTCCATTGCTACGTGTCAGCTCAACCGCAGCCCACAAAGGCAACATGAAGGGTTCAACTCCTCAATTAGAGCGCATCGCCCATGCGCCTCCATCAGCAACCACCACGTGGCGTTCCCGCGTACAGGCACATCCTACATATACGAGCATGAGCAGCCAGCCTGTAAAGCTATAAATAGAGGGATCACTTCCTTCTTACGGACACACACATCACACAACCACCGACATACATATACAGAGAGGCAGATACAGACACTCAACGTCTTCTTCCTCTCCGTAAGCTCTGGTACCCAGAGCAACTCAGACCTTCAGAGAACTGAGAACCGTCGCCAGATCGTCAACGGAGTCAACGCATTACCACTCGCTCCATCGACACAAGGGACCCAGATAAACAAAACTGTACTCCTAGGACTACGTCTAAGTCCTACATTATAACAATGTTCTGTTTGTAATTGAAATTTGCAATCAAAAGATTTTAATGGCAAACAAGCTGGCGACTCTGCTGGGGACCTTTTTCTCCTCTACCGAGAAAGTTGTGTCGTAATCCGACGACGTGAAGGTGGGCTCCTCCCACAAGACGCTGGTCGTACGCCTCTGAAGGCAGTGCGAGTCCTTCGAAGCGGCTGCCGAAGCTGAAGAAGACTCGCCAAGTCTGGGTGCGCAAGGTCGACGCCTCTGACACCACCATCGAAGGGGATACGTCGATGCAGCCTACCCTTCCTGCTGACATCCTCAGTAACTAAGATGCACCCACCAGTACAGCGCATCTCTCGGGGAAACGTACGGCTGACCACATTCCCCAGCCATCTCCCTCTCAGGCGAGGAAGATGCGTCGATGGAGCAGAGGCGCAGCTAATGCCCCGCGCATCACCGCTGATGTGCCACAGAAGGTCTCTGTCTTTGACAGACTCACTCGCTGTAGTGGCGAGAAAAATTTGGACTCTGAGTACTATGTGCCCCAGTAGGCTAGTGCGAAGAAGTCCAAGGCAGGGGCCATGCGCCTCAAACGTGCTATGCCGGCAGTAAATCAGAAGCATGCGCTCACAATCATGTGCGCTGCTGATGGTAAGCTGTATAAGGTCGACTCGGGTGCTTCTGCGCCAGAAATGAGTCGACCTTCAAAGTCCTTGTCTTATTTGGGCGCATCTGTTGCGTTCACAACCAAGTCGAGCAAGGCAAACTCTGTGGTCTTGAACTCCCGCGCCTCCACTGGTTGTGCGTCTGAGGTTCGTTCAAGTCACTGTAAATGTTATTCCCCCACTACTGATCTGAGCGCCTGTTTGGTGTTGGATCAGGGGGAGCATCATTCACTTGACCACCCCAGCGCTTGGCCTTGCCATGCGCCTGATGGAGGTGCGAAGGTGGCACTCTCCTCCAACGATCTGCGTAACGTGATCACTCACAAACGCCGATCAGGAGAGTCGACTGACAAGCACAATGTGCCCCTCACAGGATACACCTGTGTTGTAGTCACCATCAACTGCTGTTGCAAGGCAGCAGTTCCACCAAGACAGTCGGTGTTCCAGCGGCTGCAATCATCAACACCCCTCCGACGTCGCCTCGAGAAGAAGGTGTCAATAAAAAATGAGCCAGAACTAAAGGTTGCTTCATGTAACGTAATCTCTAACTCTTCGTCAGTTCGAAAGGCGACTGGCAATTCCTCGTCCTCGTCCAAGAGCCAGCCGAGGAAAACCAAGACAATTGTCCCGTCCTCCGGAGTGTTTGAAGGCACTCAGGGGAGAAAGAAGATCTTGGAGGAAGCTGGGGGTAGTCAAGCCCTTGTTGATCCTCCTTCTGAAGACGAAGATGTCCTCAAGAGCACAGCTGGGTGGATCTTCATCCTGAAGATGAAGTCAGCCTCCCGGACGTAGCTGGGGGTAGTCTGGCCCCTGTGGACCTGCATCTTGAAGACGAAGAAGTCCTCCAAGACAGAATTGGGGTGGTCAGGCCCTGGCGGATGCTCCTGAAGACGAGGATGTCCTCCAGAATGTAGCTGGGGGTAGCCAAGACGAGGCTCCGGGGGAAGTTTCTCTTCTACAAGAGAACGAGGCCGAAAGCGAAGCCTCAACTGATCCATCCGACTCCAGCCGTGTCATGACAGTATACATGACTGGGGGTGATACCGAGTCTGATGCGCCGCCAGCAGACCTCGTCCAGCATATGGATACCTTGGAGGGAGGACTCAAAACCCTTTCTGCCTCCATGCAAACACTGACTCAAGTAGTGTTTGAGATACGGTCAGCTTTGGCCAGGGCACCGTCTACTGGTCCTGACCTCGGGGCCAACGGAGAATCAAGCGTACCCCTTCAACATGTATCCTTGGATACAGATCGTCGTGAGGCACCACGGACGTCGGAGCCCTCAAATGCTCAACTCCAGGCGGTACCACCTTTTCCGACTCCTAGCTCCACGGTAGACGTGGTCGAGATGATCAGGGACTTGCGCGAGCGCTTTGAGTCCAAGAATAGACAAGAGGAGCGCCAAAAGATGGAGATCCCCCAACCTTATTCCCTCGAATGGAACAAAGTGGTTTATCCTCCTAAGTATAAACTACAAATATTGACATCATACGACGGAAAGGACTCTCCGCATCGCTATCTGACGTACTTCTAGTCCCAAACGGGACATCTCCCGAAGGAGGACGCACTACTCACCAGCATATTTGTCGGGACACTGAAAGGAGTGGCGTACGACTGGTACTGCAGTCTCCCCGATAATATCTTCCTTCGACGATCTGACGCATCTCTTCCTCGACCGTTTCTACGACGGCGGGAAGGACATGATAATGGCGTCCCTTATAGAGATACGCCAGAAGGAGAAGAAAACAGTTCGAGTATTCATTGAACGCTTCTGACAGGCCTACTTCAGACTGCCCCCGGGCATGCCAGAACATGCACTTCTCTCCTCCTGCAGCATGAATATGCTGCTTGCAGTCAAACTCTGGCTCAACTCTACTCCTCCTCCCGACTGGAGTTCCTTGATCATCGAAGCCGAAGCAGCAGAAAAGAAGGCGTCCAATGTTCGCCTTCTGGGAGTTAGTTTCCCTGCCTTTGAGGACAAGGGGAAACGGCCTGCAGCCAACAACCCCAGATGAGAGACGAAGGGAAAACAGACGTTGACTGTCAATGCCTCCAAAGGTGCATCAGCACCCACTCAGAAGCCTCTACTTGCACCAAGGCCAAAGGAGCTTTATTCTTTCAACGATGAAGATACCATACAACTCTTCGAGATACTGAAGCAGGATGACAATATCAAGTTGCCAGACCCGAAGCTTTCCGACGAGGTTGGGAAAGTGGATAATCCGAGGTACTGTCACTACCATCGGTTTGTTGGACATCCAACTAAGGACTGCTACGTCCTCAAAAACTACATCCAGCGCATGATCAATACGGATGTCATCTCCGTCGACTACGAGAAGAAAACGGTCTCGGCCAACCTGGTGTCACTCTAATTTGGCACCTTGCCGCCAACTACAACACAAGATGGCGTCGTCCCCATCCCAAAGGCGACAATGGAGGTGGTCAATCTACCACCTACTCGTGACAACGTGAGTGGACTCATCCCACTCACCACATCTCGGGGAGAGGTCTTATGGGTTCACCCTGATCTCGTCTTCGAGGTTACTCAACCGGAGGTACGCTCTGCCTCCAAAACTAAGGGCAGGAAGATCAAGTCTTGCCGCATGCTCTCTTCCTCTGTGGAAGAGGCACTTTCTGTACAGACGCGTTCACATCAGAATGCCCAACCTGACGAAGCTGCCGTCGAGGTGGTGCCTCCTTGCACCATCCCTGCTGCCCAGGAAGAGGGCCCATCCAAGCCTCCAGCAGCCAATAAGCAGAAGCATGTAGAGGCCCATTTCGACAAGCCTCTGCGAAAGGAGAATGCTTCGGGGCTAGCCAAGCCCCACAACTTCGACATACTGGCATAACTTGCCAGTACTCCTGCCCGCCTATCTCTGTTTGAGCTCCTTCGTCTTTCCAAGGACACTCGTGAAGCTCTCTGTGAAGTCCTGAAGGATGCTGAGTCCTTCATCAGTCAGGTCAAGCAGCCTGAGGATACTCCAACTACATGTGCGCACTGTCATTGTGCGGATGAAGTTATCCCCAACATAACCTTCACCCAACAAGACCTGTTGCTCAAGCACAACCGACACAACAGGCCGATGTATTATACAGGGTATATCGGTTCCGTCAAGGTGAAGCGGATTCAGATCGATCCGGGGTCTTCCCTCAACATCATTTCGAAGACGCTACTCTCAACACTAGGGATCCCAATGTACCGACTGGCACCTTCCAACACAACAATCAGTGGCTTCAATGCTAGCAAAAGCGAGCCACTGGGCAAAATACGGCTAAAGTGTCATATCGGTAACCTCAGAACCGAGGTGACTTGCTATGTCGTGGACGCCGATGTCAACTACAACCTCCTACTGGGTCGTCCGTAGCTGCATGAGTACATGGTGGTGCCATCTACACTCCACCAATATATAAAATACGTGTCCACCAATGACATCATCCGGACGGAGTTCGCGGCCATTGACCCTTTCAAGGGGTCGAAGCCTACTTCACTGATTCTACCTTGTACAAATCACCCGATGAGGATGAAGCCAATGATGCTGACGATGAAGCAAAAACGGCAGCAGAGCTTGACATGGAGCCATAGATGATTCCCGACGCTCCTTTAAAAATTTGACTCAAAGGGAAGCCGCCTCAGACGTTGCCTCCCATGAACATCAAGCTACCTGGAAAAGCACCAACTGCTCCAGGTAGAACACCTACTGAAGCTCCCTTGAAGATATGGCTCAAGAAAAAGCTGCCCTGATCAGCTGGTCATCTAGCGTGCCTACTCCCTTTCGAAGCCGTGCTCCAACAATGTTGCCGAGTACAATGCTCTCATCATGGGACTCCAGCTGGCGCAACAGCTAGGGGTGGATCATTTGGAAGCCTATGGCGACTCACAACTCATCGTTAACCAGGTCAGAGGGCAATACGAAGTTCGCCATGAAGATCTGATTCCTTACCATGAAGTTCCATTGAACATCATTTCAACCTTCACCAAGTTCTTCATCGAACATGTACCTCGTTTACAAAATTTGGAGGCTGACGCTCTGGCTGGCCTCGTAGCCTCATTGGAAGCGCCCCTCGGGACTCAACACTACGACACGATAGTTGGTCGAGACTTGGTCTGTCCTAAAAACAACCTTTGCTCACAAATGGCCCATGCCATGTCGACAAGTGCTGGTGTTAATGTCCGAGATTGGAGGTTTCCGTTCATCGACTTCGCTGTCGAAGGAATTCTCCCAGAGGACCCGAAAGAAGCCGTCTCAGTCAGGAGGCGCTCCCTTCGATTCTATTACGATACAGCTACTAAAATGCTGTACCGACGCTCCTACGATGGACTTCTCCTTCGATGTTTATCCAACGAAGAAGCAGCCGAAGCCCTTCGAGAAGCTCACGATGGAACCTGCGGGGCCCATCAACCTGGCCCTTAGTTGCAGGACCGACTGTGACATATGGGCTACTACTGGCCAACCATGGCAGCTGGCGCTATCGACTATGTTAAAAAGTGCTATGCGTGCCAGCTTCACGCTGACTTCATCCATACACCGTCAGAACCACTACATCCTACGGTCGCCTCTTGGCCTTTTGAAGCCTGGGGTATGGACATTGTAGGATTAATCACCCTTCTTCATCAAGGGGACACCGCTTCATCCTAGCCATCACCGACTACTTCTCTAAATGGGCAGAAGCAGTTCCATTGGCGGAAGTGAAGAGCTCTAGGGTGGTCAGCTTCATCAAGCACCATGTCATCTACTATTTTGGGGTACCTTAGAGGATTATCCACGATAACGGTCCTCAGTTCATCAGCCATGTTTTCAGCAGATTCTGTGACAAGAATCGCATTCAAAACGTGGCATCAACCGCCTATAATTCGGTAGCAAACAGATTGGTCGAAGCATTCAACAAGACTATCGTCAGGCTACTCAAAAAGGTCGTGTCATCCAACAAACGCAACTGGGATGAAAAGCTCGACGAATGCCTTTGGGCCTACCGCACAACGGTACGGACCCCGACAGGCAACACACCATTCTTCCTGGTCTACGGAAGCGAAGCGGTACTGCCTCACTACAACAAAAAGACCTATTAATGACGCTTGATAAGTGGATTTCATGACGGCTGATAAAGAAACGTCATCAAAGGTCAAAATACCTTTTTTCTATGACGGTTTAGGCTAATTCTGGGCTTTTTATAACGTTTATAAAATAAAGCGTTATTAATAATTTAGAGCGGTGGCAAACTTGTAATATTTTTTAAGTTTAGTTGTTGGCAAAATCCTTGCTATAGCCCGCCTCTCCCCCAAAATATTCTGGTCTTCTCCTTCTCATCCTTTCTTCTCCCTCCTCTCCCCCAACTCCAAAACCCTAACCCTAGATCCAAAATCTTCGAGGAGGGCCTCACGCTCCTCATCGCCCTCCAGGACAAGCTCGAGGCCGTCGCGCACACGATCGACAAGAACGTGAAGGAGGAGCGTTGGGGTTCTGCTCGTCCTCTTCTTCGCGCTCTCCCTCTCCTTCTTCCAGCATCGTCGATGTTGTGGGTCCGCAACCTTTGCCGCTTTATCAGTTCCGGCGTCGGCCTCGGATCCGAAGCCCTCATGGGTCAGTTCCTCTTTCTTACACCCTCCTCTCCTCTTCTTCTCCTTCCTTTCCCCCAACTCCAAAACCCTAACCCTAATTTTGAAGAAATTAAAAACCTTTTATTCCCCATGCGACCCCGAAGGCCACCTACGCCGCGACCGAAAGGAATCTGATTCTCTTTTTGGTCATTATTTTTGGGTTGGAAACAGAAAAAGTTTCTTCCTTTAGGTTAATTTGGGCTTGGTTTGTTCATGTTGGAATAAAATGGGTCTCCTTCAGAAGAAGTAAAAAGAATAGATCTAATATTGTTTGGTTTGGAACAAAAAATGTTTCTTCCAGGGGATGTAATTTAAACTTGGTTTGATTCTATAATCATGTTGGAATAAGAATCTATTTTCTATTTGGGGTCATTTTTTTGGGTTGGAAACAGAAAAAGTTTCTTCCTTTGGTGTAATTTGGTCTTGGCTTCATGATATGTTCATCTTGGAATAATGGGTCTCCTTAAAAAAAAGTCTAATTTTGTTTGGCTTCATCTATGTTCATCATTTTGTTGGAACTACCCTTGTCTATTCCGCTTTCGCAACTGTAGGGGTAACCCTCCTTTCATCAAGTATAATCATACATAATGATATTGGAACTGTGAAAATTACTTACATTTAATAGATCACGCATCATCTATCACTGGAATCCGATACACATTTTATTCTCTCTTATTTTCTGTCATTGAATTGCTTGTGAAACTCATGATCCTGAAGTATATAAAATAGTAATACCTGGAGCTGCTTGATGATCTTTTTGAACCACCAAAATTAAGTCATTTTCCCGATGACATATGCTCCATATATGGAATATGGATGACAACATAAATCTTCTATCATATTAGTTGCACTTTTGAGGACACTTGAAATATTTTCAGGTTTGGAATCAAAATGATCCCTGTATTATCATTTTTTTCTAGTTCATATTCATTTCTGATTGGATTTTGACTTGATGCTTAGGAACGTCCTGATAATTGGAGGGAAGATGCTAAGCATGGTCAACAAGTCTTTACTGAAGTAGCAAGCGCAATCTCTCAGTTTGAGCCGGTTACTGTATGTGCTAGTCCTGCTCAAGTAAGATATTTCTATCAACATTTTCTATATAATATTTTTTAAACGCTTAAATTTATTTTATGTTTCTGACTAGTTATCCAAGTAAGGTATGTGGCTTTAAATTATGCATAACCTTTGTTCTCGTTTTACCCTGAACTAGTTATCCAAGGGATATCTTAGTCACTTGTATGTGCTAGTGCCTTCTGATCATTTATAAGAGGATAACATTATTCTGATATCAAGCTAACTGAGGAAGATTGTAATCGGCATTACCTAGAAAAGTAAGGTTTGGGGTACATGGCTTAGTCACAATAGCAAAAGGCACTGATATTGATAGTTATTCAAGTGCAAAGTTTGGCATAGAACTCCGATGCAAATAAAAATGTAAACATAATAGGGAAAGCAAAATCTACATTCTTTACATCCAAGCCGTGTATACACAATTTACCAGTGTCAGAAGGTCCTGTCAGAATTGCTAGTAATAAAGTGACCATTATAATATTCCAAGTATAACTATTGTTTTTAACCTTTCAAAGCTCACCCCCGTATAATATTTTGGGATAGGGATTGTTCCTTACTCCACTACCACTCTTCTGGTTTATGTATAAGGCATGAGTGTTCCTATCCTTGTTGTTTTTTTTTGGTGGTGGTGGGGTAGGGGGTTATCTTGGTAGATTTTTTTGGGGTGAGTGGCGGTTCTCATCATCTCTGTTATGTTCATGTTACTTTCGATGTCCATCAATTTCTTTCCGACATATATATAAAAAATATAATAAATTGTACTTCGACTATGATTGAGTTGAGAAATAAAGCCTTCTATGAAAGCAAAAACTCTTAGTTGACTATGACTTCTTTTGAGCTGAATTTTGTATCCTTTTGAGTGCAGCTCAAGTATTTGTGCATGGGGAACTTGGAGTCCTGATAGAAAGGAAGAAATCATTACTGGAGCTCAGACACCATAGACCAAGGGTTCATGAGGTAAGCATTAAAATTAAGAGCTTTTTTTTCTAATTCTCTCATTTTGGACATGGATATATTTGTATTACGGAGTAAAAGAAGAAATTGCATATTATATTATAATTGGGTGAAGACTGGGACTTTTATGTGGTATCAATAGATAAAGCTTTTTCTGATATGATACAAGTGTTAGCAAGCATTTTGGCTTCTTCCAGATTGGTAAATAGTTTCTGTCATAGTATTAAATAGTTTCTTGAATATGAATCATTTCACTCTTTGGCAATGAGTACATTGAAAAAGATGGCTCTACTGGTAAGTATTTTACTTCTCTCTAAGTATGTGTAGCTTGACTTCTGGAACAATTAGTAAGTTTTCTCCTAAGCTAACATCTTTTCTGGAAAGAATTTAGCTGTAGTGATTATTAATTCTTTTGTGGTCAAGTATCCAATAAATTTGATTGTTCAAACTTAAGAAAAAAAATTAGAAGTTCTAATTCTACCTTTAGTTAAACTAAAATTTAAGAAGATGGGGTTTAAAGCATGAACCATTGATATATCGTTTTTAATGCCTTAGTCATTGAAGTTTTTGAAGATTAGCTCATAGAGCTCTCTCTATTTTCAAATTTGTAAGTTGGTATTATCTTAATGTGTTGATAATACTTGTTATAGATGCATGGTGGAATTGTAGCTAACTAGTATTAATTTTCTTTCTCAGGTGCACATGAAGATGCAACTATTATTGCAGTGGTGGGATTTGCTACACGTGATGTTGACAGTTTTGATGTGCTCAAGTTGAAGCCAAAGTAGTTACCTGTTTTGAGGATTCATTTAAGTAGTATTTATAAATATATGTATTTGGATACCCTATTTTGAGATAACGTAATGAAGATGGTGATATAACATTTCGATGTTTTCTTGTGAATATAGTTCAAAGTTGTTGTTTTAAAATTGAATTGAGAAGTTTTTGGAAAGTAATATATAATGTGCAGTATTGAGTGTTATAAATGTGATGAGTTCAGTAATATTGTTTTCCATAAATAAATTCACTTTATTTATTGTGTTTCTGGGAAAATTACAACTGTAGGAATCTAATCTAGAAGACGATTACTTTATCCCTTGGACGATGCGATGAAGAAAACTCGAACTTCGAAGAACTTGGACAGCAACTGGGCAATCTCTTTGTTCTCTCTGAATTGACTGTAGTGTCTGATGAAGATGAAGAAACTCTCTTTTATAGAGTTCTGGATAACTGTTCTGAAGCATACGCTCAGTCAGTTACTTGACGTGTGCATAACTGCAGGGACGCGTGGCGAATTCTGATGAAGACACATTAGAGTGCGGTTGAGAGTAGTGGGATATATCTAGGAGAGATTGATGGTAGGGGTGAGCATCGGTTCGATTCGGTCCGAACCGAACCAAAAAAATTAAAACCGAACTCAAAACCGAACCGACCAAATCAAAACCGAACCGAACCGAATTGGTTCAGAACCGAACCTGAACCGAACCGAATTGGTTCGGTTCGGTTCATCGGTTTTTCAGTTTTATATATATATATATATATATATATATATATATATATATATATAAAACTGAAAAACCGATGAACCGAACCGAACCAATTCGGTTCGGTTCAGGTTCGGTTCTGAACCAATTATATATATATATAATTGGTTCAGAACCGAACCTGAACCGAACCGAATTGGTTCGGTTCGGTTCATCGGTTTTTCAGTTTTATATATATATATATATATATATATATATATATATATATATATATATATATATATATATATATATATATATAAACCGGTTTTAGAGTTCGGTTTTCGGTTCGGTTCGAAAACCGAACCCAAAAACTGAAAACCGAACCGAAAATCCAAAAAAACCGAACCTCTAAACCGACAACCGAACCGTTTAATAAAAACCGAACCAAAACCTTATTTCGGTTCGGTTCGGATCGGTTTTCGGTTTTAAACCGAGTTTTGCTCACCCCTAATTGATGGCATGGATGCCACGTTGCATAACTTCTGAGTAAGTGGGTAACTGAGTACAGGACATGACATGTGAGAACGTGTGTTGACTGTACGTTTGAAGTCATCTTGAACGCATTTGCTGTAATACGCTCTCTTTGTTGAGGAGGAATCATACAAAGCTGATGCGCTCACTTGGTTGACAAGGAGTCGTATGGAATCCATACGCTCACTTGGTTGACAAGGAGTCGTATGGAATCCATACGCTCACTTGATTGGCAAGGAGTCGTATGGAGTCCATACGCTCACTTGATTGGCAAGGAGTCGTATGGAGTCCATACGCTCACTTGATTGGCAAGGAGTCGTATGGAGTCCATACGCTCACTTGATTGGCAAGGAGTCGTGTAGACACGTGGCTGTCCTCAATCTTCTCAAATATGCCATATCTTCTAATAACTGACAAATATCTCTCGAGCATCGTGTTGCAGATATGATGGCTGACAGACTGTCATAAATGTCAGTAGTGATGGCTCTGCATTTATGATGGCTGATGAGCTGTCCTCGTAAGAGACAAAATCAATTCTCGAAAACCCATACGACGGCTAATCTTCATAGGGCAGCTGTCTTTTGCACGAAAGACAAAGTGTCAGATTAATCCTTCATTAAATATCTGCTGTGCTGTCATTTCAAGAAATAATAAAGTATTCACTGAGCGTATGGCCTTGAGCGTATGGCTTTGGCTGAGCGTATGACCTTGAGCGTATGGCCTTGGTTGAGTCTTATGTCAGCGTGTCATAATTTTTCACACCCTACAAGACCCCCTTCAAAGTTTTCGAACTTTATAAATTTCAAAAGTTCGAAATTACTTTGAACTTTAAAGTGGGAATAAGTCTTGACACGCTGGCATGATTTCCTCAATATCAGTGCAAATTTTTAGGGATTCTGTTTAAAGAACGGCCGCCGTTTCAACTTCTATTTTCTTCTATAAATAGGTCTTTCAAGACCTAATTCATTTCTTTACTTTTGCATTTGCCTTCAATAGAGAGAGAAAAACTCCAAAACTCAAAGCTTCTTCTTCTTCGACTCAATCTCCATCAATGGCACCCAAAGTTGATGCTGCTGCGAAGGAAAAGGGGAAGGCTCCTGCTGAGTCATCTCAGCCTGCCGCCGCTGCCACTAAGAAGACTGTTGATGAGCGTCCTCGACGAAGTGAACGCCCATTGAAGCCCCTCTATGGTGAGGATGATGAACAGTAACTATCCCCTATTTAGGGCTCTGGTTAGGACAAAATCATAAAATGTATCCCTTTTTTGGGTCAATACGTTAGAAAATACGCTTCCCTCTTTAGGGTTTAGTCGTATTCCATATTTTTCATTTATACGAAAAATATGTTTAGAGTGTATTCTGTAAAATACACGTATCTTTGATAGAGATGTCAAAATACGCTGTTTTGCAGGAATACGCTATGTCAAAGTTGTCTCACTGAGATACGCTAACTCCTTTGTTAGCGTATTTTTGATGAGCATCTTGTCAACCATACGCTAATAAAATTCATCTTACGCCTAGGATAGACTGAGCGTAAAAAGTGATCTTTGAACTCGTCATACGCTTAGGATAGAGTGAGCGTATGTTGATCTCTGAACTCGTCATACGCTTAGGACAGAGTGAGCGTATGTTGATCTTTGAACTCGTTATACGCTTAGGACAGTGAGCGTATGTTGATCTCTGAACTCGTCATACGCTTAGGACAGAGTTGATCTTTTGTCATCTCTTTGTGTTGAAGATTTCTAACTTCTCATTTTTTCTGTTACAGTGGATATTCTGGCTCAGGATGCACAATTTGAAGGATGTGTAGGAAACAACTATAACAGTGACCTATCACATGTCCGTTTTCCTCAATTTGATGGGCCTTCTACAAGGATAGCTATTCTGACAAATCAGGAGAATGACACCCTGTTGAACATGATGAGTGGATTGCCTCTGCAGAGTGTGGATAGTGCTACCCACTCGAAGCCAGCATTTCATTTCGGAGATGCTATTGATATAAACTTCCAGCCTGCCCTTGATAAAGTATCATATTCATATTATAGAGATGGTGATACGAATCAGCCAATGTATCTGACTGGTCTGTCCAAAAGCATCAATATAGCTCGTTTATTCCACGCGAGTCATCAGAGGCAAATGAAGTGGGACATCACTCCATTCCGTCAAGCAAAAGCTGGATGGATAGGATACAGACAAGGAAGATTCTGCAGTGGTACTGAACCACATGTCTCAATTTTGCGAGGATTGCTGCCAGCCACCATTCCTCCTGAAGACTGGGCACTTCTGAAGCCAGTTAGAGTCCCAATCTTCGCAAATGAATTTGTTCAGTTAGCAAATGCTGTTTACCCAAAACAGTCTATGAGGCTTACTGGTCTGGTGAATCCGGAGAATACCCGATGGACCGTTCTCGTAAGGTAGATTCTGAACAACTTTGGGGAACAGTTAAGGGCAATAGGCCTATATAATGCCATTAAGTACACAGCTTATGGTTTTAGGCCAAACCCAGATCTATTCTTGGCATTAGCAGAAAGGTATAATTACCGTACTGGCACTTTCATGACTCCAAAAGGCGAGATGGGATTCGCCCTCCATGAGATGGCATACATTTCTCAGCTACCAATAGGAGATTTGCCATATGAAGAGTATATTCCTTTCATTGATGAAATGAACAAAATTTTCGAGGCCAACCCACTGGTTCTTCATGTATTTGAAGAATTGATGTGCCATTACAGTATATGTAAGGCTTTTTATAAGGCACAAGGTGCAGAGGGAGGTTCCAACTGCTATTCTTCCAAGTGGATGGCCTATTTATTCCAAGGCCGCACTGAAGAAGTCCAGAAGAAGAAGAAGACTGATCAATATGTCGGTCGCTTTAAACCCTTGAGTCAGGCTGAGATTGACAAATTAATCCAGGACACCACTCACGACGACATCATCATTGAAGAAGACGAAGACACCTACAAAGCTGGTGATAGGTTGGAGACCTATATAAAACAAGGTGGCCGGACATTATCTGATGAAGGTCATCTAGCTGGGTTTATATCCCTCTGGCTGAGAAAGTTTATAGTACCCGGCACCTGTTCAGCGGACAGGATGCACAGAGGAGTTGTTTTTGCAGCAGTCCGTCTGACTTTCGGGTATAAGATGGATTTGCTGACAGTAATGACATGCCGTCTGAATGCTGGCTTAAGAGCATATACAGACAGGATGTTTGAATTGGCGAAGAAGAAGCTCACAACCTTTTCCCGGATAGAAATGCCCTTTACATATTTATTTGGGTGGCTGCTTCTCCACTTCGAATCTCTCATGAGTGTTGGAATGGCCAGACCTGACGATACTTTTTTGGAAAGATATCGTCACACACCAAAGTGGAGATATGACACTCTGACAGATTGTCGAACCATATTAAACATGGGAGAATTATGGAGTTTCACTTGTGTTCCTCCACCTGTTGGTTATGAAACCATGCCTGAGAAGTTGATTGATGGAGTTGGTGCTAATGAGTTAGATGATATCCAACATGAATGGCTGAAGAGGATCAGGCCATCTCACTTGATCTGTCGCCGCGACGTTGTCACTTATCTGGAGCCGTATCTTCCGAGCAGGTTTGTTCGGCAATTTGGTTATGATCAGTTGCATGTGGGAAATGCAATGACATATTTTGGCCACCAAGGCGGATTAATCGATGGCGCCAGAGCATGGATATACTATATGGCTAAAGGTACCCGGGCTACTTTTTCCATGCCAGACCCGGTTACTTATTGGAGAGGAGCTAGAATGTTGGCGTCTTATGCCAAATTCTATGTATCGGCTAATATCTTTGATGAAAAATTCAGTATCTCAGGTAAAAGCTTTATCCATGTTGATAAAAGATCAACCAAATCAGCCCTGCCAAGAGATTGTCATAACCGAGAAGATCCTCTGGCTACTGATGAAGGTTATGATAAAGTTTTGGAGACTTTCTTCTCTGATGAACTTCATCAGCCGTTACATGTACCTATTGGAAGTGCTGAAGAGAGTGTCTCTGCCGACAATACACCAAAAAGGAAGCGGGGCAAAGATGCTTCTGGACCTGCTCCAAAAAGGGTTACTCGGGCAGAAGCTCGTAATCGTGGAATCCGAATCAGAGATGCAGATGAAGCAGGTAGTGACTCCAAAGATGATTACCCTACTATTCCTCTAACAAAAAGAATAGAAAGGAAAGTGATAGTTTCAAAGACTAAATCTGTGATTTGTCTCGATGCAGAGAGTCCCACCAATCGTGCAGAGCGATTAGATTTAGAGAAGCAAGCTGCCTTTGCTTCTACTGTAAAGACAGAACTTATTGAAGAGGATGTGCCTGCACCTGCTGAACCTTCTATACCTTCTGATATGGAGTTGACTCCGCCAACGGTCGATGATGCGCATGTGACTAGTCAACCCGCGGTAGAGGCCGAGAATCAGACTAAAACAGCTAATGACTTACTGATTTCGAGAGAATCAGTGAAGGAAGCCACTACTCTCAAGCCAATTGCTAAAATTTCGGAGAGCAATAAGAGTGATAAAGAGCAGGTTGACTATGAACCTTCATCTCGTTCCTTTGAAGATGAGGACATGGAGATCGAAGATGAGTCACCAACTGAAACTCATATTGATGTACTGAAGACAGCTGATCAACATTCAGGGTTGACTCCAGAGCCGGAGAAACTTCTAGAAATAGAAGTCCATGTTCCGAGTACTTCTGGGGCGGACAGCAGTGAAATAAATCCAGTGTCGGAAAACACTCTGAACAGACTACGAGCTGGGCTGAATGATCCAAAAGAAACAGAATATGAACCAGCTTCAGGTAATATTTTATTTAGCAAAGTTTTGTCTTTTCCTTGCTTTATTGTCTTTTTAATTTTGATCATACTTTTTGGATCCCAACAGTTGTAGGAACTGCACCGACAATGAGCTCGACTCAAGCCCCACTTGTTCAGACTGATATAGGTGAAGGGAGCTCACATTTGCCTAGTTCCTCAAGAGCACCTACTTTAACTCCCAGAACAGAGGCTCCTCCTGCTCCTTTCTTTACAGTTGCAGAAACTCCTGGTTTTGAAACAGGGATAGCAAAGGTCATGGGGATGTATTCAGATATTATTTATTCATACCTGGATATATTCTCAAGACGACTTATGAAGGATGAAACTATGCCTTTTTCGAGTCTTCGAGCGGCAATTAATTTCCCGCTTTTAGCTTTGAGACAGGCTGGTTATGAGACCCAGTGTGTCTTCTTTGAGCATCTCCTGAATGATTTAGAAGCAACCATCCATAAGTACTGGGAGATCAAAAAGGAGGATATTAAGTCTTTGACTGCAGCTGAGATTGCCCAATTGGAAAATAAAGCTCAAGCTCAGCATACTGCTTTGAAAGAATTCCTTGCTCTGTCTTCTGAAGAGTTAATGGCGAAAGATGAAGAAATAATAACCGCTCGTCATAATATGGAGTGTCTAGAGAAAGATGAAACCTCAAAAGCTGAAGAGCTTAAGGAGTTGAAAGAGGAATTGGCTCGTCTTCAGGAGCGAATTGCCTTCATAGAAAAAGAGCAATCAGAGATTACCACTGCTCGTACATCTGAAGCCGAACGCTACCAACTTTTACAGCAAGAACGGGAACTGATGCAAGCTAACCAGATTGAAGAAACAAACCGTCGTAGCTTTATTATCGCGGATTATGACCAACGAATGGTTGGAATTGAAGCAGCAGAGCGAATCCAAAAAGCTCATGAAGAAAAGATGAATAAAGTAATTGTTCGTATTCAGGAGATAATTACTCCTAAATAGATCTTTTACATTTTTCATGTGTTGAATTTTTTTGATACCCACTTGTAACCAATGTTTTGATTTTGAAGAAATGAATATCTTGATTTGATTTCAATCTCGTGGATGAAATTTTTGTAGAAAATATGTTCAGAGGTAAATAATACATGACATATTTCGATAGAATAGAACATACAAATAAACTTTGTAATTCTATCAGATGATATTAAACCAAAGATAATTTTAGTTTAATACTGGTTTAGAGAAAATAGAATTCAGATATAAAGATATCTTTAGACTCTATTTTCCATGATCTTTGAACTCGGAAATTAAAAGACTAGATATCATTTTCATAGAATAGAAAATATGATATTGAGATAGAAAATTCAGAGGTAATATGGACGTGATTTTCTATACGAGATCTTTATTAAACCCACTGGGGATCTAATAAGACAGAATATCAAATTCTCTGGGAAGATGATACGTGATAGAATATCAATTTCCTCTGGGGATAATGATATCGAGATAATTTTTGTAGAGAAAATTTATATTTGCTGGGGAATAATGAAAATATTATATATTGATAAAATTTATACATAATATTTCTTTAAGAATTTGCCATTGATAGGCATCATCGTGACTTTACCATCCATAGAGGCAAGCTGATATGCTCCATTAGAGAAGACTTTGTTTACTACGAATGGGCCTTCCCATTTCGTGTCGAATTTGCCTTTGCTCATATGCGTCATGGTCATTGGACGTCTGACGGTAAGGACCAGTTCTCCTTTCTGATATGCTCTGACTTTTACTTTCCGGTTAAAAGCTTTTGAAATTCGGGCCTGATATAGCTCGATATTTTGTTGAACATACAATCGCTTTTCATCTAAAGCTTCCAGCTCTTGAAGTCGAAGACGATCATTATTTTCTGTTGTAAGTTCATTAGAGATTGCAATTCTCAGAGAAGGAATCTGGATCTCAAGGGGAAGAACAGCTTCACACCCATATACCAAAGAGAAAGGCGTACATCCAGTCGCGTTGCGAACTGTAGTACGGTAGGCCCATAAACATTCACCAAGCTTCTCGCTCCAGTTGCGTTTGTTGGAAGAAACGAACTTTTTCAAGAGTTTGATGATCGTTTTATTGAAAGCTTCTGCCAATCCATTAGCTGCTGGATTATATGCTGTAGAAGCTAAATTATTGATTCGATGGTCGTCACAGAATCGAGTAAATTTCTGACTGACGAACTGCGGTCCGTTATCATGAATAATATGCCGAGGAACACCAAATCGATATATGACATGATGTTTGACGAAGTTGATGACATTGGAAGTTTTGACTTCAGATAACGGGATTGCTTCAGCCCATTTAGAAAAGTAATCGGTTATTGCTAGAATAAACCGATGTCCTTTTGATGATGGTGGGTTGATAGGACCAATGAAATCCATGCCCCAAGCCTCAAAGGGCCACGATGCCGCTGTTGGGTGTAGGAACTCTGACGGTTGATGGATAAAGTCTGCATGAATTTGACAGGCTTTACATTTCCGAGCATATTGAATGGCGTCAGCCACCATCGTAGGCCAATAATAACCCATGCGTCGGATACGATCTTGAAGTTTAGGACCTGGTTGATGGGCTCCGCAGACACCATCATGTGCCTCACAGATAATCTGTTGTGCTTCTTCACTAGCGATGCATCGGAGGAGAAGACCGTCGTAGGCCCGACGATATAGCGTCTTCGTTGTATGATTATAGTAGAATCTGAGAGAACGACGCCGGATAGATGCTGCTTCGCTCGGATTGTCAGGAAGTATGTCATACAACACAAAGTTTAAAAACGGACGTCTCCAGTCTTCAGTTATGGCTTCTGTTTTGTTAGAAAAGACATATTCTATAGTAGAATCGGAAGAAGACGAGGACATCTGTCAAACTTTAATCCAGTATTAAAGTCAGAAGAAAGTTCATCAAGGTTGAGAGAATTGTCGTCTGGATTATGGGGAAAACCCAAAGCCAAATTATTCTCAACGTAGAATAGTTCTCGGTTATGAACCACTATCAATTGCTGACGTCTGATTGGTATGGCTAACACAGCGACAAGATTAGCCAAAGCATCGGCTTCTGTATTATAGGCTCGTCGAACATGTTCAATAAAGAAACCTTTAAAGGAGGAGGCCATAGAGAGTGCTACTCGATGATAAGGTATCAAATCTTGATGACGGACTTCATACGTTCCTCTGATCTGATTGATGATAAGCTTGGAATCTCCATAAACTTAAATATTGAATATCCAGATGTTTAGCAAGTTGAAGACCGATGAGCAATGCATTGTATTCGGCTACATTATTTGAACATGATTGATCCAAAGAATAAGCCCTCTGAATAGTCAGCCCTTCTGGGGATACGAGAACAATCCCAACTCCGGCGACAATATCGCTATTAGGACCTATTCTAGATGCTCCATCAAAGAATAGACGCCAGGTAGGAGTTTTTTCAGAAACCAGATTTGAATCCAGAACTTCATCTGGAATCTCATCATATAATTTAGAATCTTCTGGAACCGCATGAGCTGCCAAAAAATTAGCAAGAGCCTGTCCTTTAACTGACTTTTGAGGAATATAATGCATGTCGTATTGAGCTAATAAGATTCCCCAATTAGCCAGTCTGGAGTTGAGAATACCGGGTTTCTTTATCATGATCCTGATGGGATTCACTCTGGAAATGACATGAATCGTTTGACCGATAATATAATGTCGCATCTTCTAAACGGCAAACATTAATGCTAGGCATTCTTTCTCAATTGGAGAATAACGCGGTTCAGCACCTGTTATTGTGCGGCTGAGATAATAAATAGCCTGTTCATGGCCATCTTTATTTTTCTGGGCGAGTAACGCACCGAGAGAATGATCCAGGGCTCGAACATATAGAAAGAATGGTATTCCCGAGACGGGAGGTACCAAAACTGGAGGGTTTATGAGATACTGTTTGATATCGTCAAATACTTTTTGACATTCTTCGTTCCAGACGAAAGATACACCTTTCTTCAGAAGTTTGTTGAATGGTCTGCAGCGTCCTGATAAGTTGGAAATGAATCTCCTGATATAAGCAATTCTTCCTTGAAATCCTCGTAGCTCTTTTAAGGTGCGTGGAGGACGCATCTCTTGAATGGCTTTGATCTTCTCGGGATCTACGTGTATACCTTTAGCAGTAATGACGAAGCCGAGAAATTTACCACTAGAGACACCCAGGAAGGACTTAGTAGGGTTCATTTTAAGTTGATGCTGACGCATTAAATCAAAGATAGTCTTCAAATCTTGGATATGATCCTCCTTTCGTCGACTCTTGACTGTAATATCATCAACATAGCATTCAACTATTTTTCGGAGATGTTCGCGGAATATAGTGCTCATTGCTCGCTGATATATTGCTCCTGCATTTTTGAGACCAAACGGCATCACTGTATAACAATATGTACCAATCGGTGTTCTGAAGGAAGTATGTTTCTCGTCATCTGGAAACATTTTGATTTGATTGTACCCCGAATACCCATCCATGAATGACATTCGTTCGAAACCACACGTGTTGTCGATCATGACATCGGTAATTGGAAGAGGAAACTCGTCTTTAGGACAAGCCGCATTGAGATCGCGAAAGTCTATACAGACTCGAATCTTGCCGGTCTTTTTGAGGACAGGGACGATGTTAGCCACCTATTCAGGATTTTGTTCCTCTTAAATAAATCCGGAAGCCATAAGCTTGTTAACTTCAGCTTCAATCGCATCCATAATGTCTGGACGAAATCGTCGTTGTTGTTGTTTGACCGGTTTAGCGTTTGGCATGATATTAAGTTTGTGCGTGGCGATCTTCGGATCTAGTCCTGGCATATCCTCGTAGCTCCAGGCGAAGACATCGATATAATCATGAATAAGCTTGATCATGTCTTGCTTATCTGTTTCTGAAAGACTTTCGCTAATGAATATTGGTTTGGGGGACCCCTCTCCACCAACATCAATTTGGATCAATTTATCTTCAGTGGGAGGTTCTCTTTGTTTGAACCTGAATTCCCATTGGTTATCTAATCTTTGAGCCCATTGTTCTGATTCGGGTGATATTTCAAAATCATCCTCATCTTCATCATTTTCTTGCGGGCCATCGACAGAAACCATATTGATGGATAAAATAGAACGATGAAGATCGCCAATACTTGTGTCAGAATCCCAAGAGAGGGAATCGGAAGACTCAGATCGTTCGTTTCCATCGGATTCTGAATCCTCGTGGACTGTATTGATAAAAGAGATAGGAGCAATGTAACCTAGACCACATTTTGTCCTTCCGTATTTCAATGGAGGAATTCGAACAGGCATTCTTCTTCCTTTTCTATTATTGAGGCTAGTTCTGAAGTCATAACCCATATTCTTGATGATATTTTTGGACTGCTGACTATAGCAACGTAGTTGTAGTCTTCCAGTATCGTCGTTTTTGTCATATTCTTCCAGATTAGGAGGATTCTGGGGTCCTTTATAGAAGAATATTGGATTTTCTCCCAACTTTCTAATAGGGACTACGAAGTATGATTTTTGTATAGACTCTAATGATACTTCTGTGTGAAGAGTTTGAACAACTCCTATGGTTAATGGCTCTAAGCTATCTAGCAATTGTAAATAACTTTGTACATGATTACAGACATCAATATACTGTAAAGGAGAAGCTTCATTAATATTAGATGCTGTATTTACAGAAGAAGGCTGAGCCTTATCAGACTTAGTCAAAGTAAAAGGGAGAGAAGAAGAGCGATCAGAAGTTTTGTTTCGATTCAGATCGATAACAAAAGGCTCAGAAGAGGTGAGCTCCCTTGAAGAAGATCGTGGATAAGTAGTACGTCCACTGACCGGAATGACTAGAGTATCTGGTCTAGCCCGAGAAGATGGAAGGGGAGTAGTACGTCCACTGACAGGAATTATTAGCGAACTTTGTGGAGCTTGAGAAGACAATGCAGTAGTACGTCCACTAACTGGAATTATCAATGAACCTTCTTCAGATGGTTTAAGAGACTGCGGATGAGTGATACGCCCTTTTACAGAAATAACAAAGGTGTCGACCTTTGATGTCTCATCATCGTCATCCATAGCTTGCAAGACTTTTGAGTATTCATCTTTGTACATGCGAGCGTCATTGAAGTAAGCTTCGACTCCTCTGAATGGATAGAGATCTGCCACTTCCTTTTGAACCTCTCCATTATCATCAACATATTTGAAGCATTGATGAAGAGTCGAAGGAACAATATTATGTTCATGCAAGAATGGTCTCCCCAATAGAGCATTGTAGAAAGTAACCTTAGTGCGAAGATCGCCTATTTGAAATTTGAGGCGAATCTTACCCAAAGGCTCACTTTTTCCTTGATTAAATCCCAAGATGGTAGTGATAGTATTGGAAAGACTATGCACGGGTATTTTCAGTACATCTAGCATAGTCTTTGGCATAATACTGAGAGCGGATCCTGGATCAATCAGTAGACGATCAACCTTCATAGAATCGACATATCCTGTATAATATAAAGGACGGTCATGTCGATTATCCTCTAGCAGCATATCGTCCTGCGTAAAGGTAATGTTTGGAATGAATTCCAATACATTATGGCAATGAAGACGAGAGACTGGTTCTGTTTCCGACTTCTTGAAGAAAGTTAGGCAGGTTTCTGCTTGCAACAGCGCTTCACCCAGAGTTTCTCGAGTCTCTTTAGAGAGGCGTAAGAGCTCGAAGATTGACAATTTAGCTGGTGTATTGGCTAGTTGGGCTAATATATCAAAATTATAAGGCCTTTCAAGTCCGGTAGGAAACGACTTCTTCAATGGTTTGTCGAAACGAACTTGTTGTTTGCCTTTATCAGCTGCTGTTGGTTTAGAAGGAATTGTCTCAACAGGAACATTTGAAGGTTCTTCATTAGGGATTGTTGTTGGAGTTGTAACTGGAGGGACATCAGGAGTTTCTTCAGGAATGTCAGCATAATCTTTCAGATATATTTTTCCTGACCGAGTTCCAGCAAGAACTTCGCCTTCAGGCTTAGGTTCAGGATCTACCGAAACCATGTTGCAATTCTTCATCTTGCTCTTGGCTCTTTTGTGCTTGATGAGAGTTTCATTCCAGAAACCAAGGCCAACACGAGATTGATGATGTCTCATAGTGATGGCTAAAGGTGCTTGGAGTCCTTTGCCTGAGTTTAAACCAGGAGCGGTGGCTAGATCATAACCCATCTTCGTCATTAATTTACGAGATTGTGAACTATATAGGTGAAATGCAGGCTTGTATCTATCTTCAAACTGAGGTACAACTTTTACCTCCGTAGGGGGTGAATTTCCTGCCAAGATAAAAGTAGGGGTTAGAGAAAGATTGGGTGTGATATTAGAAGTCACATTACACGACTTAGTCTTCCCAGGCTTCTTTTTAGAGAAATGAGTCTTCCGAGGAGAAGAGGAAGGTGTCTCGAACTCTGTCATTAAATCCGGATGAATCTACATGATTTCTCCCTTCTTAGTTATGACAGGAACAAGTCCTTCATTCTGTGCATGTGGGATGTTCACAATTTCCAGAGTTGCTTTGGGGATAGGAACAATCCCACTTTCTACCATTAATGGAGGGAAGTCACCAAACTGAATTGAAATCACATTTGCTGTGACTGTCTTGTCTTTAGGTGTCAGTGTCACAGCTCCTGATTTAATCATTTCCTGGATCTTTTCTTTTAATACATAGCAAGACCGGATTGTATGACCCAGCATTCTATGATATGGATAGTATTTTGGATGATCCGTCTTGTTGGCTTCATCAGGCTTTTTGATTTCTGGCAATTGAATCTTGTTACCTTTGAGCAAGCATTCAAAGATACCCTGAACATCGTCATCGTCGAAAGAATACTCTTCCTTCGGTCGAGGAGGTCTCTGTTGTTGATTTGTTGGAGCTGGTGTAGCTTGAGCAGACATTACCTCTTGATTTTTGCTTTGTAGATTGACTTCGAGAGTCTCTTTTCCTTTGCGAGTGTTGGGTCGAGCATTATTACCAGTACTCTGATTTGACTCCTTGGGAGTCATTTGTACCCCCAGGCCTTTGAAGGTCTCAGCACTGACTTCAGCGGCTTTGGCACTGACGATGAAAGAAGGCCAGTCTTGGAATTGAGTGGACCCTGTCCACATGCTGATGATTGGTAAGAGATTTGACTTGCAAGTATCGATAGTAACAGCATCGGGAGTTCCGAGAGGCATTTTGAGGGCTTCTCTTCTAAATCTTTCAATGAAGCTCTCCGTGCTTTCCTTATTATTCTGTTTAATTCTTATAAGGGCTGACATGGTCATATCGTTGACGCCTTCATAGAATCGTTCTAAAAACATCTGTTTAAATCCAGCAAATGAAGTAATACACCCATCAGGGAGACTTCGATACCATTCATAAGCGGCTCTTTTAAGACAACCGACGAATACCCGAGTGAGGAGAGCATCGCTTGGTTGCAACTGATTAGTCATTACTTCAAAATGATTAATGAACTGACTTGGGGAAGTAGTCCCATCAAAGAAAGAGATGGTCGGTGGTTTATATTTCGGTGGATATGATACTTCCTTCCATTGTATGGGATAAGGCTGCTTGATACCCAATCTTTGTAAGCCATCTTTTTGCTTGAATGCTTCGAACTGAGACCGAAGATTTTTCAACTCTTCAGTGACAGCTCCGGAAGATTGCGGTGTTGTTACTTGTTGAGTATAATTGGGAGGAGGGACTGCAGCATATGTACCACCCCCAGCTCCAGACTGACTTAGAGTGGTTTGTATAGGAACGTTAGACTGTATCCCTGGAATAGTAGAAGGTTCCAAATTTGGGGCAACAGAAGTATTTAATACTATTGGCGGTGCTGTTTGTTGAACTTGTTGAGTTTGCTGTTGAGCTTGCATAAGAGTATGCATAGCAGTCAATATATCTGTCATAGCTCGTAACTGTTGTTCCAAAGAAGAAATCCTCTGTTCATGAGCTTCAGTACTAGTCGAAGGTTCGTGATTGCCATCTACCATATAAGCGGTAATCGTTCGAGGAATAGACGATGAAACAGTCTGTTCTGAATCATCGCTGTGAGAATCAGCCTCTTTTCCAGGGCTGTTTACGGGAGTCAATACCGGGAAGTTGGACTCTCCAAGGAAGTCCTCTGTGATCTCTGGATTATCATTTGGATAAGAAGAAGAAGAGATCCTGGTCGAAGCTCCGGTCCTGGATCGGGTGCCGAGGTAAACGCCATCTTCAGAATCTGACATAGCATCAGATCGCATTCTACCCCCAATGTTTCTAGAGGTCATGTTGACAGAAGCATAAAGGGGTTCATCTTCATCCAGTATTGGTTTATATTGAATCCGTTCGAAAACAGATCGTCTTTTTGGTGAACAACAACATTGAGTCACAACCCGAGGTTGGAAGTTACAACCATGCTTTTCATGGCAAATATGAGCAATGTCATAGCCAGATGGAGTGTCGATTCTCCGTTTGTTTTGCAAATATTCCCTAAGATCTGTAGGAACAGATTGGAAAGTACTTGAAGATAGTTTCTGTGTAGAAACTTGTCTTTTGTTCTTCTGTCTTCTCGATTCTTGAGTGTATAAAGACTCATTAATTTGAGTGATGTAGTTCTTGGCATATTCTGCATCAGGGTCTAGTATACTTGTCTCAGTTTGATAAGGGTTCTTTAGACTGGAAGTAGAACCGAGATGATTCCGGTTAAGCTTGTTACGAAGATCCGGAGGAGATAAGACTTTAGTATCAGTCTTGGATACTTGTAATTTGCCTTTATCAGATCGAAAAATTTTGAAAGAAGGAAGATGGACATTATTTCGACTGGGAGTCGGTAATAATCCATCTTTAGAGGAAGTAGCCAAACGACGTTTTCCTTTGTTTGATCTAGTAAAATTACTAGTCAAATTAACTCCAGAGGTAAAGACCTTAGGAGTAGAGGAGTTGACTAAAGAGTCTTTCTCCTTAGTTGGCACAAGATGTGCAAGTTGTGGGGGAATCATTTGTATGTTCTGTGAAAGAGAACCCCCGGCCTGCTTTTGAGAAATAGTCAAAGGACTGTATTGGTTGGCATACGCTGACTTCAGTTTGGAATTCTGGTCATACGCTGCCTTTTTACTAGCATATGCTGACTTTGGCTTAGCATACGCTGCCTTTGCCGCACGCTGCTCTTTGACTTCCATACGCACAGAGTCTTTAATGGCTAAAGAGCCGACTGCTGTCGTAAGGGTAGAAGGACAAGAGATTTTGACATGTCCAGAGATGGTTTTCCTTAGACATGCTGACTTGGTTAAAGAACCCACTTTGTCAGCATGACTAGAAGAAGCCACTGTTGTCGTGTTCAGAGAAGCCGAGGCATGCTTCGTTGAAGTTGAAGACGTATTCTTTTCAGCGTGAGTGACAGAAGCGTCTCGGGCTGTCGAAGAAGACTTAGGGACATAGACAGAGTGTCCCTTCTTTTTGGCAGTAGGAAGAGCGGAGGAAGCAGTTCGGCTCTCCTTCGCCTTGAGCATTTCTTCGTAAGCAGATTGATCGAATTGTACGACCATCGTCTTCTTCGTCGAGCCGATCGACGGAGTATCGCATTGAGTTGTTGCTATCTCGTTGGAGGAGACAGCTTTCCCCAGCAGAGTCGCCAATTTGTTTTCCATAAATAAATTCACTTTATTTATTGTGTTTCTGGGAAAATTACAACTGTAGGAATCTAATCTAGAAGTCGATTACTTTATCCCTTGGACGATGCGATGAAGAAAACTCGAACTTCGAAGAACTTGGACAGCAACTGGGCAATCTCTTTGTTCTCTCTGAATTGACTGTAGTGTCTGATGAAGATGAAGAAACTCTTTTTTATAGAGTTCTGGATAACTGTTCTGAAGCATACGCTCAGTCAGTTACTTGACGTGTGCATAACTGCAGGGACGCGTGGCGAATTCTGATGAAGACACATTAGAGTGCGGTTGAGAGTAGTGGGATATATCTAGGAGAGATTGATGGCATGGATGCCACGTTGCATAACTTCTGAGTAAGTGGGTAACTGAGTACAGGACATGTGAGAACGTGTGTTGACTGTACGTTTGAAGTCATCTTGAACGCATTTGCCGTAATACGCTGTCTTTGTTGAGGAGGAATCATACAAAGCTGATACGCTCACTTGGTTGACAAGGAGTCGTATGGAGTCCATACGCTCACTTGGTTGGCAAGAAGTCGTATGGAGTCCATACGCTCACTTGATTGGCAAGGAGTCGTATGGAGTCCATACGCTCATTTGATTGGCAAGGAGTCGTATGGAGTCCATACGCTCACTTGATTGGCAAGGAGTCGTGTAGACACGTGGCTGTCCTCAATCTTCTCAAATACGCCATATCTTCTAATAACTGACAAATATCTCTCGAGCGTCGTGTTGCAGATATGATGGCTGACAGACTGTCATAAATGTCAGTAATGATGGCTGTGCATTTATGATGGCTGATGAGCTGTCCTCGTAAGAGACAAAATCAATTCTCGAAAACCCATACAACGGCTAATCTTCATAGGGCAGCTGTCTTTTGCACGAAAGACGAAGTGTCAGATTAATCCTTCATTAAATGTCTGCTGTGCTGTCATTTCAAGAAATAATAAAGTATTCACTAAGCGTATAGCTTTGACTGAGCGTATGGCCTTGAGCGTATGGCTTTGGCTGAGCGTATGGCTTTGGTTGAGCGTATGACCTTTGTAGGCCTCAAAAATGAAAGTCACGCTGAGTTGATCAGAACAAGTCACACAGAGTGATCCAAGAAGCAGCACAAAAGATACGCTAAGTTCTGCCTGGCCATCTCCTTTAGAAGTCACGCAGAGACAGCTCAGCCATACGTCAGAATCATAATGACTGACAACACAACAGTCGAGAAACGTCTCCTCGTATGCCACGTACGCACAGAATTCAAGAGATCATCGCCGTCTTTTACGTGATTTTCGAAATCTTCCTTAGCAAGACTCACTCTTCACCAAGTTGGCGTGACTTTGGGTCTTATCTTCATTTAATGCGGCTGACAATATAATCAATGTCAGAGATTCTGTGTCAGACGAAGCGTGCCAAATCAAGACAGCTGGCAGTTTGCGTGGATTCTGAACCTTCTCCTTCCTCAAGTTTGCGTAGATTTTTGAGTTATTCTTCTCAAAGCCTGCGTGAATTCTGAAGTATTCTTCTTCAAAGCTTGCGTGGATTTCGCCTTCAACGAGTCTGCGTCAACGAAACTGCGTGGATTTTTTGTCTTCAGCAAGACAGCGTGGATTTCATTTCAACTGGAGTACGTGGCAGCCATGCCACCGATCTCTCTCTCGCGTGCCCAGTAACTTGGACACGACTCATGCACTAATGCCATGTGTCCAACAGTTACGGGCCACGTCCGGTAACTACTCACTAACCCTGCGTGTATTTAGAGTCTGCATGACTTTTCAAATGCACTAGTGGTGAGGTAGTTATCTTTTCAGTTACTATTTTGACTCTATAAATAGAGTTCTTTTTTTTATTCATTGTACAGATACATTGATATCTACTGTCAAGATTTTGAGAGCTTTTCTTCTTCGCATAGTCCAAGGGATAAAGCGATCGTCTTCTAGATCGGATTCCTACAGTTGTAATTTTCCCAGATACACAACAAATAAAGAGAATTTCTTTATGGAAAACAAATTGGCGACTCTGCTGGGGAAAACCATCTCCTCTTCTGAGATGGTAACAACTCAATGCGACACTTCGTCTATCGGCTCGACGAAGAAGGTGATGACGATCAAATTCGATCAACTCGTCTATGAAGAAATGCAGCGGGCTAAGGGTGGCAAGCCCATTCCAGCCTCCATTATCACTGCCAAGTCAAAGGGACACTCTGTCTATGTCCCTAAGAATCAGTTGGCAGTCAATGGTGAAGTCTCTGCCACAGTGTCTACTCCTAACACTGGCAAGAACTCCACTGCAAGCACGCACACTCTTGTGCGCTCGAAGATGACAGTAACTAAAAGTCACGTTGACAGTACTGGCTCCTTAGCCGAATTTGTTCCAGCGTGCAAATCTAATTCTAAAAGTCACGCTGACAGTACTGGCTCTTTAGCCGAATCTGTTCCAGTGTACAAATTCAATTCTAAAAGTCACGCTGACAGTACTGGCTCCTTAGCCAAATCTGTTCCAGTGTGCAAATTCAACTCTAAAAGTCATGCTGACAGTACTGGCTCTTTAGCCGAATCTGTTCCAGTGTGCAAATTCAATTCTAAAAGTCACGTTGATAGTACTGGCTCTTTAGCCAAATCTGTTCCAGTGTGCAAATTCAACTCTAAAAGTCACGCTGATAGTACTGGCTCCTTAGCCAAATCTATTCCAGTGTGCAATCCCACATTCAAAAGTCACGCTGACAGTATTGGCTCCTTAGCCAAATCTGTTCCAGCGTGTAATTCTAAAATCAAAAGTCACGCTAACAGCTCGGGTTCTTTAACCAAGTCTGTTTCAGCGTGTATTTCATCAGAGAAGAATAACTCCTTAGTTATCTCTTCTTCTTCACCGAGTTCTACTAGAACTGGGGGTGGTTTTCCACACAAAGTCCCTTCGAAAAGGAACAACTCTTTAGTTGTTTCTTCTGCTCCTGTAGTTTTTACTCCAGGAACAGCTTTGACTGATACTTTTGTTAGTCAAAGGAAAGGAGATGGTCTTTTGACTACTCTTCCTTCTGGACATTCTATGTCTCAACATCTGAATGAGTCTAAGAAGAAACATTCCTTAATGTCTTCTTCTTTGATTTCTTCAAATTGGGCACAGAATCTGTCCATTAAAGAGGGTCTGTTACCAACTCCTAATCAAGGGAGTGGTTTAACTCTTCCTTCTCTGCAAATATCCAGATCAATGGAAGGAAAACTCCATGTTTCCAAAATTAATATGTTACCTTCCACTGATTTAAGAACAAAACTCAGCACTTCTGGTGTTAAGAAACCATACCAATTGGATATGAAGATAAAAGATCCAGATACAGAGTATGCAAGAAATTATGTGGCTCACATTAATCATTCTTTGTATAATCAAGAGCCATCAAGACCCAAGAACAGGAAGTATACTCCTCAATCTTCACAAACAGATTTACGGGAATATCTTCAACAGAAGAGAAGGAGTAATTCTATATCAAAGGAACATGCTGAATGTGACTTCTATCCAAGAGTCATAATTCAGTGCAGATGTGAATCAACAGTTCAAGACCATGGTGATCATGCTGAATGTGACTTCCAGCCAAGAGTCACAATGCAATGCAGATGTCAAAATAAACGACAGTCTGTCTTTAATAGGATTCAGTATGAACCTATGCCTGATGAAGATGAGCCTTTATTTGCCTCTGTCAACATGACTTCTCGGGACACCGGGGGTAGAGTTGATAGTCCAGATGGAGTATATAAAAATACCAGAGCAAGAGTCCTGGCTTCTAGTCAAAGAAATTTGATCCCTGAAATTGACTCTGAATTTCTTGGAGAATCTAACTTCCCACCTCTTCCTACTGGGGGTAATTCTCCTATAGTTGACTTTGATACACGAAGCAATGATTCAGAGCATACAACATCTACTAGTTTATCAATAATCCCTCATACAGTCACGACTTACATGGTTGATGGGAATACTGATGAACCCTCTTCTTCCCTGACTCCTCAAGATCAAAGAATTGCTTCTTTGGAACAGCAAATGAAGTCTATGACTGACACAATGAAGTCAATGTATGAACTCATGACAGCTCAGTTGCAAAATCGACAGACTGTATCAGATGCCATACCAGTTGATACTGATATAAGTCCAATACAAGTTCCTCCAGTAGTACAATCCAATACTCCTGGACCTGCTCAACCAAATCCTAGTCTCTCTGGAGCTGGGGGTAGTGCTTACAATGCTGTTCCTCCTCCTAACTATTCTCTACAAGCCACAACTCCACAATCTTCGGGAGTTGTCTCTGAAGAATTGAAAAATCTCAAAACTCAATTCGAGGCATTCAAACAGAAGGATGGTTTACAAAGGTTAGGCATCAAGCAGCCTTATCCGATAGAATGGAAGCAAGTATCATATCCTCCTAAATACAAGCCTCCTACTATCTCATTCTATGATGGAACCACTTCTCCAAGTCAGTTTATCAATCACTTTGAAGTGATGACTGATCAACTACAACCAAGTGATAACCTCCTTACTCGGGTATTTATTGGATGTCTCAAGGGAACGGCTTATGAATGGTATAGAAGTCTCCCAGATGGGAGTATTACCTCGTTTGCTGGTTTCAAACAGATGTTTCTTGAAAGGTTCTATGAAGGGCTTAATGACATGACTATGTCTGCTCTTATTAGAATCAAGCAGAAAAATAATGAATCTACAGAGGAATACATTGAACGGTTTCGAAGAGAAGCTCTGAAGATGCCTCTTGGAACTCCTGATGCTGTCACCATTGACACGTACAAATCAAACTTGTTGCCAATCATCAGTATGTGGACAGGGTCCACTCAATTTCAAGATTGGCCTTCCTTCATAGTCAGTGCTAAAGCTGCAAAAATCAGTGCTGAAACCTTCAAAGGTTTAGGAGTGCAGATGACTCCTAAAGAAACAGGACAAGGGGCTAACAATAAAAATAATGCTCGCAAAGGAAAAGAAACTCTAGAAGTTAATCTTCAGAGCAAAGATGCATCGAATGTTCAAACTCCTGCCTCTACAACTCAACAATCAAGAACACCTCGCCCCAGAGAAGAATATTCTTTTGATGACGACGATGTCCTTGGTATCTTTGAATGTCTGCTGAAAGGTAATAAAATACAATTACCAGAGATCAAGAAACCTGATGAAGTTGGTAAGACAGATCATCCTAAATACTATCCATATCACATAATGCTGGGTCATACAATTCGTACATGTTATGTATTAAAAGGAAAGATCCAAGAAATGATTAAATCTGGAGCTATCTCTCTTACTCCAAAAGAGAAGACCGTCACCTCCAACGTCGTCTCTATGCAATTTGGAAATTTCCCTCCTCAACTCCTTGAAAGTGGGATTATTCCTATTCCCAAGGCAACTCTTGACATAGTGAATCTTCCTCCTCCACAGTCTGAAGGATTAGTGCCAATCACTTTGGAAACAGGAGAAATCATGTGGATCCATCCTGATCTAGTGGCAGATTTTGAATCGCCTTCTCCTCAAAAGATTTCTTCTCAAAAATCCAAGAAGGCTGGAAAGATCAAGTCATGTCATATGACTTCTCTTGGGTCTACCTCTGACACAGAGCCAAAAGACAAAGAAGAAGCACTTGTTAGTGCTACTCGAACGGGGAAACCTTACCTAAAGGATTATTCTAAAAATCCTGAAGATCCTACTGATATCCCTTCAGATGCTAAAGATGCTCCTAATGTTCCTCCCGAGGAAGAACCATCTACTGAACCTGTTCCTCCCAAGCCTACGGCTCTGGAGAAAGACAAACAACAGGCTCGGTTTGATAAGCCAATCAAGAAGTCTTTTCCTCTTGGACTTCAGAAGCCTTACAACTTCGACATTTTGGCTCAGCTTGCTAATACTCCCGCTAGAATGTCCCTTTTTGAACTTCTACGTCTTTCCAAAGAGACTCGGGAGACGTTAAGTGAAGCACTTCTACAAGCTGACTCTTGTCTTGCACAATTGAAGAAGCCGGATGCGGAACCTGCCACTTGCTTACATTGCAACAGTGTACTGGAGATTATCCCAAATATCACCTTTACACAAGACGATATGTTACTGGAGGATAATCGACATGATCGACCTCTCTACTACACTGGTTATATTGATACGATGAAGATAGATCGTATTCTCATTGACCCAGGGTCTGCTATAAGCATAATGCCAAAGAGTTTGTTGGATGAACTAAAAATCCCTCTTCACAAACTCTCCAAGACGGTTACTACTATCTTGGGATTCAATCAAAGCCGAAGTGAGCCTTTGGGAAAGATTCATCTGAAGCTTCAGATAGGTGATTTCAGATCTAAAGTCACTTTCTATGTGATCGAGATCGCGGGATCCTATAATCTTCTTCTGGGGAGGCCCTTTCTTCATGAAAATAATGTGGTGCCCTCTACTCTTCATCAATGTTTTAAGTACATTGATAGCAATGGAAGAGTACAAAAAGAAGTTGCTAATATAAATCCCTTCCATCGGGTTGAAGCTTATTTCAATGATTCCCGAATGTATAAAGAAGAATATACAAGGATCATACAAGCTATGGAGAAAGAAGATGCACAAAGTGAAACTTTAATAATCCCTGTTAAATGTCGAACTACTCAGCAACAATCTCTTAAACCCTCTGGAGAAGATTCTTTTATCATTCCAGTGAGTGGACGGATCTCTCCGTTACCTCAGTCATCTACTCAGAATACACTGATCATTCCTGTCAGTGGGCGTACTACAGTTCCTGTACCTTCACAAGATACTCTGCTAATTCCAGTTGGAGGGCGGACTACTCTTCCTACTCAAACTTCAAGGGAGCTCACCTCTTCTGAGCCATTTGTTATCGATCTTAATCGAAACAAAGCTTCTTCTTCTTCTCCTCCTTTAGTCATTGACTTGGCTAAAATCTCTAAGGCTCAGCCTTCTCCCAATGTAAATATTGCTGCTTTTACATTTAATGAAAAGTCTCCACCTTTGCAGTACGTTGATGTGTGTAATTATGTTCATAGTTATTTACATCTGTTAGATGACTTGAACACAATAACCATAGGAGTTGTACAGACTGTTCATACAGATGTATCTCTAGAACCTGTACAATCTTCATACTTTCTAGTTCCTAGCAGAAAGCCAGGAGACATTCCAATATTCTTCTACAAAGGGCCTCAAAATCCTTCTGATCTCGAAGATGATGACAAAAATGATGATACTGGAAGATTACAACTACGTCGTTATAGTCAGCAATCTAGAGACATCATCAAAAATATGGGCTATGACTTCAGGACTGGCCTTAATAATGGAAAATGCCTGTCCGGATTCCTCTTTTGAAATATGGAAGGACGAAATACGGATTGGGTTATACTGCTCCCACTCCTTTCATCAACATTATCCATGAAGATCTTGAGACTGACGAAGATAAGAGATCTAATTCTTCTAGTACCACTTCTTGGGATTCCGATACGAGTATCGGTGACTTCTATTGCAACCTTCTGTCTTCTAACATGGTTTCCATTGACCATTCTGAAGAAAGTGATGAAGACGAAGAAGAGTTTGAAATCTCACCTGAATCAGAACAGTGGGCCCAAAGATTAGATAATCAATGGGAGTTCCGTTTCGAGCAAAAAGAACCTCCGACTGAAGATAAACTTGTTCAAATAGATGTTGGTGAAGAGGGGTCTCCCAAACCAATATTCATCAGTGAAAGTCTTTCAGAAACTGATAAGAAAGACATGATCAAACTCATTCGTGATTACATCGATGTCTTTGCTTGGAGTTATGAAGATATGCCAGGGCTTGATCCTCAAATTACAACTCACAAGCTCAACATCTTGCCGAAAGCTAAACTGGTCAAACAACAACAGCGACGATTTCGTCCGGACATCATGGATGAAATTGAAGCTGAAGTCAATAAACTCATTACATCTGGGTTTATTAGAGAGGAACAACATCCCGATTGGGTGGCTAATATTGTTCCTGTTCTTAAAAAGACTGGCAAGATCAGAGTATGCATAGACTTTCGCGATCTCAATGCGGCATGTCCTAAAGACGAATTCCCTCTACCAATCACTGATGTCATGGTTGATAACACCTATGGATTTGAACGAATGTCATTCATGGACGGGTATTCTGGGTATAATCAGATCAAAATGTTCCCAGAAGACGAGAAGCACACTTCTTTCAGAACGCCGATTGGTACATACTGCTATACAGTTATGCCATTCGGTCTCAAGAATGCAGGAGCAACTTATCAACGAGCTATGAGTACTATATTCCGTGAACATTTGCGAAAAACAGTCGAATGCTATGTTGATGATATTGCAGTCAAAAGTCGACAAAAGGAGGATCATATCCAAGATTTGAAGACTATATTTGATCTAATGCGTAAGCATCAATTAAAGATGAACCCTACTAAGTCCTTCTTAGGCGTCTCTAGTGGTAAATTTCTCGGCTTCGTCATTACCTCTAAAGGTATACACGTGGATCCCAAAAAGATCAAAGCCATCCAAGAGATGCGTCCTCCACGCACCTTAAAAGAGCTACGAGGATTTCAAGGAAGAATTGCTTATATCAGGAGATTTATCTCTAATTTATCAAGACGCTGCAGACCATTCAACAAACTTATGAAGAAAGGTGTCTCTTTTGTCTGGAATGATGAATGTCAGAAAGCATTCGATGATATAAAACAATATCTGATGAGCCCTCCAGTATTGGTACCTCCCGTCTCAGGAATACCGTTCCTCCTCTATACTCGAGCAATGAGTCATTCATTGGGTGCATTACTCGCTCAAAAGAATCAAAATGGCCATGAACAGGCCATTTATTATCTCAGCCGCACTATGACCGGAGCTGAACCTCGATATTCACCAGTTGAAAAAGAATGTCTAGCCTTGATGTTTGCTGTCCAAAAGACACGTCATTATATCATTGGCCAGACTATTCATGTCATCTCCAGGATCAATCCTATACGAATCATGATGAAGAAACCCAGTGTTTTGAATTCTCGATTGGCTAACTGGGGAATCCTACTTGCTCAGTATGATATGCACTATATTCCTCAGAAATCAGTCAAGGGACAAGCTTTAGCTGATTTTCTGGCTGCTCACTCAATTCCAAAAAATTCAAAACTCTATGATGAAATCCCAGATGAAGTCCTAGATTCAAATCAAATTGCTGAAGAAGATCCTACTTGGCGTCTATTCTTTGATAGAGCGTCAAGAATTGGTCCTAATGGCGATATTGTTGCTGGAGTTGGAATTGTTCTTGTATCGCCAGAAGGTCTTGCCATCCAAAGAGCTTATTCTCTCGATCAGCCGTGTTCAAACAATGTAGCTGAGTACAACGCATTGCTTATTGGTCTTCAACTCGCTAAACATCTGAATATTCAACATTTGGAGGCGTATGGAGACTCTAAACTTATTGTCAATCAGATCAGGGGTACTTATGAAGTTCGCCATCAAGATCTGGTTCCTTATCATAGAGTGGCCATATCTATGGCCTCATCATTTAAGGAATTCTTCATTGAACATGTTAGGCGAGCATGTAACACAGAAGCTGATGCCCTTGCTAATCTTGCAGCGGTGCTGGCTATCCCAATCAGACGGCAACAAATGATCGTTGTTCGTAATCGAGAATTATTTCATCTTGAAAATAACCTGACTCTAGGACTTCCAGTTGACATTGAAGAATCAACATCTCATGACGTCAACACAACAAGAGGATTTGGATTTAGTCGTAAATCGATATCATCTTCATCCGATTCCAGCATGGAATTCATCTTCAGTAACTCGACTGAGAATCAGAATACGGATAAAGATTGGAGACTTCCTTTCTTAGATCTTGTATTGTATAATATTCTTCCAGATGATCCGAGTGAGGCAGCATCTATCAGACGACGATCACTCAGATTCTATTACAATCATACAACAAAGACCTTATATCGTCGAGCTTATGATGGTTTACTCCTTCGGTGCATTGCCGGTGATGAAGCCCAACAAGTTATTCGTGAAGCACATGATGGAATTTGTGGAGCGCATCAACCTGGGCCAAAACATCAAGACCGTATTCGACGGATGGGATATTATTGGCCAACTATGGTATCAGATACCATTGAATATGCAAGGAAATGCAAAGCTTGCCAAATCCATGCGGATTTTATACATCAACCTCGAAATTTCTACATCCGACGGCAGCATCATGGCCCTTCGAAGCTTGGGGCATGGACATTGTCGGCCCGATCAATCCTCCATCATCTAAAGGTCATCGGTTCATTCTCGTAATAACCGATTACTTCTCAAAATGGGCCGAAGCTATTCCTTTATCTGAAGTTAAGACGTCTAATGTCATCAGCTTTATTAAGCACCACGTCATCTACAGATTTGGTGTTCCTCGACACATTGTTCATGATAACGGACCACAGTTCGTCAGCCAGAAATTTACTCGATTCTGTGACGATCACCGGATCAATAATGTTGCTTCTACCGCATATAATCCAGCAGCTAACGGATTGGCAGAAGCTTTCAACAAGACTATCATCAAACTCCTAAAGAAGTTTGTCTCCACTAACAAACGTAATTGGAGTGACAAGCTCGGGGAATGCTTGTGGGCTTATCGCACTACAGTCCGTAATGCTACTAAGTGTACACCTTTCTCTCTGGTGTACGGATCTGAGGCTGTTCTTCCATTAGAGATTCAAATTCCTTCTTTAAGGATAGCAATCGCTAATGAACTCACTGCCGAAAATAATGATCGTCTTCGACTTCAAGAATTGGAGGCTCTGGATGAAAAATGGTTATCTGCTCAACAGAATATTGAATTCTATCAAGCTAGAATTTCAAGGGCTTTTAACAAGAAAGTCAGAATTCGAACATTTCAGAAAGGAGAACTTGTGCTTACTGTCAGACGCCCGATGACTATGACACACATGAGTAAGGGCAAGTTTGATGCAAAATGGGAAGGTCCATTCATTGTCAATAAGATCTTTTCTAATGGGGCTTATCAACTCACTACTCTAGATGGTAAAGCCACTATGATGCCCATCAACGGCAAATTCTTGAAAAAGTACTACGTCTGATATTTCTATCAAGATTGTTCTCCCATCACTCTCCAGCTGTTACATTGTTCTTTCCGAAGAATCATTCTGATATCTATTATCCCCAATGGAGATAGGTATTCTACTTTGTATCGTTTTCTCAACAAATTTGATATCCAGAAAATCATGTCCACATTACCTCTAAATTTTCTATCTCAATATCATATTTATGAAAATGATATTTAGTCTTTCTGATTTCTGAGTCAAAAGATCAATGAATAAAGGCAAATATAAAGTGGGAAGGATATATCGTAAACAAAGTTTCCTTAAACGGAGTTTATTTGAGACAAATCCCTCAAGGAAAAAAAAAGTAGTACATCATCATGGAAGATCACTATGATCCCTTTCATATTTGGGACGAGGACCACATACATAATCAGCAAAAGAATTGAATACATCTTTTCCTGACCGTACCAAGAATTGACAGGCAGCCAGCCTCATTGCTTCTTCTTCTTCGGTTTCTCCTGGTTCGACCAGGAAGTCCAGGATATCTTTTGGCGGCTTGGGAGTAGACGAGCTTTCGCCCATTTCCTTCTTCTGCGGAGGTGGATGTTCTTTAACACCTTCAGTAGCTTCAAGGGCGACTTCAGCCTTCTTTATGTTCTCTTCAAAAGACATTGTGGATAAAATGCGATCCTTCTATTCAAATATATGCTCTATTTATAGGCATATGGTTACAAGGTTCGAAGGGACGTATTCTTTCCCAATACTCAGTTCATCCATTCATTTCTCATATTCATCCGACGTTTCACATGTTCATTAATACTTGACGGTTCGTCCGTTCATTTATTACATTCACTCGACAGTTTATCTGTTCATCATTTCTTAACGGTTCATCCGTTCATAATCTTCTATCAGTTCATTAAGTGGGGATTCGTTATTTTTTATGTTTTCATAACCTCTGAATCAATTCCGAATCTGCTTACTCATTTGTCATGTTTTGACCTCTGTATAGAAATCAATCTATTTTCTTTCGAGTTCCTATATATTATCATGTCCATAATACCTCTGATAATATCATATACTCTAAAAATAGAAAAGATGATTTTATTATCTATCATGTCCACAATTCATCCACAAATACAAATCATTGAGCATAGAAGAAGTGTCATTTCCATTCCCATTTCACCACAAAAAGTCTATTACATTTTCTTAGACTTTCCTACAAATCATAATGGAAATCTATTACAAATCTTGGATTTTCATTCTACACCACAACGATAACCTAATAGAGATCTATCTTCTTCTTTGGATCTTCTCCGTCGGACCTTCTCCGTCAGGTTCGTTGTTGGTTGCAATTCCTGACTGTCTGGGTCTCAGTCACGACCAGATCAGCAGGAATCAAACTCTGGTCTTCTCTCTCAGACGAGAGGAGAACCACAGAGTATGGCAGCCCGACGGCGTGTTGCTGCCAATACAGCTCGTGGAGGAACGGCGGCACCTCAAGCAGGTAGGAATGTATCCAGCATTGGGATACGATTCTTAGTTCTGCCGTCAAAGGAACTCTACTACCCAATCTCTCGATAGTAAAGTTAACTCCACCATCCAACTCTCGTATATAAAGGCTCTTCCTACCATCTAAGGAAGACCCTTCTATCTCACGAAGAGTTCTGAGTTGTCTGATTTACGCGTCAAAAGCGTATGAGCTCCCTGATGTAGATGTCAGAAGAACATTGTCCACAGCATCCATATCACCAATGCCAGTTCTGAAGAAGGTTTTCAGCCAAAATTCTGCAAGAAACAGTAAAGAAAAATCAGTCAACAGAAACTGGCCAAGCAAAGACAGATGCATTCTGTTCATTTCAGGAAGATGAATTTGTCCTTAGCAAACAAAAAAATTCGATGCGTGTATATTGAACTTACCGCTGAGTTTGCTGCTAAGGATTGACAGATCCATGTCTGGTAGCGTGCACAGAGATTTGACATCAGACAACATGGCTTTCCTATTTCCTTCTCATAGAAAATTCATTCTCAGAAGAGAGGAAGAAGAATGGAAAGATGAGTTTGCGTGGAGTTCATCCATCTATTTAAAGGGTCAAGTGCAGGTCTATTCTTGGAAAAGATCCACATAAATAGCGCTCATAAATTGTGGAATGAGTGTCACGTGTACTTCGGGAGACCGTGCAACATTGGAAACAGTCAAAGAGTGCTAATTAATCTTCTTCATTAAAAGGCACGCAGATCAAACACAAAAGTTGTACTTCATTCTTTAAACAGGCACTGATGGCCTTACAAAAAGACAAAAAAAAAGAAGTGCAACAAAAGCGTGGAAAGTTACGCCCTATTTTCCAGAGCGGCTAAGTTTGATGCCTAACTCCTCTACGCTCTTAACTCCCAGGCGATGCAATAGAGTCTCGAGCATTTCACGCTTCTCCATAAGGCTCCGCCCATCAGAAGAAGACGAGCCATCCAATCCAAAGTAGCTCAAGAGGTTATTGGCTAACTGTGTGGCGTCGTCCTTGAGCTCAATGACGACAGGTTCGGGTTCTTTACCCCCAAAAGTGGGGTCACCATGGGAACAAAAGCCCAACTTGCGTGCTTCCTCTTCAGCTGCTTCCTTTGGGGTCATATTTTCGAGAGATGAAGTCAAAACTGAGAATCACTCCCTGTTTATATAACAGATCTCGTCGACAGTTCATATTCCACCATAAATTAGACGCAATCAGTCTCGGAGAATGAAGAGTCATTATGACATTTAATAAGTTCATTTGGATGTTTTCAAAGAACTTCGAAGTCTTTTCGACTTCCGAAAAACTTTGGAGCCATCTCAGCGTGACTTTAACTCATTTCATCATCTCTATTTCAAAGTATTTCGAAAATATTTTATCATTTTTCGAAAACTTTGAAGGGGGTTTTGTAGGCCTCAAAAATGAAAGTCACGCTGAGTTGATCAGAACAAGTCACGCAGAGTGATCCAAGAAGCAGCACAAAAGATACGCTAAGTTCTGCCTGGCCATCTCCTTTAGAAGTCACGCAGAGACAGCTCAGCCATACGTCAGAATCATAATGACTGACAACACAACAGTCGAGAAACGTCTCCTCGTATGCCACGTACGCACAGAATTCAAGAGATCATCGCCGTCTTTTGCGTGATTTTTGAAATCTTCCTTAGCAAGACTCACTCTTCACCAAGTTGGCGTGACTTTGGGTCTTATCTTCATTTAATGCGGCTGACAATATAATCAATGTCAGAGATTCTGTGTCAGACGAAGCGTGCCAAATCAAGACAGCTGGCGGTTTGCGTGGATTCTGAACCTTCTCCTTCCTCAAGTTTGCGTGGATTTTTGAGTTATTCTTCTCAAAGCCTGCGTGAATTCTGAAGTATTCTTCTTCAAAGCTTGCGTGGATTTCGCCTTCAACGAGTCTGCATCAACGAAACTGCGTGGATTTTTTGCCTTCAGCAAGACAGCGTGGATTTCATTTCAACTGGAGTACGTGGCAGCCATGCCACCGATCTCTCTCTCGCGTGCCCAGTAACTTGCACACGACTCATGCACTAATGCCATGTGTCCAACAGTTACGGGCCACGTCCAGTAACTACTCACTAACCCTGTGTGTATTTAGAGTCTGCATGACTTTTCAAATGCACTAGTGGTGAGGTAGTTATCTTTTCAGTTACTGTTTTGACTCTATAAATAGAGTTCTTTTTTTTATTCATTGTACAGATACATTGATATCTACTGTCAAGATTTTGAGAGCTTTTCTTCTTCGCATAGTCCAAGGGATAAAGCGATCGTCTTCTAGATCGGATTCCTACAGTTGTAATTTTCCCAGATACACAACAAATAAAGAGAATTTCTTTATGGAAAACAACCTTGAGCGTATGGCCTTAGTTGAGTCTTATGTCAGCATGTCATAATTTTTTCACACCCTACAAATATGAGTGTTATAAATGTACTGCATTGAGCCTATACATATTATCTATTCATGACGTTTTAAAATTGTTTTGAATTGTGCACTATATATTAACTATTCATAACGCTTTTATAGAAACTATTCATGACGGTTATTTTATGACGCTTTTAAAAAATATTTATAACACCCGTTTTCATAACGGTTCCTGTAGAAAAAAAGCGTCATGGTTCGTCATTAATGACGCTTTTTAGCCGTCATTAAAAGGATTTTTTGTTGTAGTGCCTCTCGAGATCCAGATACCCTCACATCGTGTAGCGATCACAAATCAACTAACAAAGGAAGACAATCAACGTCGCCGTCAGCGAGAATTGGAGGCACTTGACGAAAAACGTCTCCTAGCTCAATAGCGCATCGAACTCTATCAAGCCCGTATATCACAGGCTTTCAACAAGAAGGTCAAGCAGAGGACTTTTCAAGTAGGCGACCTGGTTCTGGCAGTCAGGAGGCCGATGATGTTGACTAACAAGACACCAGGAAAGTTCAAGCCCAAGTGGGAGGGACCTTTCATCATAGAGATGGTATACTCAAACGGTGCTTACCGCCTCGCCAAACCCAATGGGGACTTGTTTATGATGCCCATCAACGGCAAGTTCCTAAAGAAGTACTACTCTTGACATCCTTCAGACATGTACTTCTATCTCCACCCAACAAAGAAGTCTGCGGACCCAATCATCAGGGCTCACATACAATTCCCTTCCACAAAATCTTACGCTTCCGGAACCCAGCTGTTCCGTGGCATTCTATTCTCCGGTAGAAGGACAACCACGTCCACATTACCTCTGAGTTGTTTCCCTACACCCTATAAAGCAGAATCTTACACTCCGTAAGACTACGCTACCCATCATGTTTACCACGTCCATATTACCTCTGAGTAAACATCTCGTACAGACAACCCCTGCGTTGCTGTACATTGATCGCAGAACTTCCACGTCCACATTACCTCTGAGTAGTTCCGCGTATCCCCCAGAGTCATTCCTACCACGTCCATAACACCTCTGAGTAGAAAGATTCCATCATTTGAATCCCATATTTGCCACGTCCACATCACCTCTGAGCAAACATGTCGATTCTCTCGAACTTATTATCTGTACCTAAAAACCAAGGTGCGCAAAAGATAATAGGCCCACACAAATCATCAAGTTCTTGACAGCAAAAATGAACACACCACAAAAACTCTGTATTTTTTATTCAAAAGTAAAGGATTACACCCCCAGCAAGAGTTGTAAATTACAAAAAAAGAAGAGATTACAATCCCTAAACATCCCCGGGGTTGGCCGAAAGCTCTTCAATCCGACGCTTCAAGTCTGCCGCCCGAGTCTCTACGGTCGCTAGGATCCGGCGTTCGGCTTCTTGACACATAATTTCTATGGCCTCAGGAGAAGTGTCATCCTCATGCTTCTCGTCCAACTGTTGCCGTTGCTGGGCCAGGGTAAGAGCCCGGTGGGTGAAAGCTGCTTCCTCCTCCTTAGATGCTACATGTTCAGCCTGGACTCGCTCAGCATCTAATAAAAGTTGGGCCCGCTGGTCTTCAAGGAGGCGAATCTTGGCATCAACCTCCGCTATACTAGCGCCCAATGCAGCTCGCAACTCCACCTTTTCCTGCGTGGACTGAGATAACCTCTCCATCGCAGCCTCAGTTTCAGCCACCTCGCGTTTTCAGACACCCACGGTGGCCTGATAAGAGGACTCATTCTCAGTGATCAACTTCTCCTTTTCCGCATTTATCAGGGCGGAGAGATCATTTCGCTGGATATACTGAAACTCGGAAAGCAGCTGGTCCAGCTCGGCCACCGTGGCCTCCAGAATCTAGGCCATATGATCATGGTCCTGGTGGGAACGTATCAGACCGATGTGAGGGAGTGCCAGGGTTTTTTCTGTCGTGAAACTCCCATTGGCATCTATCACTGCCGATACGCCCCTATGCAGTATCTTATACACCGGCTCAATAATAAACTTCACATACTCATCTGCATCCGCCAGCACCTGCGACGTCATAGCAGGAGTTGGAGGAGCTGCTCTAGACAGCGGACCGGAAGAAGGCCCGCCAGCTTCAGTCTGCGAGGCTGAAACCTCGGCATCAACGGACTCTTCTTCAACAGGGGCCCGAAGAGCCAAAAGAACAGAAGGAGCTGAGAGAGGCGTCAATATCGTACTCCAAGTAGAAGGAGCAACAGAGGGGTCCAGCAAACCCTTACCCTTCTCAAGATCGGAGGGACCACCGACGTCAGGGGCTACCGCATCCGTCCCTAGCACTATCAGCAGGCCGTACGGGACATTCTCCCTCCGACAGAGTAGCAAGATCAGCACTTGTTTTCTGACTCGGCTCCCTTGGAGTCAGGATCGACGGACGAGTCTTATTTTCACCATCAAATCTCTCTGCAGGGATAGAATCTGTCGCTACCTCCCGGTCGGCAGCCACCTCAGCCTCCGCTGCAGAGTCTGGGGTAGGACTCAGCAACGCTGCAACCGACCTCCCCTCATCATGACAAGGAGGGGAATCAACCCTCTTCTCTGTTTCAATCACGTCTGTTGCCCCCGCAACAGGTTCACGCATCTCTGGAGGAACGTCATCTGAAGACGACGAACTCCACTCCACTTCCTCATCTGGAAGTCCCATGTCTGCTGGACCCTCAACGTCCAAGGCCCCCACGGCGGCTTGTACCATCTCGGGAACTGCTGTATCTTCAGCTTTCCTCCCAACATAGTCTGGAGATACTGGAATCTCCACAACAACGACATCGTCCGGGTTCTCCTCCACGGGAGACATCACAATCGACGGAATGCGCTCTTCAGATGAGCCCGCCACCTCCTTTGGTCTGCTAGCACCAAATCTTGGAGTACGGGGTCTCCTTTTTAGCGGCTCCTACAAAAAAAGAAAGCATAGGTCACAAGATGTTGAACCTAACCAGACTATATGGGACATCTTTACCTCCGCAGGTGCTGAGTCTGATTACACTATCGGTGACAATGCCTTCTTCTGCCTCTTTGGCGCAGAAGAGCCAGCATCGGTATCAACACATCTTTTCGGTTGATCGACCGAGGGCTCTGTCTGACCCCCCGTGGATACGACAGGGGTACCTCGATAACCCACCTCTAGCGGACGGTACGATCGAGCCTTCGCTAATATGTTTCCAGTCGTCCCTAACTGGATGACGACAATGAAACTGGTCTCCCGATCATATCCGGGGGGCACGACGTTCATGACATAGTAAAATTTGGCGGTTGAGAAAAGAATCGGCGACCGCGGATTCTGAACAGGCAGCGTAAAGTGAGCTCCGGTACATCCGGCATTGTAGTAATGTCAAGCTCGTGCACCATCCAACAAACTTTCAGTATACCCCAGGTTGATACTGGGGTTATCCAACATCAACTGAGCATAGCCGAATTGTCGTACAAAACGGCTCGGCAAATATGGTTCCAGGTAACATTGGTTCCTATTTCGGTACACCAGATGGGACGGCCGGATACTTTGCAACCAGCGGAATCCCCACGAAGGCAGAGTGGTGGCATCTTTACCCGAATCCATTAAGTCTTCATTGGCCTCAAAACCCAAAAAGACGGGACCAACTTTGGTGATCTCCCACCCCTAAAGGTGGGACAAAACTTTCCTGCAAACAAGAACACCAGTATGCGACCAGCTCCTCTGGTAGAAACGGCAGAGGAATGCATCTCCGGCCCTGTGGTCTTCTTCCGAGCCCGGACTCATCACATTGGGATGGTGTAAAATTAACCACCCCATCAAATAATGAAACGATAGTTCGGCACGGGGGAATTGTCATTCATACCTCGTTCATGAACCACATTTCCCACAAATTCTCGTAAACCTCGCAGCAGGTTGCACACCATTACGGGGAGTAGAGCCAGGCGACGGCCAAAAACCAACTTCACAGCTGGCAGGATTAGGTTCCGGGTCACCCTCTCCACAGAGCCTAACCCGTCCGAGAAGACATAATCCCGAATCCAAATCATCAGATACGCAGCTAACACTGCTTTTGACGACATCCGATGAGTAAGGTGCCAGAAACAACTATAGGAGCGTTCGTCCGACTGTCGGTCCTCATTTTTCCGGAGATTCTTCTCACTTAACCTGCTCATTTTGGAGAGCACCACGCTACTAAAAAGCGCTGGCGGAGTGGTAAACTGAGAGGGATCCTCCTTGTCTTGCTTAAAGACGTAATCTCTCCAATCGGTCACATGAGGCTGTGATCCGCCCTTATCCCTCTTTTGTATATAATAATGATGACTCGCCACTTCCTTGAAGACGGCCATCATCTCCTCGGCTTTGTCCCCCAGGACTTGGAACTCCTCGTTGGTCGAAAAGTATTCCTCATAAGGTTCTGATCCCCAAGGGAGCTTTGACACCTCGTACATTTCATGAAGTACGAGTCCCAGCTCCTCCACCGAAGTGAAGAAAGTCCCGGTCTGGGTGTTAAACATCTCCAAAAGCGCGAGGAACATATGTCTGTTGATGTCGACACCTGCCTGAGTAGCACGGATTGCGGCAGTCAGCCCAATCTCTCGGAGTTCGGTTCGAAACCGCGACAGAATCCAGAGTGTCAGCTTGTTCCATTTGGAAACATAGTGACACCAACCCTCTACCCAAAATTCACCTTTCAGGTACAACCGCTCCAACAACAGCATACGATTTGCAAAAGTCGAAGCGCTAAAAATAAATGTGTTGATGGGAACGTCACTGTAAATGCTCCCAGGACGGAGAGTCCGCCAGGTGAAAGAAGGCCCAGCCCGCACGACGGTCAAAGTATCCCTCTGATCGGAGGTAGAGTCGATCTTGATGATGCCTGCCACCGCTCCCCCCTGAGATGGGGTTAGCTCCCAAGACATCCTCCTCTTGGAAGCAAGACGACAGAAAGCCGTCAAAGGCCATTGACACTCAAGTTGCTTAACAGTCATATGCACCCCTTTGCTGTAAAGAACCAATCTTCCTTGACCTTTAACACCTTTGTTTCAATAGAAGTAAGGCGGTCCCTAAACATGAACTCAGGCTTCAAGAAAGTCACATTATCAGCAGTGGCAGATTTCAAAATGCCACGCTCCATCATCCGTTGGAGGAACCCATATTGTTGTTCCCGGATTTGAGTCATTCTTTCGGGAGGCTGATCCAGCATAATGGCAGCTTGGGTAGGGTTTATCACCTCCTCATTATAATCCACTCCCATCTGACAGAGGGCAGCGTCCAGAAGCACTTCATTCAAGAGCGGGACAATCATCGACACTGGTGGTCGACAAAAGAAGGCAAAGATTCCGATATGTTAGAAACAACAAAAGAATCTGAGCCACGTTCTCATCAAAAGTGCATACCCTGAACCAAGGCTCAGGCGCATCTGAAAAGAAGCTTCGGTGCATCATCAAGGTCTAAACCCATGCGCGTCAGCAGCGAAGCTTCGGCACATCATCAGGGTTTAAACTCATGCGCGTCAGCAGTGGAGCTTCGGCGCATCATCAGGATTTAAACCCATGCGAGTCAGCGGTGGAGCTTCGACGCATCATCAGGGTATAAACCCATGTGCGTCAACAATGGAGCTTCGGCGCATCATCAGGGTTTAAACCCATGCGCATCGGCAGAAAAAACCTCAGCACATCATCCGGACTCAAGGTCCATGCGCGTCAGCGTATGTGAGTTCTAAAAATGGTACAGAAAGATATGGTAAAGAATGATGAAACCCACCAATCACCGCCGGCCGAACGTCGACAGGCGGCTGGGGGACATCATCCGCGGCAGCCTCTACAGGCTCTTTTCTTTTGCCTCGTCCTCGGCCAGCACCGCCGCTAGGAGTCTTGGGAGCCATTTCTTGCAAGAAGAAAGTTAGAGTTTTTCAAAAGAAGAACTCTAAAAAAAGAAGAAAGCAAAGAGAGGGAGAACTCTCTCTCTCCATCTCACGCCTATTTATAGGCTCAGTCGTATGTGTGAACCAATGAAATGTGACCTCAGCCGCCGCCTCGGGTTCTGTGAGGTGATAACTATAAATAAATTCAAAAAGATCATCATTAATCTTCTTGGTTATCGAAGCGTTATCATTTACATTTACTGAGAGGAGCATGCGCCCCATCACTGATGCGCGGAGCAATCATGCGCCCGAACAGTCATGCGCCCCATTGAAAACGCCACCATGCTTCTTATTCAAAGTATTCTAAAACTTGGCAAAAAGTTTTAAAAACTTTGAAGGGGGTCTTGTAGAAGCATGGAATTTCAGGATCAGAAATCCTATGCGCCAAACATTACATGCACCAGGGAGCTCAGAGGAAGTACTTGGCACAACAAAGCAAAAGTATAGACATTAAAAGAGGATTTTTATTTCATATAAAAGTCTATTACATGTCTAAAAAAGGAGCTGTACAAAGGAGAATTTCTACAAAGAAAAGACCCTAAGTCTACAGCTAGGCGCATCAACCAGCATGCGCTCTCAAACAGGCGCATCTCCCCATGCGCTCTCAGCCAGGCACATCTCTTCAGCAGCTCAGTTATGTGCATCCTCAGTTATGTACATCCCTTCAGCGGCTCAGTTATGTACATCCCTTCAGCAGCTCAGTTATGTGCCGTCCTTCAGCATCCCAGTCAGGCACATCATGAAGTATCAGCATATGCACCATCAAATGCTTTGACTTGAGCAGAACGAGGATGGCAATCAACCCTCTAGCTGGAGGAAGAGCTCTCCAAACCAAGGAAGAGAAGAGCACCGTAAATCAACCTGCGGCTAAAGGAGCAGCTTTCAACCCAACCAGAATGGGCAACACCCACTCTAGCAGGAGGAGGAGCTCTCCCAAAGCTCAAGGAAGATGATCGGGGCACCACAATTCCGATATACGGCTCTTCTGGCATAACGAAGACGAGGATCGAGCATCCCGATCTTTGGATGCAACAGGCACCTTTCGCCTACCTCATAAGCCCTAGACTCTGACTTTTGGATGTAACAGTCACCTTCAAGTGCATCAATGAAGACAATACGTCGCATCTTCACCCTCGGGAGTATCTCGTCAACAGAATGTGCTCGGGCAAACAAGTTCATTTCGGGAGGACGTGAGAGAACGAGAAGCAAACCCTCTCCATGCCACTATTTATAGGCCGGGCAAATCAAACCCATGCTCCAAGTGGCTGGCTCTCTGAATCCCGTGCAATGAATTTACATTAATGGTGATGAACCTGACGCTTCGAATTCAGCCAAGTAAAAAACGGCTATTTAAAGCACTCGAAGAACGTAACAGTCGGGCCCATAAAGATGTATCATGTAAGCGGATGTGTCGGTCAGACCGTGCATCATACAGACACACATCATACCATCAGCTCCAAGCGCCTCATAAGGATGTACCCCCATACGTCCCCGTGCGCCTAGTAGAACGCCGATCGATGCGCCCACTCAATAGCCCATCACCTGTCAAAGAACTTTAAATACTGAAGTTTGACAGAGCTGGCAGCACGTCCCCCGAGGACTGAACGATTGGCAGTTTTTTCAGAAGATGAAGCGTCGCCGACGTCAGCATCATCATTACTATCCTCCGGCGGTTATATGTCACGTGGCCGCCCAACCATCTCGCATGCGTCTCCGCAGCTATGCGCCTAAATCTCTGCATACGCCTCAAAAGCCGTGCGCCTCAGACTTTTCTCTGATCCCTAAAGACAGAAGTAAAGTCACTACTGAAGCCCCGTATACGCCTCAAAAGCCATGTGCCCCGACTGGTTCGTGACTCATAAAGGTTACGAGCCAAAGTCTCCTCATGCGCCCAATCCCTGGTGCGTCCTATCAGATCACTCCCCACCAAATCCATGATCTTCGAGCCATGGACCTACGACACGCGTCCTTTGACTTGATTCAGCCTATGAAAGGGTGCTAATCACCCAAGATCTCAGCAACTGAAAGATCCTCTCTATTGCTACGTGTCAGCTCGGCCACAGCCCACAAAGGCATCAGAAAGGGTTCAACTCCTCAATCAGAGCGCATCGCCCATGCGCCTCCATCAGCAACCACCACGTGGCGTCCCCGCGTACAGGCGCATCCTATATATGCGTGCATGAGTAGCCAGCCTGCAAAGCTATAAATAGAGGGATCACTTCCTTCTTATGGACACACACATCATACAACCACCGACATACATATACAGAGAGGCAGATACAGACACTCAACGTCTTCTTCCTCTCCGCAAGCTTCGGCACCCAGAGCAACTCAGACCTTCAGAGAACCGAGAATCGTCGTCAGATCGTCAACGGAGTCAACGCATTACCACTCGCTCCATCGACACAAGGGACCCAGATAAACAAAAGTGTACTCCTAGGACTACGTCTAAGTCCTACATTGTAACACTGTTCTGTTTGTAATTGAAATTTACAATCAAAAGATTTTAATGGCAAACAGTAGGGTAATTGTCTCGTGCAAAGCAAGGGTATGTATATGAATCTATAGATATCCGGTGTCCCATCATTGTAAAAAGGACATACAAACTTAGTCTTTATACTAAGCTAAATACTAGGACACTAGTGGTGCGACACGACTTTCTGACTGGACACCTAGCTAAGTGATGAATTTAGCATAGGAGACCAATGTAGGGTGACATAATACCTAAACTAACTTCCTAGGGTCTCTATACTAAGGTAGGGTAAGGTCCTAACACTAAAATATCCTAAAATCACACATAACTTCATAAGTCGTAATTATGTAATTAATAAATCAAACTGTACACTATGTTCTAACAATTATTAAGATAGGCTGTGAGTCCTCTTCCCACTTTTTTTTGAAATTATTTTGTTTATTTGTTTATTCTATTTTTTTGAATGTTAAAATAAATCCTCTTTGAAAGCGTATAATATTATCTTGGTATTATTCCGTTATTTCAAAAGACTTGTTAACAATTTAAAGGTACTAAATCATTTTAGTAAAAATTTCATATCTTATTCTTGTAACTATAAAAGATGATTTTATTTTATTTTAGACTTTCAAAGGATTCGATTCCGAAAATAGATTTTTGGAATGTTAAATATTTAAAGACAAAAAGAATTGTCAATTTATCTTTGAATGTCATGTTTCTAAATTTTAGTTTATTTTATTTCGCGTCAATTGAAGTGAATTCTTCCTAAACATTTAGTATAAGAAATGCGTTATTATTTTTGTGTGTTCCAAACTAATTAAATATATGATCACGAATGCCATTTACTTTTCGTACAAATATTTATTTCGTATTTTAGCATTTTTTAGCAGTACAAAATATTCAGTAGTAATTATTGGGCTTTCAAATATTTATTTTTGGAAAATGGTTTGGAATATTAATTTTGGTCATTAGGCCCCGGTATTGGGCTTAAACTAGCCCGCATTATTTAGAAGTAAACATTTAGATTATATTGGATTGGGCTTTCATATTTATACCTTTAAAAGATAGGTTTATATAGGTATATTTTTCTAAAAATAAATCTATATATCCATAAGTGTATTTAATATATGCTAGTAGATGTTCTAAAATAAGGCTTGGGTTTAAATAAACTAGAATAATTGATTTCGATATACTAGTATAAGCTATATATATAGCTTATTGTCTATAGCATACCGTCTTATATAGTTTTTATATGAGATTAGAGGGTTCCTCAAAGAGTCTATCTCCCAGCGGGTACATGAGATTGACCCTTATCTGATTTAAATTTATTTGACCTCTATTTGATCTCAATTAAATATGGTCATTATTGGCTTTGATTAGATTAAGTTGTTTTAAACGTTCAATTGATTTTAAATAAAGGGAATGATTATATAATTGAAATTTTGATCCTAATCCTATTCAACTCAATCAGCCGACCCAGCCTCTTATATATATATATATATATATATATATATATATATATATATATTAAAAGCTATCTTCTCCCATCTTCCTTTAAGGTAATGCTACCATCCATGGAAGCCTACCGTAGCCCCGTCGGCAACTTGAGCCCGGACGACCGACCTGGTCCGACTCTACACAACCATGGCAACACCCTGCTACCACCAGCACCACCGTTCTGAAACCATTGCCACAAATCTCACACCAGAAAAAGAAAAGGAATAGAAATCCAAATGGTGAACCTGACATAGCTAGGACGCGCCACCACTGTGACGCCGAGTGCCAACAACCTGTCCTTCGCATACCGGTCACATCAAGCGTTGGCTCCGCAAGCGCTGGAGACCGCTACAGACGTGCTAAGCCATCTGGAGCAACCGCCTGTGGTAGACCCGTGAAGCACAACCAACGTTTCCAGCCTCGGGTCCGACCCCGGCCATCCGTGTCCGTGTATCTGCATCGATCCTTTTATCGATTCCTTTACATCAAAGCACAAAGGAATCCCGTGTCCAACTCCTAGACACGATTCAGGAAACAAAGAAATTCACACACAATCCAATCCACGCCAGCGATCGTCCTCGCCTGGACTCTACGAATTTCCGCCCGCGTCCCTGCGAGCCACGACGGTAACAACACCTCGTCACCATCGCCGCATTGTCGCTGTCTCGCGTCCTCGCGTGCGACCACCGCTGCAGCAGTAGAGACGCCATCCGCCAGGAGCCGTACGACCAGAGACCCGTGTTGAGCACCGGTGGAGCCCTCTCCGCCGCGTCAGGGTTAGTGGCCGCCGTCTACACTAGATCCGCCGGTCCTCCACCGCCCAGCGCCTCGCGTGCAGCTCCTCAGCTCGTGTCTTCCGTGTTGCCCCTCGAACGCCGGATCTCCCCGTGTCGTGCCTCCCTTCGCCCTCGATGAGCGCACGCCGCCCGCGCTCCGACGTTCTCCGTCTCTCTGTGCGTCGCTGGAACCGGAGTACCCATCATTGCGGCTTCGAACGGCAGATCCGACCGACCCTCTCCCGGTGAGCACCACCATCGGGCGTCTGCCGCCCGTCGACGCCCCTCTTCGTGAAAACCCTTCACTCGAGTACACTCTCTACCGCTACAGAGCTCGCACGGCAAGGCAGCACCTTCGGCGAGCGCAGCGCCGCCCACGCGCCTCCAAACGCCGCCACGTCGAAGTCGGAAAAGGATTTATATTCATAAAATAAATGTTTTCTATAAATATTTTCTAAACGCATATACCTATTAAATAATTTTTATTAGAAAATCTCTTAGATCGTTAGACTATCATTGATCACAGCTAATTGTATTCATACTTCCTTATCAATCCTAGACAATCGGGCTATACTGGACCCAATAAAATTGTCGGTTTCACCAGCAAAGGACCTCAGGCAAGTGCACTTTCTGATTGCTTTTCGATTCATAGTAGTTTTTACATTTCGTGTTTATACATATATCTTGCTGCTTGTTGACACGCTCGTCACACGGAGTAGTCGGAAGGGAAAATATCTTAGTAGACATGTGCACTACCCAGAACTATCCCCCGTGTCTTTCGTGGAGAATAGCAGCTGTACACGACACGTGCAGGGTGCCGGAGTTACCCCCTAGCCGTTCACATGTCGAAACAGATATTTCACACCACATAGGTAGTTGTATTTTATTTGTTTTCCTTGTCTTTTCTACTGTACCATGTCATCAGTACATTCTAGTTTTCATTCTCTCATATGCTATTTTTATGTCTTGTTAATTCTATCGTGTTCTCGCATTGCCGTCGGTTTGTGTGCTTGTTCCATTTCTGACTGGAAACCAATATTTTTCAGGTTAGCTGTGGCTTCACTTAGCTTGGGAGATACATGTGTACTTGCAGACAGAAACCTAGAAATATGATAGAAGTTATATCATTTTTATTAATTGTAAAACTTTGTATTTTTCTTTAAATGTAAATATTGTAATAAATCTAGAAATGTGAATGAGCAATAAATGTTATTCTTTTGTGATTTTGAGCAACTTGGCCGTGACAGCATTCTACCGCCGACTCTGCGGCGTAGGCTGGCTTGGATACGTCTCGTACCCGAAAAGCGGGTGTGGGTCGTGACAAGTTTTTGTGGTAGCCCATGCAGGTCAATTTTTACAAAATATACGAACTCGTGATGGTACGTTAGTCGTACTATTGTGAGCCTGCAACTCAAAAATGCTCATTCACAACTAGGAGTAAGTCAATTTTAGAAGAATGGTTAGGACTAGGAGTCCCTAAATTGAATTGATAGTTGGGTAGTTAAGATTGCTACATAGGCTTCATCGAATTCTAAATCCTATTAGATGATTTTCATAGAAGGATGCACTATCGTATTCTGATTTGATATATTTCTAAAGTAGGTAGATTCGTAACCCATCTTTTTCGAAAGTTTTGAAAATATTCTTTTATTTATATGTTTGAATTAAAATGTGATTTTAGGATTTTATAAAAGGCCCTAGTCACGGTTAAGTTTTGGAGCACGAGATAACCAAGAATTTTGGCACTGAGAGTGTGGTCGAGTGCTTTGATTAGTGTTCTAGCCATGGTAGAGAAGACCGAGTCATAGTTGTATACTAACTAGGAAAACCAGGCCAAATCGTGACATAACCCTAGGAATAATTTAATTATTTATTATTTATTATTAAGATTATTGACTTTTAGAAGACCCGGTTGTTCCAAGCTAGCCCGAACTCAACCCAAGTCCTAGTGGTCATGTAAGTGTGACCAACGTCGTCCATGTAGATATATAGATGTGTATATGCATTTTTGGTAGTCCATTTCTAGTATTGGGAATAATTTCTATAAATTATATATTGAATATAATATATGTACTATTGCTATTTAAATTTGTATTTTCTTGGAAATAGGATAACTTTCTCTTAGAATTAGAATAATATTTTTGAATTTTTGGGGATTCACTTAGGCTATACATATATACTTGTGTATAAATATATTCATAATAGGTAGACATAATGCTTTATACATATTTTTCCCTCGATCTTGAATATTAGAGCAATATAAATTTAAGTTTATATTCCTTTTTGATCATTTGTACAACCTTATTTTATGTCTTTTTGCCATATCAGTTCGTATCACTTATATTCTTTTTCTTGGACCTAAGCAATTATTTTCAAAATAACTTCTCCCTCATTTTGTCTACTAATCTCGAGTTAAGTTTTTAGATTCAAAGTTTTCCTCCCAATCGTTGGATATTGAATATCCGTGAAATAAGAATTATAAGACTTTTACTTATCTTTCCTTCGACCATGTCCTTCATAACCAATCGTTTAATTTTCAAAAACTGATACCTCCCATTCAAGGATGGATACGTACACTTTTCTATAATGATCAATTTTCTAGCTTTCTCCATCATGGTCAATTTGTTTCAGGATTTTTGAACCTCCGTTAAGAATTTAAGGATGTAGTTGAAAGGATGATCGGTGACTTATGATGGCAGACAGCCGCGCACTGTCGCCACTTATTTGACTTATGGAGACTGTGGGTTCACTGCAGCCAGCAGCGCACTGGCGAGGCATGATCCCTAAGTTGAAGTAATCTCGAGTAAGTATAAATTATCGAATATTGTCAAAACTATATCTGAGTCGTCCTATCTTTGTCTTTAAGTTGTTATGTCCAGATTGGATAGAGTTGATAGGGTATTCGTTACCGTATCCTTGCTTGAGTCGTGGAATCAAGAGTTTATTGTAGCTAGCTGTACACTGGCGAGGCATAAATTCTCGGATGAAACATTCTAAGGTGGGTAGACAGTAAGTCCACTCCCCGAAGTTTGGAAATGTTGTCTTGGAAAATAAGATTTCCTAAATCCTATTATGGATGTCTTTGAAATAAAAGGAGTTTTGCCAAAATCTTATTTTATAATGACAAAGATTGACTTGTAAGGATTATGGATCATTACCAAATATTCCTACGATTTTAATCTATAAATATATTTGGTTGATATTAAATATTACTTTATAGTCGTATAGCGGCAGATTTTTAGATAAAGTTTTATTAAATCTTGCTTAGACCTATACAAATGTATTTTAGAAGTTAAATGATAACACCTAGTGCCCCTTTAAGGTTACTTATCAAATATTATATTTAGACGTGATTAAAAGTAATTTTTTTTTAATATTATCAATAAAAGCTAGAATTATCTTTTTAAATTATTATGGATTATTCTTGATTCATTGAAGTTAATATTTATTTTAGAATCTTGGAATGATTTTATCAACCAAGTCCGCCTATCCTACTTGTCCTTAAATTCGAGGACAAATTTATTTCTAAGGTGGGTAGATTTGTGAGTCCTCTTCCCACATTTTTTTTGAAATTATTTTGTTTATTTGTTTATTGTATTTTTTCGAATGTTAAAATAAATCCTCTTTGAAAGCGTATAATATTATCTTGCTATTATTCCGTCATTTCAAAAGACTTGTTAACAATTTAAAGGTACTAAATTATTTTAGTAAAAATTTCATATCTTATTCTTGTAATTATAAAAGAAGATTTTATTTCATTTTAGACTTTCAAAGGATTCGATTCCGAAAATAGATTTTTGGAATGTTAAATATTTAAAGACAAAAAGAATTGTCAATTTATCTTTGAATGTCATGTTTCTAAATTTATTTTATTTTATTTCGCGTCAATTGAAGTGAATTCTTCCTAAACATTTAGTATAAGAAATGCGTTATTATTTTTGTGCGTTCCAAACTAATTAAATATATGATCACGAATACCATTTACTTTTCGTACAAATATTTATTTCGTATTTTAGCATTTTTTAGCAGTACAAAATATTCGGTAGTAATTATTGGGCTTTCAAATATTTATTTTTGGAAAATGGTTTGGAATTTAATTTTGGTCATCAGGCCCCGGTATTGGGCTTAAACTAGCCCGCATTATTTAGAAGTAAACATTTAGATTATATTGGATTAGGCTTTTATATTTATACCTTTAAAAGATAGGTTTATATAGGTATATTTTTCTAAAAATAAATCTATATATCCATAAGTGTATTTAATATATGCTAGTAGATGTTCTAAAATAAGGCTTGGGTTTAAATAAACTAGACTAATTGATTTTGATATACTAGTATAAGCTATATATAGCTTATTGTCTATAGCATACCTTTTTATATGGTTTTTATATGAGATTAGAGGGTTCCTCAAAGAGTCTATCTCCCAGCGGGTACAGGAGATTGACCCTTATCTGATTTAAATTTATTTGACCTCTATTTGATCTCAATTAAATATGGTCATTATTGGCTTTGATTAGATTAAGTTGTTTTAAGCGTTTAATTGATTTTAAATAAAGGGAATGATTATATAATTGAAATTTTGAACCTAATCCTATTCAACTCAATCAGCCGACCCAGCCTCTTATATATATATATATATATATATATATATATATATATATATATATATATATATATATATATTAAAAGCCATCTTCTCCCATCTTCCTTTAAGGTAATGCTACCATCCATGGAAGCCTACCGTAGCCCCGTCGGCAACTTGAGCCCGGACGACCGACCCGGTCTGACTCTACACAACCATGGCAACACCCTGCTACCACCAGCACCACCGTTCTGAAACCATCGCCACAAATCTCACACCAGAAAAAAGAAAGGAATAGAAATCCAAATGGTGAACCTGACATAGCTAGGACGCGCCACCACTGTGACGCCGAGCGCCAACAACATGTCCTTCACATACCGGTCACATCAAGCGTTGGCTCCGCAAACACTGGCGACCGCTACAGACGTGCTAAGCCATCTGGAGCAACCGCCTGTGGTAGACCCGTGCAGCACAACCAACATGTCAGCCTCGGGTCCGACCCCGGGCATCCGTGTCCGCGTATCTGCATCGATCCTTTTATCGAGTCCTTTACATCAGAGCACAAAGGAATCCCGTGTCCAACTCCTAGACACGATTCAGGAAACAAAGAAATTCACACACAACCCAATCCACGCCAGCGACTGACCTCGCCTGGACTCTCCGACTTTTTGCCCGCGTCCCCGCGAGCCGCGACGGTAACAACACCTCGTCACCATCGCCGCGTTGTCGCTGTCTCGCGTCCTCGCGAGCGACCACCGCTGCAGCAGTGGAGACGCCATCCGGATTCGCCAGAAGCCGTGCGACCAGAGACCCGTGTTGAGCTCCGGTGGAGTCCTCTCCGTCGCGTCAGGGTTAGCGGCCGCCGTCTACACTAGATCCGTCGGTCCTCCTCCGTCCAGCGCCTCGCGTGCAGCTCCTCAGCTCGTGTCTTCCGCGCGCCTCTCGAATGCCGGATCTCCCTGTGTCGCGCCTTCCTCCGCCCTCAACGAGCGTGCGTCGCCCGCGCTCCGACGTTCTCCGTCTCTCCGTGCATCGCTGGAACCGGAGTACCCATCATTGCGGCTTCGAACGGCAGATCCGACCGACCCTCTCCCGGTGAGCACCACCATCGGGCGCCTGCCGCCCGTCGACGCCCCTCTTCGTGAAAACCCTTCACTCGAGTACACTCTCCGCCGCCCCGGAGCTCGCACAGCAAGGCAGCACCCTCGGCGAGCGCAGCGCCGCCCACGCGCCTCCCAAACGTCGCCACATCGAAGCCGGGCAATCCGCCACTCCGGTGAGTCTCGCTCCCCTTCTTCTTTTTTCCTTCTGTACGATTTTTTAGGGGTTTCTGTACTCTCTCTCTTTAGGAGAGTAATGAAAGGGGTGGGTATAAATTAGTTGGGCCGTGCTCAACTGGGCTACTTTAAATTACTAATAACTTGCTGGGCTTTTTCACAGTTTTGTTTTTATAAATGAATATTCACTTAGACTTATCCAGGAGCAGTATTTGGGCCAGGGAAGGCCAGTAGTGGGAGTGTTTGTTTTTATTTTATTTTGGCTGGGAAGGTTTTGGTTTAGAATGATTAACAGTATATATATATATATTTTCAAATAGTAACATCTCAAATAAGTATACATAAATGTTTTTAGTAGAATAACCGTATTAATTTTCAATATAAATATATATAGTTATATATATATAAATAAGACATTATTTCCATTATATGAACCCTAATATAATATTTGGACTATTACAATATGGGAGCTGCAATCGTTGTGTAAACCTTGGTTGTCTGGCCGAGTAGCTTTTATGCGAGCTTAAACTATTTTAGGTTATTTAGTAGTAAAATTGGGATTTAGTTAACGGGCTTATTTGTTGGGTTTTTACTTACTTTCTAAAATTGCTAATAAGGATTTATATTCATAAAATAAATGTTTTCTATAAATATTTTCTAAACGCATATACCTATTAAATAATTTTTATTAGAAAATCTCTTAGATCGTTAGACTATCATTGATCACAGCTAATTGTATTCATACTTCCTTATCAACCCTAGACAAACGGGCTATACTGGACCCAATGAAATTGTCGGTTTCACCAGCAAAGGACCTCAGGCAAGTGCACTTTCTGATTGCTTTTCGATTCATAGTAGTTTTTATATTTCGTGTTTATACATATATCATGCTGCTTGTTGACACGCTCGTCACACGGAGTAGTCGGGAGGAGATATGTCTTAGTATACATGTGCACTACCCAGAACTATCCCCCGTGTCTTTCGTGGAGAATAGCAGCTGCACACGACACGTGCATGGTGCCGAATTTACCCCGTAGCCGTTCACATATTGAAACAGATATTTTACACCACATAGGTAGTTGTATTTTATTTGTTTTCCTTGTCTTCTCCACCGTGCCATGTCATGTCACCCCCAGTTTTCAAATTAGGGGTATTTCATCATTTTCAAGTTTTATAATATTTTAGGAATTTTATTTGATTTTATATGATTTTTAGAAATTTATTTGAGTCGGTTTGAATTTTATCCAATTCGGACTCAATTTGGAGACCCGGGTAGCCTGGACCCTAGTGGGACCCACAAACTAGCTGTGTTTGGCCCACACACTATCATAATTAGGCTAGAAATCTTTAACCCTATTTCTATGACTTAATTAGTCATTTTAGAGGCTTAATTTGTATTTAGAATTAAACCGAACCAAACCGAACTCAATTTGAACCAAACCTAAGTCTAATGGATAGGGGGCTTATTGGATCCCCAAAAACCAAACCCAAAACCCCCCCTTAGGGCCGGCCAAGACTAGGAGCACCCCCCCTTGTCTTTTCCATTAAGCAATCTCTCTCTCTTTCTTTCAAAATCTTTTCTTTCTTCCAAGCTCTCTCTCTCTCTCTCTCCAAAAACTCTACTTAGGTAAGCCATTAATTCCTTATTTATTACTCTTCTCTATTTATTTCACTCACAATAAATGTTGGGAAGTAAATTCTCTACACTTTTTCCCTAGGATTGGTAGTTTTCCCTAAAATCTAGGTTAAGGATTTAATTTGGAGCTTTTACATATTGAATGGTATATATATGTTGATGTGTATTTGTGTGTGGAATGAGAGAATGGTGGTGGTGGTATTGTGTCATGAGAGTGGTGTGAGAGTGTGAGTGTGTGTTTGTGGGAGGGTGTGTGTGTATGTATTTATATATATATATATATATATATATATATATATATATATATATATATATATATATATATATATATATATATATATATATATATATATATATATATATATATATATATAAAATATATATATATATATATATATATATATATATATATATATATATATATATATGTGTGTGTGTATATATGTATATGAAGATGTGTGTGTGTGTATGTATATATATAGATAGAGGGATGGATATTAGAATATATATAGGTGTATGTATATATATATATATATATATATATATATATATATATATATATATATATATATATATATATATATATATATATATATATATATATATATATATAGATATAGATATATGGATAGATAGATATATAGGTATCTAGGTATATGTATATATATAGATATATATACATAGAGAGAAGTAGAGAAGAAGTAGGAAGATGAAGAAGAATAAGAACCACAGCAGCAGTAGCAGTAGGCCTGCAGTAGCAGCAGCTACTGCAGGAGCAAGCAGCAGCAGTAGCAATGCAGGAGCAGCAGCAGCAACAGTAACATCCAGCAGCAGCAGTAGCATGAGCCAATCCCCCCCTTTCACCTATTAAACCACCTATTGCCCCCTTAACCCCCCTATATATATATATAAATGTAATATATATAGATAGTTATATATATATATATATGTATATATATAGATAAGTATATGTATATATATAGATAGTTAGATAGTTAGGAAGATAGAAGAAATTAGAAGAAGTTAGAATAGAGTAGGAAGAATAAGAGATTAGAGAGTTAGAAGATTAGAAGGAAGAAAAGTAGAAAAGGAAAGAAGGGGAGAAATAAGGTTAGGAAATAAGAGGAAGGAGAGGAGAAGGATAAGGAGAATGGGAGAATTAGAAGAAGGAATAAGTAGAATTAAGAGTTAAGGAAGAGATTTTGAACGAGAGCAAATAGAGAGTTTTTAGGGGAAATCGAGTTAGAAGGGAAATCGAGTTTCGAGTATCGGATCGCGACGAAACTTGACGTAGTCCTAGGATACGTGAATTAGATTTTGCGGATAGGCTCCCGAGTGGAAATCGGGGTCGTAGGGCGCTGGTATCGCGCCGTATCAATGCGTATCTTGAAATATTCAAGATATTTGCAACGGGCCGTAAGGTGGACTAGACGTCCACTTTATCTAGGTATTTTGGTAGGTAACGAACCTATAGGCTAGTACCCTACTACCCTAGGGAGCACGGGTCAAAATATCAAGCGTAGGTAGGCTAACTAGATAATCACCGAAGGTAGAATTTTATCCTTTTTAAGGATAAATTAAGGAATTGGCCTACGGCCGAGAATTTGAGTTTGAAGTCCAAGATGGACTTGGATATAGGTTGTATAGATTGGTAATGAGTAGAATTAGCCGTCTAAACCTAGTCTTGACCCCGGTTGACTTTTTAGACTAAAAGTCAACTATGGGTCAACACTTTACCCAATTTAGTTCCAAATTCCATTTAACTTTGACAGTTGACTAAAAGTCAACTAATAGTCACCAGTGACCTAGGGTTGACCTAGGGTTGACCTAGAGTTGACCAGAGTTGACCCGTTGACCAAAAGTCAACGGTAAGCCAGTTTTTGACCTAGTTTCATTCAGATTGACTTCTAATGTTCTCCCATGACCAAGATTGACCCGACTAGACATGTCTTAACCTAGAATGACTAAATAGGATTTAATTTGATTTAACTTTACTTTCTAAATATAGTATTGATACGTCTTGTTCTCTATAGGTCCTCGAGACACTGCAGTTGATCCAGTCGACGTATATTATCATCTTACAGGCGAGTACATTCTTTGATACTTATTCCCAATTTATGATAACTGTTATAATTCATGTACTTAGTGTTGATATGCTTATTCCCGACACATGGTTCTCACGGATTGGTATTCTTGGATCCCGATGAGAGATATTTTCTCCTTCTTAGGTTGGGATGTATTGTGCAAGCACCCTTGTAGCTCTTGCTGAATATATGGTCACTGATTCTAGAAAAGGCTAGCTACCTTCTCATTAGAATCCCGTGCAGTGACATGTCCTATTTGGATCCATTCTACCAGTTGGGATAGGGGGTGTAGTAGCATATGCCTGTGATCATATCCCCTTGCATTCTTGAACAGTGTGAGTCATATACCGTACTTATGACTTGCCAGGCCGATTCTCGACAGGTACCCAAGCCGATCACAAGCCGAAACTACTACTCACACATATTGGATATATAGCTTACCTTGATTTGTGTACATGCCATGATCCCGTTCTATTTTCTTGTTCTAGCTCTAGCTCTACAACTTACCATGCCATACTACATACATGTACACTCCATGATTCATTGTATATGCTCTATTTATAGTCTTATAGCTTTTATTCTATCTTGAGATCTGTTATGAGATATATGTACTCGTTCCATCCTGACTGGACTGTTGATAAAATATTACAGATGCCGATGAGGGAGATTGCAGTACCTACTACGGTCCGGACGACGTAGTGGGCCTAGACTTGGTCCCACAGGACGTAGCTCCGCCTGACGAGACTATACCACTTGTTTAGTTAGAGTAGGTATTTGTACTGGACTTTGTTTCCAGTTACTTTTGAGACTGTATTTATATTTGGACTGTATTAGAGACTGGACTTGTATATTATTTGTATTTGGACTTGACAGGTTATATTTTATCGTCTTGTTGTCTTTATCTTTCAGTCTTTACTTATCATCTTAGAGTTGTGATTGAGCACTTATATATATTCATTGCTTGTCCTCCGTTCGGAGTTGACTAAATTCTCGACATGTTTTGTTATATATATAAACTGTTGTCAGACTAGAAAATCCACAGCGTTCTACGCCATTTTTCCGATGAGGGCTAGGCGTTGTCGCGTCACGTGCCCTTTTAGCGGGTGCGGGTCGTGACACGTTTTAGTGGTGGCCTACGCAGGTCCTGAAGTCGCAATTAGTGCGATGTCGTAGCGGCACTCGTCTTAGAGTGTTGACTACGAGCCTGTGTTACATATAGGAAGTAGTAGGCTAAGAGTGCTTAATCACAGTAGGATCTTTCCTTGCTTATCTTGCTTACTGTCTTTATATTGATTTACTGCATTCTAGCTGTCCTCCTTGATATTGCCTTCATGTGCCATATTGATATCTTCTTCTCAATTTGTCTCCAGGATAGTGATGACTCATTCTCCTGGCAAGGAGCACGGGGAGACGGAGAGGTCTGCCACCTCTGGCGGACAGGCTCCGGTCACTTCCCCGGCTGATGGGACTTCTGTTGGGGTTCTCGGAGGTACTCTTCCAGCTACCTCGATGACCGTCCCTGGGGCCATTGCGGGTGCTCTTCCCGTAGTGCCGGGGGCTACAGCGGGAGCTGCCGGGGGCGTTCTTCCTCCTCAGCAGGGGACTCCTCCGGTAATGATGGGAGCTATTCCTCCATTGCCTTCTCTGCCTACAGATATGAGACAGATGCTAGCGTTCTTTCACCAGGTGCTGGAGTCCCAGTGGGCCCAGTACGAGGCTCAGTTAAGGCAGACAGAGGCCATACGCCAGGGCATGGAGGATGCACACAGGTTGGCTATGGCGGCAGTGGAGCGTGGGGCTCCACAGAGGGAGGTTCAGCAACAGCAGCAGCCGAAGATCGGGGATATCCAGGCTTTCAAGAAGCTTGGTCCGAGGGATTTCAAGGGGACTGAGGGCATTATTTATGCTGATGACTGGCTCGAGGATATCGAGCGTCAGATGAGGGCCTGCCGCCTAGCAGACGACCTGAAGGTCGAGGCGGTTGGGTTGCAGTTGCTAGATATTGTCCGGACATGGTTCCGGAATGAGCCGGCTCTTGCAGGAGAGGGCCATACTTGGGCTGAGTTTCGGGCCCTGTTCAGAGAGAAGTTCTTTTCCCCCACGGAAAAGATTGGCCTGGTGCGGCAGTTCCAGAACCTGCAGCAGGGCAGTATGACCGTAGAGGAGTATGCGACGGAGTTCGGCCGGCTGAGCCGATACGCCGAGTACATGGTGAGTGACCCGGTGATCCGAGCGAAGCGCTTCCGGGAGGGATTGACATGGGATATCAAGATCCTGATCCCTTCCTTCTATGCGACATATGCAGAGGTTTACGCGGAGGCTCGAAAAGTGGAGAGGGAGTGGAGCTTGAAGCCGAAGAGGGATCGAGATTTATTTTCGGGGGCCAGTAGCAGCGCAGGGGCTGCTAAGCGCCCTCAGCTTCAGCATCAGCCGTTCCAGCATCACCAGCAGCAGGGGCAGGCCAGAGCGTCTGTCCAGAGGGGTCAGCAGCGTCCGGGGCAGGATGATCCGTCGTGCCACTTCTGCAAGAAGCCCGGTCACCTCTTCGAGTTATGTAGGAGGAGACTGGGCTGTGTCTCTTTTGCGGTGCCGCTGGGCATCAGATGCAGGAGTGTCCCAAGAACTCCCGTGTAGCTGGAGCAGCTCAGAGGGCACCCGTTCAGAGGGCACCAGCTAGTGTGTCGGTAGTTCAGCAGCGAGGTCCGCTTCCGACTCAGCAGCAATAGTTTGTTCAGTACCGCCAGCAGAAGGGTGGTCAGGGTAGAGCCTTTACTCTTGCAGCCGAGGAGATGGAGCCTATCGCGGATGTTGTCGCAGGTTCTATTCTGCTCGATTCTTTTCCAGCTTTGGCCTTATTTGATTCTGGTGCTACGCACAGTTTTGTGTCTATTTTTTTTGCTCTTAGGCACAATATTATTGCTGAGTATCTGGGTAGGACTTGCAAGATTATGACTGGGAATGGCATCATCCTAGTTAATAATATTTGCAAGGGGCGGAGAGTTTCTTTGAGAGGCCGGGAGCTGAGTGCGTGTTTGCTCTTAATGCTACTTCCGAGTTACGATGTGGTACTCGGTATGGACTGGTTGAGCATACACCACGCTAGCATCGACTGCAGAGGGGGCAGGATTCTGTTTAGGCCGCCGGGAGAGCCGGAGTATGAATTCACCAGGGGTACAGCGGAGCAGGGAGATGGATTCTGCGGAGCATTGTTGGCGGGGCCGGTGTTGCCACATCCACTCATTGCTGAGTTCTTGGATGTCTTTCCCGAGGAGCTGCCCGGGATGCCGCCAGATCGTGATGTTGAGTTTTCTATAGATCTAGTACCGGGTGCTGAGCCTATCTCCCAGCACGTCTATAGAATCAACAACAGTGAGTTAGCAGAGCTGAAGAAACAGGTCGACGAGCTGGAGGACAAGGGCTTTATTCGATCTAGTTCTTCACCTTGGGGCGCGCCAGTTCTTTTCGTCCCCAAGAAGGATGGTACGGTACGTCTGTGCATTGATTACAGGGCGCTCAACAACCTTGCCATCAAGAACAAGTATCCTTTGTCGAGGATTGATGACTTGTTCGACCAGTTGAGCGGTGCGAGGGTGTTCTCGAAGATCGACTTGCGTACCGGGTACCATCAGCTGAAGGTGAAGCGGGATGACATTCCGAAGACTGCCTTTCGAACCCGCTATGGCCAGTATGAGTATACCGTCATGCCATTTGGGTTGACCAATGCCCCGACGGTATTCGTGAACTTAATGAACAAGGTATTTTACCAGTACCTTGACAAGTTCGTGGTGGTCTTCATTGATGACATTCTCATCTACTCGAAGACACCAGAGGAGCACGAGGAGCACCTGAGGATTGTGTAGCACCCAGTTTCCCAAATGAGGGTAATTTTAAAATTTTGTGTTTATAATTATTTTAATAATGATATTTAATTCATGATATGATTTTTGGTGATTTTAAATCATTTTAAAATTATTTAAATTAATGACTTGTGGTTTTGACGTTTTGCTAGTGAAACTCTAGAGACTGTTTGACCTAGAGCCTAACCATATGATTATAATATTTTAATATCATTTTTGGCCTAAGAATATTTTTGTATTTGACCTCTTTGAATTATTTTGATATTATTTTATTATTTATGATATTGTTTTGGGGTTATTTGAGTCGGGTTCGAATTTCAACTCAATCTGACTTGAAACGGGGACCCGGGGGTAGTTTGACTCTAGTGGGACCCACACACTAGTTAGGTATGGCCCACATGTTATTAATTTTAGTCCACATGATAGAAATATTTTAGTTAGAGGTTAGACTAATTATTATGGATAAGGTTAGTGTGATTAGAGACTTTAGAATGACAAATTTAGCCCCAACCAATTAGCCATTTCCTAATACTCATAGAATAGGTTAGTAGGGGCATTTTGGACCTTACCATAATAGGACAAATAGCCCCATATGGCCAGCCACTTTGGGAGATGATAGACTCAAGTTCATTTCATTATTCACATCCACACTCTCTCTCTTGTTCTTTCCCAAATTCCTAGAGAGCAATCCCTAGAAATTTCTCCACTAAATCCTTCCATTTCACCACCAAATCTTCTTCTTTCCTTCTCCATTCTAGCCAAGGAGGAAGCAACCCAAGTTTGGGTGGATTCGGAGCTCGTTCGTGTCCTTTTAGAATCTCTACGTGTCGGTGTCGCTCCGGGAAGGCTTTCTTTGATTCGATCTACCGGAATGTATAAATTCCTTCTCCTTTTCATTTCCTCATGCATATAGGTCTATTTTGAACCCATAGGAATGATTCCCATGGTTGTATCTCCGTTTGTGTCCATTTCGTGTCCATTTGGAGGTCATAAGAGTATTCTTTGTGTTGTGGTTGTGTCCATGTGGAAAAATCCTAATTTTGGACACACTATGTGTTGTTGTTATGTATGAATGAATTATTACATGTTTAATCTCATATTTTTGTATTGGAGATGTGTTCTATAGTGTCTCATATATATATATTAGTGTAGAGAGTGAGTTCTTGATATATTATGTTATATACTTGTGTTCTTTGTCTCAAACTACCTAAATCCGTCATGATTTTTATCCACGTTTTTAATTTCAGCCCTAACTTAGAAATGTCATAACTTCTAGCTCAAAGCTCGGTTTAATCTCCCGTTTTTTTAAAAGAAGCACATTGAAGTTAGCTTTCCAAAAACATATATTAATAGGCCTAATTCTTTCTGTAACTTTTTGGAGAATTATTTAAGCATCAGCTGTACGAAAGACAACGCGTTCTCGGTGTTTTCGCGATTCCGGGAGTTTCCGGAAACGAAAAAGCGATCCGTTTGAAGTTTCGGAAAATTAACACATAGATCTATAACATACTTTAATCCTAGAATTTAATTCATGCTGAGATGGTACAGTATTGATTATTAGTAGGAGTTACTATTCGGCATATGCATTTTGTGCACCCTTGTGTGTAATATAATATTCTATTTGATTTTAACCCATGTTAATGTATATACATTATGTAATTAAATAGAGAATGCAAGTATGAGTAAATGGTTAAATAAATGATGTATGAGGTGTAAGTATCCTATCTAATGTAAGCATGTATAAGTATGGCTTGTAATGAATATGTAGGTTCCATAGTATGTAATATATGGTGCATATAGTAGTACAAGAGAATAAATGAATGATGAATGAATGCAAGCATGAATGTAATGTAATAATAGATGTAATGTATGCAATATACAAGTTAATGAGATGTAATATTCTATGTTAACACAAATCCTATATTACCTCATGTACCCCCTTACACTATGTTGACACTATCACACTTGACACATTGTTCACTTACACTTTGACACTCTGTGATATGTATACACTATGTATGTCCATTTAACCTCACTGCCCCTTTGCCATGTTCACATACACACACATAGCCCTTAAATAAGTATTTATGAATATAGTTAACTTAGCTATGTATGTATATTATATATATGTTAGCATATTGTGTTGTAATATATAGTTATATAACCATTTGAAATGCCATGATTATAGACCTAATGTTGAATACTAATATATGCATGTGTATATATGTAGACTATATAGCTTAAGTAATAGATTACCTAGTGTATATCCAATGTGAATTCTTGCCTATTTGAGTATTGAATAATTGCATGCTATATAGAGTTGGATGTATGTTGGCTTGCATAGCCTTGTATTGATGTGTGTTGCTAGGATAGTCTTGGTTAGACCTAGTAAGACTTACTGGGTTAGGACATGACCTAGTTTGACTAGTGCAGTTGACCAGAGTTGACCAAGGGTTGACTTTGGCCTAGTTTGACCTAGATTCATGTAGAATGCATTGTAGTGCTTTATATTACCCTTCTGGACATGTTGTGACTTGTGATTTTCTAATTAGGAGCCAGACACCTCTCCTCGGACAGTATCTTTACCTTGGACATTCAGTTATCAGGCGAGTACATTCTCTGATCATTTTATATCTTGTTTAGGATTATATTTCCTGCTTTAGATTACTTTACATGATGCTGACACGTTGGAAACACGGATTAGTATTACATGGATCTTGTTGTGCGATGTTATCCCCTTAGCGGATACATCGGGTATTCGTGTTCGTGTACTTTATCGTGAGCATCGTGTACTCCTTGTATTCGTGACATTCGTGTACAAATCGTGTAAAATCGTGTATATTCATGTATTCACATGATCTCGTGTGCGACTATACTTCGTGTGAAATAACATAACTTAGCTTGATCCTTGTGTATTGATTGGGGGGGGGAGTAGAAGTGGTTATGTAATCAATCCAGTAGATTACTCGTGTACAACCTCTGTAGATTACTCGTGTACAACATCGTGCCGTTTACATAACCATCTTGTGCTCTGAATCACTAGTCACTGATAGTTCTCTATATAGTGTAGCTATTTACTTACAGTCTCTTCTTTTTTATCATGTTATTTCTTCAGATCCTGTATCTTACTCTCTAGCATGTTTATATTTCCTAACCTGTTATGATATTATTGAGATGTACTGTACTCGCTCCTGTCCTGACTGGACCCGTTGATAAATTTTACAGATAGCTTGGAGATTGCCTGCTAGCCTAGAGGAGACACATTAGAGGTTGTTTAGTTAGCTATTTTCAATTGTCTGGAGTTGTATTTACTTTATGGATTATTGTATCTGAGTTTGGAGATTTGAGATGTATTTTTGGATTTGTGTATCTTAGACACTTAGATTTCTCTGTTGTACCTCTTTTGGATTTCATGTTTTATCTATCCTTATCATGCTCTACCTTAGATGTGATTGAGTCTGTATCTGCTATGTCATCCCCATTCAGGGAGTATAAATTGTTTAGCCTTATACTGTTAGATGCATGAGACCTAGGACAGCGTTCTACCGCCGACACTGCGACGTAGGCTGGACGTACCCACTTCTCGTGTCCTAACTCTAGGGTGCGGGTCGTGACACATTTTTAGTGGTGGCCCATGCAGGTCGAGATTCGCATTAGTACGATTTCGTAGTAGCGTAACGACTTAGTTGTACTACTATGAGCCTGCTATAGGATATATAAATTAAGGTGTTAGGATGAGAGGATACTCAATCACTGTTAGGATTCCTTGAGAGATTCCTGGGATGACCCTTGAGAATCTCATTTTGAATTCCGATTTAAACTCCTTTTCCTTGTTTTGATTCACCTTTTTCCTTGATTTGAATTTGATTTTGTGGATTCATTGTAGAACTTTGAATCCTGGTATTAGTTGATGATTTTGATAAAAATTTAGTTGTTGATTTAATTTTGAATTTAGATTAATATTTTCAAATCCAAGGTACTCAATCACACTTAGGATTCTTTGTGGGACGACCCCTGAGAAACTCATTTTGAACTTCAATTGGAATTCCTTTTCCTTTGTTTGGATTCACCCTCATTCCTTGCTATTGAATTTAAGCTTGATGGGTTCCTCTCATTTGAACCGATGAGAAGGAACATATCTTCATTATTTTTCTTGCCATTATTCCCTTGCATTCTTATTTACCTCTTATCTTAAACTCTGTCTCATTACATTAATTAACCATATCTTGTCGTCCCTACCAGATGTACTTTGAAACCTTGAATCTTCGTATCTTTTGCATGGAGAAGGCTAAGGAAGTGACGTAAATTATGTAGCTCAGAGAAGACGTAACTGGTTATTTTATGATGATCTAAAGGAAATCAAATGTGGAGTGTTCCATATGGAAACTTGAGATAGAAATATGGTAAAGGTCTCGAATAGAATAAAGAGATGTATACTGCCAATCTGGAAACAATTACATTTAGAGAAATTTTGGGGTTATGAGATAGTTTATAGGTGTATTCAAAACTAATGAGGATATCAGAGGTCAACCTAGTTTTGAGAACATAGAAAATCTTGGTTATTGATTTTGGGAACAACTTTTACTCTGAGGCTATGTAGAAGGTTAGTAATGGAAAAGAGAAGTTAATTGTGTTTAACAAGGATATTAAACAAGATGTTACGAGAAAATGACTAGGGATAGAGAGAACACAAAGTTATAAAGTTTAGAGATTGTTGAAATATTTTTAGGAGAATAATATTCAAGGGTGTATGTCAAAAAAATACGGAAGTTGATTTTATGATGGAAGATAAGTTTTGTAAGGCCTAGAGATTTAAATTAAATAATACGAGGAGAACAATTTGAACAAGTTCAAGAATTCGTAAACGGAATTTAGAGGTTTTGGGTCAAATTTAAGATAAGGTGAAAGAACTTGGAAATTTAAATAAATGATTAATGTTGATTCCTAAATGTGAGGGCTGTGCTTCAAGAGTGATGTTTGGAAATTGAAATTTCCTACGGTAGTCATGGTAAGGGTTTAAGTAAAGGTTAAATTTTCATATGGAGACTGGTGAGGTAAAGATATGATTGGCAAGTTATGACCAGATGAACTTAAGAGTATCAGAAGCAGATGACTAACTCGATCTTATTTTTGTGCATTAATTACCACCTTTTGAACTCCCACTTTCTAATTGAGATCCTTGACGTTCCTTATCGTGACTTTGATATTCAGAATGTAATACTAGCTGTTACCCTCCAACAAATCTTATATGCAAGACCTAGACGAGCTCACCTTCGTGTAGGTATATCATGTCCCACTAAAACCCGTCTTCTTGTACTCTATTTTCGATATGATTTCTGGTCAACTGGCTAAACTATAACCTCTACCATTATACTAAATTTCTTCTTATTTCAATTAGAAATCCAGCCTTGACTCAATTCTTTCGACCCGACATGTGATGGTGTTCTGCTTGTTTCCTTAGGCTTATCCTTGTACCTTATCTGATTACTTGACCCGTTGGTTAAGAAACTTGGACTATGTAATTCCTTTCATCATTACCACCCTTATATCTTGTGCTGCTAAATTAGCCTTAGTTTTGCAAGCTTATCTATTTTCGAGCTTGGTCATGACATATTTTATTGGGTGGCCACCCACTAACATATTGTCTAATCAGAACCGGTACATGATGGTCTGATCAACCTATTGCACTTTGGTTCGCTTTTTCATGTATCAATCTACGAGAATTGAGACATAGTTAAACTTGACCCTAGAGTCTCATTCGCGACAGCCTTGACAATTCTCCTTGAAATCTTTTCATCGCCTATGAACCTCGTATTCGTACTCAGTCGAATTAAATTTAATCATGACCTGAATCTCCATCATTGGATGCTCGTGCTCATACTTTGATTTCATTGATTTCCTTTCTTGCCCAAATCTCGTTTTATCCCGAAATTGATCAACTTAGATCGTGTCAAGACAAAAATCTATTTGTGATTCGTTGTGCCTAAATTTTCAATTTTTGCCATTTTATGGAATAGTAACCTTTTAATAATTTTTAGTTGCTTGTTAATGACCAATTTTTATATAGGATGGTAGACAGCCCTACAACCTTGATGATTGTTGTTCCCTTACCTTTCCAATTAGGACACCCTAGATTGTTTGTGTGTTGATACCATAGTACTGTTTTGACCTAGAATGATTAGTGTACCTAGGTGAGACTTCCAACTGCTACGATATGCCCTGACCTTGTATACTATTCCTTCAAATTGCATGATTTAGATAAATTTTTTTAGACCTTGTTGTTGGAAAATATGGACGTCACCCATTAGTATCAGTTGTAGATATATATAGGTTAGTCCTTGATGTGGGGATGTGTGTCTATAAACATGTAGCTTATGAGAGATTATAGTATCAGCCTTGATAGGATGTACTAGTCTTTTGGTGAGTATAAATGTGTTATGAGAGATAGGGGCCTATATGTCTTAGTAATGCATCGTTCCTATGGTAATAGAATGTATTAATAGATGGTTAATAGAAGATAATAGTTTGAGCATACCTATAGCTATGATAAGTTCCTTTTCATCCTTAGTTAAGACCACTTTAAAATAGGTCCAGTCCCTTGGATATAGGTTCCAGTCCATATTCTATTGAAGTTCCATTAACGCCGTACAGCAGAGCAGTATTGGAGGTATTCCTAGATTGACACTTTTTAGATTCGTTTATTATTCCAGTGTTAGGAAGTGTTACCTTAGATATTGGGTAGGTTAGAGGCTCTAGAAGGAGTATTATCGATCTTAAATTTCGAGGACAAAATTTTTCTAAGGTGGGTAGAGTTGTAGCACCCAGTTTTCCAAATGAGGTAATTTTGAAATTTCGTGTTTATAATTATTTTAATAATGATATTAATTCATAATATGATTTTTGGTGATTTTAAATTATTTTAAAATTATTTAAATCAATGACTTGTGGTTTTGACGTTTTGCTAGTGAAACCCTAGAGACTATTTGACCTAGAGCCTAACCATATGATTATGATATTTTAATATCATTTTTGGCCTAAGAATATTTTTGTATTTGACCTCTTTGAATTATTTTGATATTATTTTATTATTTATGACATTGTTTTGGGTTTTTGAGTCGGGTTCGAATTTCAACTCAATCCGACTTGAAACGGGGACCCGGGGGTAGTTTGACTCTAGTGGGACCCACACACTAGTTAGGTATGGCCCACATGCTATTAAGTTTAGTCCACATGATAGAAATATTTTAGTTAGAGGTTAGACTAATTATTATGGATAAGGTTAGTGTGATTAGAGACTTTAGAATGACTAATTTAGCCCCAACCAATTAGCCCTTTCCTAATACTCATAGAATAGATTAGTAGGGGCATTTTGGACCTTACCATAATAGGACAAATAGTCCCATATGGCCAGCCACTTTGGGAGATGATAGACTCAAGTTCATTTCATTATTCACATCCACACTCTCTCTTGTTCTTCCCCAAATTCCTAGAGAGCAATCCCTAGAAATTTCTCCACCAAATCCTTCCATTTACCACCAATCTTCTTCTTTCCTTCTCCATTCTAGCCAAGGAGGAAGCTACCCAAGTTTGGGAGGATTCGGAGCTCGTTCTTGTCCTTTTGGAATCTCTACGTGTCGGTGTCGCTCCGGGAAGGCTTTTCTTCGATTCGATCTACCGGGAGGTATAAATCCCTTCTCCTTTTCATTTTCTCATGCATGTAGGTCTATTTTGAACCATAGGAATGATTCCCATGGTTGTATCTCCGTTTGTGTCCATTTCGTCCATTTGGAGGTCATAGGAGTGTCCTTTGTGTTGTGGTTGTGTCCATGTGAAAAATCCTAATTTGGACACACTATGTGTTGTTGTTATGTATGAATGAATTATTACATTTTAATCTCATATTTTGTTTGGAGATGTGTTCTATAGTGTCTATATATATATTAGTGTAGAGAGTGAGTTCTTGATATTATGTTATATACTTGTGTTCTTTTGTCTCAAACTACCTAAATCCGTCATAATTTTTATCCACATTTTTAATTTCAGCCTAACTTAGAAATGTCATAACTTCTAGCTCAAAGCTCGGTTTAATCTCCCATTTTTTTAAAAGAAGCGTATTGAAGTTAGCTTTCCAAAAACATATATTATAGGCCTAATTCTTTCTGTAACTTTCTGGAGAATTATTTGAGCATCAGCTGTACGAAAGACAAACGCGTTCTCGGTATTTTCGCGATTCCGGGAGTTTCCGGAAACGAAAACGCGATCCGTTTGAAGTTTCGGAAAGTTAACACATAGATCTATAACATACTTTAATCCTAGAATTTAATTCATGCTGAGATGGTACAGTATTGATTATTAGTAGGAGTTACTATTCGGCATATGATTTTGTGCACCCTTGTGTGTAATATAATATTCTATTTGATTTTAACCCATGTTAATGTATATACATTATGTAAAATAGAGAATGCAAGTATGAGTAAATGGTTAAATAAATGATGTATGAGGTGTAAGTATCCTATCTAATGTAAGCATGTATAAGTATGGCTTGTAATGAATATGTAGGTTCCATAGTATGAATGTATGGTGCATATAGTAGTGCAAGAGAATAAATGAATGACGAATGAATGCAACATGAATGTAATATAATAGATGTAATGTATGCAATATACAAGTTAATGAGATGTAATATTCTATGTTAACACAAATCCTATATTACCTCATGTACCCCCTTACACTATGTTGACACTATCACACTTGACACATGTTCACTTACAACTTTGACACTCTTTGATATGTATACACTATGTATGTCCATTTAACCCTCACTTGCCCCTTTGCCATGTTCACATACACACACATAGCTCTTAAATAAGTATTTATGAATATAGTTAACTTAGCTATGTATGTATATATTATATATGTTAGCATATTGTGTTGTAATATATAAGTTTATATAACCATTTGAAATGCCATGATTATAGACCTAATGTTGAATACTAATATATGCATGATATATGTGTAGACATATATAGCTTAAAGTAATAGATTACCTAGTGTATATCCAATGTGAATTCTTGCCTATTTGAGTATTGAATAATTGCATGCTATATAGAGTTAGGTGTATGTTGGATTGTATAGCCTTGTATTGATGTGTGCTTGCTAGGATAGTCTTGGTTAGACCTAGTAAGACTTACTGGGTTAGGACATGACCTAGTTTGACTAGTGCAGATGACCAGAGTTGACCAAGGGTTGACTTTGGCCTAGTTTGACCTAGATTCATGTAGAATGCATTATAGTGCTTTATATTACCCTTCTGGACATGTTGTGACTTGTGATTTCTAATTAGGAGCCAGACACCTCTCTCGGACAGTATCTTTACCTTGGACATTCAGATCAGGCGAGTACATTCTCTGATCATTTCATATCTTGTTTAGGATTATATTTCCTGCTTTAGATTACTTTACTGATGCTGACACGTTGGAAACACGATTAGTACTATATGGATCTTGTTGTGCGATGTTATCCCCTTAGCGGATACATCGGGTATTCGTGTTCGTGTACTTTATCGTGAGCATCGTGTACTCCTTGTATTCGTGACATTCGTGTACAAATCGTGTGAAATCGTGTATATTCATGTATTCACATGATCTCGTGTGCGACTACTTCGTGTGCAATAACATAACTTAGCTTGATCCTTGTGTATTGATTGGGGCGGGGAGTAGAAGTGTTATGTAATCAATCCAGTAGATTACTCGTGTACAACCTCTGTAGATTACTCGTGTACAACATCGTGCCTTTACATAACCATCTTGTGCTCTGAATCACTAGTCACTGATAGTTCTCTATATAGTGTAGCTATTTACTTACAGTCTCTCTCTTTTTTACATGTTATTTCTTCAGATCCTGTATCTTACTCTCTAGCATGTTTATATTTCCTAACCTGTTATGATATTGTTGAGATGTACTGTACTCGCTCCTGTCCTGACTGGACCCGTTGATAAATTTTACAGATAGCTTGGAGATTGCCTGCTAGCCTAGAGGAGACACATTAGAGGTTGTTTAGTTAGCTATTTTCAATTGTCTGGAGTTGTATTTACTTTATGGATTACTGTATCTGAGTTTGGAGATTTGAGATGTATTTTTGGATTTGTGTATCTTAGACACTTAGATTTCTCTCGTTGTACCTCTTTTGGATTTTATGTTTTATCTATCCTTATCATGCTCTACCTTAGATGTGATTGAGTCTGTATCTGCTATGTCACCCCATTCGGGAGTATAAACTGTTTAGCCTTATACTGTTAGATGCATGAGACCTAGGACAGCGTTCTACCGCCGACACTGCGGCGTAGGCTGGACGTACCCACTTCTCGTGCCCTAACTCTAGGTGCGGCGTGACACATTTTTAGTGGTGGCCCATGCAGGTCGAGATTCGCATTAGTGCGATTTTAGTAGCGCAACGACTTAGTTGTACTACTACGAGCCTGCTATAGGATATATAAATTAAGGTTAGGATGAGAGGATACTCAATCACTGTTAGGATTCCTTGAGAGATTCCTGGGATGACCCTTGAGAATCTCATTTGAATTCCGATTTAAACTCCTTTTCCTTGTTTTGATTCACCTTTTTCCTTGATTTGAATTTGATTTTGTGGATTCATTGTAGAACTTTGAATCCTGGTATTAGTTGATGATTTTGATAAAATTTAGTTGTTGATTTAATTTTGTATTTAGATTAATATTTTCAAATCCAAGGTACTCAATCACACTTAGGATTCTTTGAGAGATTTCTGGGACGACCCCTGAGAAACTCATTTTGAACTTCAATTGGAATTCCTTTTCCTCTTTTTGGATTCACCCTCATTCCTTGCTATTGAATTTAAGCTTGATGGGTTCCTCTCGTTTGAACCGATGAGAAGGAACATATCTTCATTATTCTTTTCGCCATTATTCCCTTGCATTCTTATTTACCTCTTATCTTAAACTCTGTCTCATTACATTAATTACCCATATCTTGTCGTCCCTACCAGATGTACTTCGAAACCCTTGAATCTTCGTATCTTTTGCATGGGAAGGCTAAGGAAGTGACGTAAATTATGTAGCTCAGAGAAGACGTAACTGGTTATTTTATGATGATCTAAAGGAAATCAAATGTGGAGTGTTCCATATGGAAACTTGAGATAGAAATGTGGTAAAGGTCTCGAATAGAATAAAGAGATGTATACTGCCAATCTGGAAACAATTACATTTAGAGAAATTTTGGGGTTATGAGATAGTTTATAGGTGTATTCAAAACTAATGAGGATATCAGAGGTCAACCTAGTTTTGAGAACTTAGAAAATCTTGGTTATTGATTCTGGGAAAACTTTTACTCTGAGGCTATGTAGAAGGTTAGTAATGGAAAAGAGAAGTTAATTGTGTTTAATAAGGATATTAAACAAGATGTTGCGAGAAATGACTAGGGATAGAGAGAACACAAAGTTATGGAAGTTTAGAGATTGTTGTGAAATATTTTTAGGAGAATAATATTCAAGGGTGTATGTCGAAGAAAATACGGAAGTTGATTTTATGATGGAAGATAAGTTTTGTAAGGCCTAGAGATTTAAATTAAATAATACGAGGAGAACAATTTGAACAAGTTCAAGGAATTCGTAAACGGGATTTAGAGGTTTTGGGTCAAATTTAAGACAAGGTGAAAGACTTGGAAATTTAAATAAATGGTTAATGTTGATTCCTAAATGTGAGGGCTGTGCTTCAAGAGTGATGTTTGGAAATTGGAATTGCCTACGGTAGTCATGGTAAGGGTTTAAGTAAAGGTTAAATTTTCATATGGAGACTGGTGAGGTAAAGATATGATTGGCAAGTTATGACCAGATGAACTTAAGAGTATCAGAAGCAGATGACTAACTCGATCTTCATTATTTTTGTGCATTAATTACCACCTCTTGAACTCCCACTTTCTAATTGAGATCCTTGACGTTCCTTATCGTGACTTTGATATTCGGAATGTAATACTAGCTGTTACCCTCCAACAAATCTTATATGCAAGACCTAGACGAGCTCACCTTCGTGTAGGTATATCATGTCCCACTAAAACCCGTCTTCTTGTACTCTATTTTCTTGATATGATTTTTGGTCAACTGGCTAAACTATAACCTCTACCATTATACTAAATTTCTTCTTATTTCAATTAGAAATCCAGCCTTGACTCAATTCTTTCGACCCGACATGTGATGGTGTTCTGCTTGTTTCCTTAGATGCTTAACCTTGTACCTTATCTGATTACTTGACCCTTGGTTAAGAAACTTGGACTATGTAATTCCTTTCATCATTACCACCCTTATATCTTGTGCTGCTAAATTAGCCTTAGTTTTGCAAGCTTATCTATTTTCGAGCTTGGTCATGACATATTTTATTGGGTGGCCACCCACTAACATATTGTCTAATCAGAACCGGTACATGATGGTCTGATCAACCTATTGCACTTTGGTTCGCTTTTTTATGTATCAATCTACGAGAATGGAGACATAGTTAAACTTGACCCTAGAGTCTCATTCGCGACAGCCTTGACAATTCTCCTTGAAATCTTTTCATCGCCTATGAACCTCGTATTCGTACTCAGTCGAATTAAATTTAATCATGACCTGAACTCCATCATTGGATGCTCGTGCTCATACTTTGATTTCATTGATTTCCCTTCTTGCCCAAATCTCGTTTTATCCCGAAATTGATCAACTTAGATCGTGTCAAGACAAAAATCTATTTGTGATTTGTTGTGCCTAAATTTTCAATTTTTGCCATTTTATGGAATAGTAACCTTTTAATAATTTTTAGTTGCTTGTTAATGACCAATTTTTATATAGGATGGTAGACAGCCCTACAACCTTGATGATTGTTGTTCCCTTACCTTTCCAATTAGGACACCCTAGATTGTTTGTGTTGATACCATAGTACTGTTTTGACCTAGAATGATTAGTGTACCTAGGTGAGACTTCCAACTGCTACGGTATGCCCTGACCTTGTATACTATTCCTTCAAATTGCATGATTTAGATAAATTTAGACCTTGATTGTTGGAAATAGGGACGTCACCCCATTAGTATCAGTTGTAGATATATATAGGTTAGTCCTTGATGTGGGGATGTGTGTCTATAAACATGTAGCTTATGAGATTTATGAGAGATTATAGTATCAGCCTTGATAGGATGTACTAGTCTTTTGGTGAGTATAAATGTGTTATGAGAGATAGGGGCCTATATGTCTTAGTAATGCATCGTTCCTATGGTAATAGAATGTATTAATAGATGGTTAATAGGAAGATAATAGTTTGAGCATACCTATAGCCTATGATCAGTTCCTTTTCATCCTTAGTTAAGACCACTTTAAAATAGGTCCAGTCCCTTGGATATAGGTTCCAGTCCATATTATTGAAGTTCCATTACCGCCGTAGCAGAGCAGTATTGGAGGTATTCCTAGATTGACACTTTTTAGATGTCCGTTATTATTCCAGTGTTAGGAATGTTACCTTATATTGGGTAGGTTAGAGGCTCTAGAAGGAGTACTATCGATCTTAAATTTCGAGGACGAAATTTTTCTAAGGTGGGTAGAGTTGTAGCACCCAGTTTCCAAATGAGGGTAATTTTGAAATTTGTTTATAATTATTTTAATAATGATATTTAATTCATGATATGATTTTGGTGATTTTAAATTATTTTAAAATTATTTAAATCAATGACTTGTGGTTTTGACGTTTTGCTAGTGAAACCCTAGAGACTGTTTGACCTAGAGCCTAACCATGTGATTATATTTTATATCATTTTTGGCCTAAGGATATTTTTGTATTTGACCTCTTTGAATTATTTTGATATTATTTTATTATTTATGATATTGTTTTGGGGTTATTTGAGTCGGGTTCGAATTTCAACTCAATCCGACTTGAAACGGGGACCCGGGGGTAGTTTGACTCTAGTGGGACCCACACACTAGTTAGGTATGGCCCACATGATATTAATTTTAGTCCACATGATAGAAATATTTTAGTTAGAGGTTAGACTAATTATTATGGATAAGGTTAGTGTGATTAGAGACTTTAGAATGACTAATTTAGCCCCAACCAATTAGCCTTTCCTAATACTCATAGAATAGGTTAGTAGGGCATTTTGGACCTTACCATAATAGGACAAATAGCCCCATATGGCCAGCCACTTTGGGAGATGATAGCTCAAGTTCATTTCATTATTCCATCCACACTCTCTCTCTTGTTCTTCCCCAAATTCCTAGAGAGCAATCCCTAGAATTTCTCCACCAAATCCTTCCATTTAACCACCAAATCTTCTTCTTTCCTTCTCCATTCTAGCCAAGGAGGAAGCTACCCAAGTTTGGGAGGATTCGGAGCTCGTTCGTGTCCTTTTGGAATCTCTACGTGTCGGTGTCGCTCCGGGAAGGTTTTTCTTCGATTCGATCTACCGGGAGGTATAAATCCCTTCTCCTTTTCATTTCTCATGCATAAGGTCTATTTTGAACCCATAGGAATGACCCCATGGTTGTATCTCCGTTTGTGTCCATTTCGTGTCCATTTGGAGGTCATAGGAGTGTCCTTTGTGTTGTGGTTGTGTCCATGTGAAAAAATCCTAATTTTGGACACACTATGTGTTGTTGTTATGTATGAATGAATTATTACATGTTTAATCTCATATTTTTGTATTGGAGATGTGTTCTATAGTGTCTCATATATATTTAGTGTAGAGAGTGATTCTTATATTATGTATCTATACTGTGTTCTTTTGTCTCAAAACTACCTAAATCGTCATAATTTTTATCCACATTTTTAATTTCAGCCCTAACTTAGAAATGTCATAACTTCTAGCTCAAAGCTCGTTTAATCTCCGTTTTTTTAAAAGAACGTATTGAAGTTAGCTTTCCAAAATATGTATTATAGGCCTCATTTCTTCTGTAACTTTCTGGAGAATTATTTGAGCGTCAGCTTACGAAAGACAAACGCGTTCTCGGTGTTTTTCGCGATTCCGGGAGTTTCGGAAACGAAAACGCGATCCGTTTGAAGTTTCGGAAGTTCACATAGATCTATAATATACTTTAATCCTAGAATTTAATTCATGCTGAGATGGTACAGTATGATTATAGTAGGTTACTATTCGGCATATGATTTTGTGCACCTTGTGTGTAATATATATTTCTATTTGATTTTAAACCCTGTTAATGTATATACATTATGTAATTAAATAGAGAATCAAGTATGAGTAAATGGTTAAATAAATGATGTATGAGGTAAGTATCCTATCTAATGTAAGCATGTATAAGTATGGCTTGTAATGAATATGTAGGTTTCCATAGTATGTAAGTATGGTGCATATAGTAGTGCAAGAGAATAAATGAATGACGATGAATGCAGCATGAATGTAATGTAATATAGATTAATGTATGCAATATACAAGTTATGAGATGTATAGTCTATGTTAACACAAATCCTATATTACCTCATGTACCCCTTACACTATGTTACACTATCACACTTGACACTTGTTCCTTACACTTGACACTCTTTGATATGTATACACTATGTATGCCCATTTAACCCTCACTTGCCCCTTTGCCATGTCACATACACACACATACCTCTTAAATAAGTATTTATGAATATAGTTAACTTAGCTATGATGTATATTATATATATGTTAGCATATTTGTGTTGTAATATATAAGTTTATATAACCATTTGAAAGCCATGATTATAGACCTAAGTTGAATACTAATATATGCATGTGTATATGTGTAGACATATATAGCTTAAAGTAATAGATTACCTAGTGTATATCCAATGTGAATTCTTGCCTATCATGAATAATTGCATGCTATATGAGTTGGTGTATGTTGGCTTGTATAGCCTTGTATTGATGTGTGCTTGCTAGGATAGTCTTGGTTAGACCTAGTAAGACTTACTGGGTTAGGACATGACCTAGTTTGACTAGTGCTTGACCAAGTTGACCAAGGGTTGACTTTGGCCTAGTTTGACCTAGATTCATGTAGAATGCATTAGTAGTGCTTTATATTACCCTTCTGGACATGTTGTGACTTGATTTTCTAATTAGGGCCAGACACCTCTCCTCGGACAGTATTTTACTTGGACATTCAGTTCAGCGAGTACATTCTCTGATCATTTTCATATCTTGTTTAGGATTATATTTCCTGCTTTAGATTACTTTACATGATGCTGACACGTTGGAAACACGGATTAGTACTATATGGATCTTGTTGGCGTGTTATCCCCTTAGCGGATACATCGGGTATTCGTGTTCGTGTACTTTATCGTGAGCATCGTGTACTCCTTGTATTCGTGACATTCGTGTACACTCGTGTAAATCGTGTATATTCATGTATTCACATGATCTCGTGTGCGACTATACTTCGTGTGCAATAACATAACTTAGCTTGATCCTTGTGTATTGATTGGGGCGGGGGTAGAAGTGGTTATGTAATCAATCCAGTAGATTACTCGTGTACAACCTCTGTAGATTACTCGTGTACAACATCGTGCCGTTTACATAACCATCTTGTGCTCTGAATCACTAGTCACTGATAGTTCTCTATATAGTGTAGCTATTTACTTACAGTCTCTCTCTTTTTCATCATGTTATTTCTTCAGATCCTGTATCTTACTCCTCTAGCATGTTTATATTTCCTAACCTGTTATGATATTGTTGAGATGTACTGTACTCGCTCCTGTCCTGACTGGACCCGTTGATAAATTTTACAGATAGCTTGGAGATTGCCTGCTAGCCTAGAGGAGACACATTAGAGGTTGTTTAGTAGCTATTTTCAATTGTCTGGAGTTGTATTTACTTTAGGATTACTGTATCTGAGTTTGAGATTTGAGATGTATTTTTGGATTTGTGTATCTTAGACACTTAGATTTCTCTCTGTTGTACCTTTTTGGATTTCATGTTTTATCTATCCTTATC